>CAWYQB010000607.1:0-27537 GCA_963966105.1 Volucella zonaria | reverse complement strand
ACCAGAAAAAAGAAAATTCAAAATCTTAAAATGGCTATAACTCCTAAACTAGGCGTCTGCGGGGGTCATATTATGCACCAGAAAAAAGAAAATTCAAAATCTTAAAATGGCTATAACTCCTAAACTAGGCGTCTGCGGGGGTCATATTATGCACCAGAAAAAAGAAAATTCAAAATCTTAAAATGGCTATAACTCCTAAACTAGGCGTCTGCGGGGGTCATATTATGCACCAGAAAAAAGAAAATTCAAAATCTTAAAATGGCTATAACTCCTAAACTAGGCGTCTGCGGGGGTCATATTATGCACCAGAAAAAAGAAAATTCAAAATCTTAAAATGGCTATAACTCCTAAACTAGGCGTCTGCGGGGTCATATTATGCACCAGAAAAAAGAAAATTCAAAATCTTAAAATGGCTATAACTCCTAAACTAGGCGTCTGCGGGGGTCATATTATGCACCAGAAAAAAGAAAATTCAAAATCTTAAAATGGCTATAACTCCTAAACTAGGCGTCTGCGGGGGTCATATTATGCACCAGAAAAAAGAAAATTCAAAATCTTAAAATGGCTATAACTCCTAAACTAGGCGTCTGCGGGGGTCATATTATGCACCAGAAAAAAGAAAATTCAAAATCTTAAAATAGCTATAACTCCTAAACTAGGCGTCTGCGGGGGTCATATTATGCACCAGAAAAAAGAAAATTCAAAATCTTAAAATGGCTATAACTCCTAAACTAGGCGTCTGCGGGGGTCATATTATGCACCAGAAAAAAAAAATTCAAAATCTTAAAATGGCTATAACTCCTAAACTAGGCGTCTGCGGGGGCCATATTATGCACCAGAAAAAAAAAATTCAAAATCTTAAAATGGCTATAACTCCTAAACTAGGCGTCTGCGGGGGTCATATTATGCACCAGAAAAAAGAAAATTCAAAATCTTAAAATAGCTATAACTCCTAAACTAGGCGTCTGCGGGGGTCATATTATGCACCAGAAAAAAGAAAATTCAAAATCTTAAAATGGCTATAACTCCTAAACTAGGCGTCTGCGGGGGTCATATTATGCACCAGAAAAAAGAAAATTCAAAATCTTAAAATGGCTATAACTCCTAAACTAGGCGTCTGCGGGGGTCATATTGTGCACCAGAAAAAAAAAATTCTAAATCTTAAAATGGCTATAACTCCTAAACTAGGCGTCTGCGGGGGTCATATTATGCACCAGAAAAAAGAAAATTCAAAATCTTAAAATGGCTATAACTCCTAAACTAGGCGTCTGCGGGGGTCATATTATGCACCAGAAAAAAGAAAATTCAAAATCTTAAAATGGCTATAACTCCTAAACTAGGCGTCTGCGGGGGTCATATTATGCACCAGAAAAAAGACAATTCAAAATCTTAAAATGTCTATAACTCCTAAACTAGGCGTCTGCGGGGGTCATATTATGCACCAGAAAAAAGAAAATTCAAAATCTTAAAATGGCTATAACTCCTAAACTAGGCGTCTGCGGGGGTCATATTATGCACCAGAAAAAGAAAATTCAAAATCTTAAAATGGCTATAACTCCTAAACTAGGCGTCTGCGGGGGTCATATTATGCACCAGAAAAAAGAAAATTCAAAATCTTAAAATGGCTATAACTCCTAAACTAGGCGTCTGCGGGGGTCATATTATGCACCAGAAAAAAAAAATTCAAAATCTTAAAATGGCTATAACTCCTAAACTAGGCGTCTGCGGGGGTCATATTATGCACCAGAAAAAAGAAAATTCAAAATCTTAAAATGGCTATAACTCCTAAACTAGGCGTCTGCGGGGGTCATATTATGCACCAGAAAAAAGAAAATTCAAAATCTTAAAATGGCTATAACTCCTAAACTAGGCCTCTGCGGGGGTCATATTATGCACCAGAAAAAGAAAATTCAAAATCTTAAAATGGCTATAACTCCTAAACTAGGCGTCTGCGGGGTTCATATTATGCACCAGAAAAAAGAAAATTCAAAATCTTAAAATGGCTATAACTCCTAAACTAGGCGTCTGCGGGGGTCATATTATGCACCAGAAAAAAGAAAATTCAAAATCTTAAAATGGCTATAACTCCTAAACTAGGCGTCTGCGGGGGTCATATTATGCACCAGAAAAAAGAAAATTCAAAATCTTAAAATGGCTATAACTCCTAAACTAGGCGTCTGCGGGGGTCATATTATGCACCAGAAAAAAGAAAATTCAAAATCTTAAAATAGCTATAACTCCTAAACTAGGCGTCTGCGGGGGTCATATTATGCACCAGAAAAAAGAAAATTCAAAATCTTAAAATGGCTATAACTCCTAAACTAGGCGTCTGCGGGGGTCATATTATGCACCAGAAAAAAAAAATTCAAAATCTTAAAATGGCTATAACTCCTAAACTAGGCGTCTGCGGGGGCCATATTATGCACCAGAAAAAAAAAATTCAAAATCTTAAAATGGCTATAACTCCTAAACTAGGCGTCTGCGGGGGTCATATTATGCACCAGAAAAAAGAAAATTCAAAATCTTAAAATAGCTATAACTCCTAAACTAGGCGTCTGCGGGGGTCATATTATGCACCAGAAAAAAGAAAATTCAAAATCTTAAAATGGCTATAACTCCTAAACTAGGCGTCTGCGGGGGTCATATTATGCACCAGAAAAAAGAAAATTCAAAATCTTAAAATGGCTATAACTCCTAAACTAGGCGTCTGCGGGGGTCATATTGTGCACCAGAAAAAAAAAATTCTAAATCTTAAAATGGCTATAACTCCTAAACTAGGCGTCTGCGGGGGTCATATTATGCACCAGAAAAAAGAAAATTCAAAATCTTAAAATGGCTATAACTCCTAAACTAGGCGTCTGCGGGGGTCATATTATGCACCAGAAAAAAGAAAATTCAAAATCTTAAAATGTCTATAACTCCTAAACTAGGCGTCTGCGGGGGTCATATTATGCACCAGAAAAAAGAAAATTCAAAATCTTAAAATGGCTATAACTCCTAAACTAGGCGTCTGCGGGGGTCATATTATGCACCAGAAAAAAGACAATTCAAAATCTTAAAATGTCTATAACTCCTAAACTAGGCGTCTGCGGGGGTCATATTATGCACCAGAAAAAAGAAAATTCAAAATCTTAAAATGGCTATAACTCCTAAACTAGGCGTCTGCGGGGGTCATATTATGCACCAGAAAAAGAAAATTCAAAATCTTAAAATGGCTATAACTCCTAAACTAGGCGTCTGCGGGGGTCATATTATGCACCAGAAAAAAGAAAATTCAAAATCTTAAAATGGCTATAACTCCTAAACTAGGCGTCTGCGGGGGTCATATTATGCACCAGAAAAAAAAAATTCAAAATCTTAAAATGGCTATAACTCCTAAACTAGGCGTCTGCGGGGGTCATATTATGCACCAGAAAAAAGAAAATTCAAAATCTTAAAATGGCTATAACTCCTAAACTAGGCGTCTGCGGGGGTCATATTATGCACCAGAAAAAAGAAAATTCAAAATCTTAAAATGGCTATAACTCCTAAACTAGGCCTCTGCGGGGGTCATATTATGCACCAGAAAAAAGAAAATTCAAAATCTTAAAATGGCTATAACTCCTAAACTAGGCGTCTGCGGGGGTCATATTATGCACCAGAAAAAAGAAAATTCAAAATCTTAAAATGGCTATAACTCCTAAGCTAGGCGTCTGTGGGGGTCATATTATGCACCAGAAAAAGAAAATTCAAAATCTTAAAATGGCTATAACTCCTAAACTAGGCGTCTGCGGGGGTCATATTATGCACCAGAAAAAAGAAAATTCAAAATCTTAAAATGGCTATAACTCCTAAACTAGGCGTCTGCGGGGATCATATTATGCACCAGAAAAAAGAAAATTCAAAATCTTAAAATGGCTATAACTCCTAAACTAGGCGTCTGCGGGGGTCATATTATGCACCAGAAAAAAGAAAATTCAAAATCTTAAAATAGCTATAACTCCTAAACTAGGCGCCTGCTGGGGTCATATTATGCACCAGAAAAAAGAAAATTCAAAATCTTAAAATGGCTATAACTCCTAAACTAGGCGTCTGCGGGGGTCATATTATGCACCAGAAAAAAAAAAATTCAAAATCTTAAAATGGCTATAACTCCTAAACTAGGCGTCTGCGGGGGTCATATTATGCACCAGAAAAAAGAAAATTCAAAATCTTAAAATGGCTATAACTCCTAAACTAGGCGTCTGCGGGGGTCATATTATGCACCAGAAAAAAAAAATTCAAAATCTTAAAATGGCTATAACTCCTAAACTAGGCGTCTGCGGGGGTCATATTATGCACCAGAAAAAAGAAAATTCAAAATCTTAAAATGGCTATAACTCCTAAACTAGGCGTCTGCGGGGGTCATATTATGCACCAGAAAAAAGAAAATTCAAAATCTTAAAATGGCTATAACTCCTAAACTAGGCGTCTGCGGGGGTCATATTATGCACCAGAAAAAAGAAAATTCAAAATCTTAAAATGGCTATAACTCCTAAACTAGGCGTCTGCGGGGGTCATATTATGCACCAGAAAAAAGAAAATTCAAAATCTTAAAATGGCTATAACTCCTAAACTAGGCCTCTGCGGGGGTCATATTATGCACCAGAAAAAAGAAAATTCAAAATCTTAAAATGGCTATAACTCCTAAACTAGGCGTCTGCGGGGGTCATATTATGCACCAGAAAAAAGAAAATTCAAAATCTTAAAATGGCTATAACTCCTAAGCTAGGCGTCTGTGGGGGTCATATTATGCACCAGAAAAAGAAAATTCAAAATCTTAAAATGGCTATAACTCCTAAACTAGGCGTCTGCGGGGGTCATATTATGCACCAGAAAAAAGAAAATTCAAAATCTTAAAATGGCTATAACTCCTAAACTAGGCGTCTGCGGGGATCATATTATGCACCAGAAAAAAGAAAATTCAAAATCTTAAAATGGCTATAACTCCTAAACTAGGCGTCTGCGGGGGTCATATTATGCACCAGAAAAAAGAAAATTCAAAATCTTAAAATAGCTATAACTCCTAAACTAGGCGCCTGCTGGGGTCATATTATGCACCAGAAAAAAGAAAATTCAAAATCTTAAAATGGCTATAACTCCTAAACTAGGCGTCTGCGGGGGTCATATTATGCACCAGAAAAAAAAAATTCAAAATCTTAAAATGGCTATAACTCCTAAACTAGGCGTCTGCGGGGGTCATATTATGCACCAGAAAAAAGAAAATTCAAAATCTTAAAATGGCTATAACTCCTAAACTAGGCGTCTGCGGGGGTCATATTATGCACCAGAAAAAAGAAAATTCAAAATCTTAAAATGGCTATAACTCCTAAACTAGGCGTCTGCGGGGGTCATATTATGCACCAGAAAAAAGAAAATTCAAAATCTTAAAATGGCTATAACTCCTAAACTAGGCGTCTGCGGGGGTCATATTATGCACCAGAAAAAAAAAATTCAAAATCTTAAAATGGCTATAACTCCTAAACTAGGCGTCTGCGGGGGTCATATTATGCACCAGAAAAAAGAAAATTCAAAATCTTAAAATGGCTATAACTCTAAACTAGGCGTCTGCGGGGGTCATATTATGCACCAGAAAAAAGAAAATTCAAAATCTTAAAATGGCTATAACTCCTAAACTAGGCGTCTGCGGGGGTCATATTATGCACCAGAAAAAAGAAAATTCAAATCTTAAAATGGCTATAACTCCTAAACTAGGCGTCTGCGGGGGTCATATTATGCACCAGAAAAAGAAAATTCAAAATCTTAAAATGGCTATAACTCCTAAACTAGGCGTCTGCGGGGGTCATATTATGCACCAGAAAAAAGAAAATTCAAAATCTTAAAATGGCTATAACTCCTAAACTAGGCGTCTGCGGGGGTCATATTATGCACCAGAAAAAGAAAATTCAAAATCTTAAAATGGCTATAACTCCTAAACTAGGCGTCTGCGGGGGTCATATTATGCACCAGAAAAAAGAAAATTCAAAATCTTAAAATGGCTATAACTCCTAAACTAGGCGTCTGCGGGGGTCATATTATGCACCAGAAAAAAGAAAATTCAAAATCTTAAAATGGCTATAACTCCTAAGCTAGGCGTCTGCGGGGGTCATATTATGCACCAGAAAAAGAAAATTCAAAATCTTAAAATGGCTATAACTCCTAAACTAGGCGTCTGCGGGGGGTCATATTATGCACCAGAAAAAAGAAAATTCAAAATCTTAAAATGGCTATAACTCCTAAACTAGGCGTCTGCGGGGGTCATATTATGCACCAGAAAAAAGAAAATTCAAATCTTAAAATGGCTATAACTCCTAAACTAGGCGTCTGCGGGGGTCATATTATGCACCAGAAAAAAAAAATTCAAAATCTTAAAATGGCTATAACTCCTAAACTAGGCGTCTGCGGGGGTCATATTATGCACCAGAAAAAAGAAAATTCAAAATCTTTAAAATAGCTATAACTCCTAAACTAGGCGTCTGCGGGGGTCATATTATGCACCAGAAAAAAGAAAATTCAAAATCTTAAAATGGCTATAACTCCTAAACTAGGCGTCTGCGGGGGTCATATTATGCACCAGAAAAAAGAAAATTCAAAATCTTAAAATGGCTATAACTCCTAAACTAGGCGTCTGCGGGGGTCATATTATGCACCAGAAAAAAAGAAAATTCAAAATCTTAAAATGGCTATAACTCCTAAACTAGGCGTCTGCGGGGGTCATATTATGCACCAGAAAAAAGAAAATTCAAAATCTTAAAATGGCTATAACTCCTAAACTAGGCGTCTGCGGGGGTCATATTATGCACCAGAAAAAAGAAAATTCAAAATCTTAAAATGGCTATAACTCCTAAACTAGGCGTCTGCGGGGGTCATATTATGCACCAGAAAAAAGAAAATTCAAAATCTTAAAATGGCTATAACTCCTAAACTAGGCGTCTGCGGGGGTCATATTATGCACCAGAAAAAAGAAAATTCAAAATCTTAAAATGGCTATAACTCCTAAACTAGGCGTCTGCGGGGGTCATATTATGCACCAGAAAAAAGAAAATTCAAAATCTTAAAATGGCTATAACTCCTAAACTAGGCGTCTGCGGGGGTCATATTATGCACCAGAAAAAAGAAAATTCAAAATCTTAAAATGACTATAACTCCTAAACTAGGCGTCTGCGGGGGTCATATTATGCACCAGAAAAAAGAAAATTCAAAATCTTAAAATGGCTATAACTCCTAAACTAGGCGTCTGCGGGGGTCATATTATGCACCAGAAAAAAGAAAATTCAAAATCTTAAAATGGCTATAACTCCTAAACTAGGCGTCTGCGGGGGTCATATTATGCACCAGAAAAAAGAAAATTCAAAATCTTAAAATGGCTATAACTCCTAAACTAGGCGTCTGCGGGGGTCATATTATGCACCAGAAAAAAGAAAATTCAAAATCTTAAAATGGCTATAACTCCTAAACTAGGCGTCTGCGGGGGTCATATTATGCACCAGAAAAAAGAAAATTCAAAATCTTAAAATGGCTATAACTCCTAAACTAGGCGTCTGCGGGGGGTCATATTATGCACCAGAAAAAAAAATTCAAAATCTTAAAATGGCTATAACTCCTAAACTAGGCGTCTGCGGGGGTCCATATTATGCACCAGAAAAAAGAAAATTCAAAATCTTAAAATGGCTATAACTCCTAAACTAGGCGTCTGCGGGGGGTCATATTATGCACCAGAAAAAGAAAATTCAAAATCTTAAAATGGCTATAACTCCTAAACTAGGCGTCTGCGGGGGTCATATTATGCACCAGAAAAAGAAAATTCAAAATCTTAAAATGGCTATAACTCCTAAACTAGGCGTCTGCGGGGGTCATATTATGCACCAGAAAAAAGAAATTCAAAATCTTAAAATGGCTATAACTCCTAAACTAGGCGTCTGCGGGGGTCATATTATGCACCAGAAAAAAAAAATTCAAAATCTTAAAATGGCTATAACTCCTAAACTAGGCGTCTGCGGGGGTCATATTATGCACCAGAAAAAAGAAAATTCAAAATCTTAAAATGGCTATAACTCCTAAACTAGGCGTCTGCGGGGGTCATATTATGCACCAGAAAAAAAAATTAAAAATCTTAAAATGGCTATAACTCCTAAACTAGGCGTCTGCGGGGGTCATATTATGCACCAGAAAAAAGAAAATTCAAAATCTTAAAATGGCTATAACTCCTAAACTAGGCGTCTGCGTGGGGTCATATTATGCACCAGAAAAAAGAAAATTCAAAATCTTAAAATGGCTATAACTCCTAAACTAGGCGTCTGCGGGGGTCATATTATGCACCAGAAAAAAAAATTAAAATCTTAAAATGGCTATAACTCCTAAACTAGGCGTCTGCGGGGGTCATATTATGCACCAGAAAAAAGAAAATTCAAAATCTTTAAATGGCTATAACTCCTAAACTAGGCGTCTGCGGGGGTCATATTATGCACCAGAAAAAAGAAATTCAAAATCTTAAAATGGCTATAACTCCTAAACTAGGCGTCTGCGGGGGTCATATTATGCACCAGAAAAAGAAAATTCAAATCTTAAAATGGCTATAACTACTAAACTAGGCGTCTGCGGGGGTCATATTATGCACCAGAAAAAAAAAATTAAAAATCTTAAAATGGCTATAACTCCTAAACTAGGCGTCTGCGGGGGTCATATTATGCACCAGAAAAAAGAAAATTCAAAATCTTAAAATGGCTATAACTCCTAAAGCTAGGCGTCTGCGGGGGTCATATTATGCACCAGAAAAAGAAAATTCAAAATCTTAAAATGGCTATAACTCCTAAACTAGGCGTCTGCGGGGGTCATATTATGCACCAGAAAAAAGAAAATTCAAAATCTTAAAATGGCTATAACTCCTAAACTAGGCGTCTGCGGGGGTCATATTATGCACCAGAAAAAAAAAATTAAAAATCTTAAAATGGCTATAACTCCTAAACTAGGCGTCTGCGGGGGTCATATTATGCACCAGAAAAAAAAAATTCAAAATCTTAAAATGGCTATAACTCCTAAACTAGGCGTCTGCGGGGGGTCATATTATGCACCAGAAAAAAAAAATTCAAAACCTTAAAATGGCTATAACTCCTAAACTAGGCGTCTGCGGGGGTCATATTATGCACCAGAAAAAAAAATTCAAAATCTTAAAATGGCTATAACTCCGAAACTAGGCGTCTGCGGGGGTCATATTATGCACCAGAAAAAAGAAAATTCAAAATCTTAAAATGGCTATAACTCCTAAACTAGGCGTCTGCGGGGGTCATATTATGCACCAGAAAAAAGAAAATTCAAAATCTTAAAATGGCTATAACTCCTAAACTAGGCCTCTGCGGGGGTCATATTATGCACCAGAAAAAAGAAAATTCAAAATCTTAAAATGGCTATAACTCCTAAACTAGGCGTCTGCGGGGGTCATATTATGCACCAGAAAAAAGAAAATTCAAAATCTTAAAATGGCTATAACTCCTAAGCTAGGCGTCTGCTGGGGGTCATATTATGCACCAGAAAAAGAAAATTCAAAATCTTAAAATGGCTATAACTCCTAAACTAGGCGTCTGCGGGGGTCATATTATGCACCAGAAAAAAGAAAATTCAAAATCTTAAAATGGCTATAACTCCTAAACTAGGCGTCTGCGGGGGATCATATTATGCACCAGAAAAAAGAAAATTCAAAATCTTAAAATGGCTATAACTCCTAAACTAGGCGTCTGCGGGGGGTCATATTATGCACCAGAAAAAGAAAATTCAAAATCTTAAAATAGCTATAACTCCTAAACTAGGCGTCTGCTGGGGTCATATTATGCACCAGAAAAAAGAAAATTCAAAATCTTAAAATGGCTATAACTCCTAAACTAGGCGTCTGCGGGGGTCATATTATGCACCAGAAAAAAGAAAATTCAAAATCTTAAAATGGCTATAACTCCTAAACTAGGCGTCTGCGGGGGTCATATTATGCACCAGAAAAAAGAAAATTCAAAATCTTAAAATGGCTATAACTCCTAAACTAGGCGTCTGCGGGGGTCATATTATGCACCAGAAAAAAGAAAATTCAAAATCTTAAAATGGCTATAACTCCTAAACTAGGCGTCTGCGGGGGTCATATTATGCACCAGAAAAAAAAAAATTCAAAATCTTAAAATGGCTATAACTCCCAAACTAGGCGTCTGCGGGGGTCATATTATGCACCAGAAAAAAAAAATTCAAAATCTTAAAATGGCTATAACTCCTAAACTAGGCGTCTGCGGGGGTCATATATGCACCAGAAAAAAGAAAATTCAAAATCTTAAAATGGCTATAACTCCTAAACTAGGCGTCTGCGGGGGTCATATTATGCACCAGAAAAAAGAAAATTCAAAATCTTAAAATGGCTATAACTCCTAAACTAGGCGTCTGCGGGGGTCATATTATGCACCAGAAAAAAGAAAATTCAAAATCTTAAAATGGCTATAACTCCTAAACTAGGCGTCTGCGGGGGTCATATTATGCACCAGAAAAAAAAAAATTAAAAATCTTAAAATGGCTATAACTCCTAAACTAGGCGTCTGCGGGGGTCATATTATGCACCAGAAAAAAGAAAATTCAAAATCTTAAAATGGCTATAACTCCTAAACTAGGCGTCTGCGGGGGTCATATTATGCACCAGAAAAAAGAAAATTCAAAATCTTAAAATGGCTATAACTCCTAAACTAGGCGTCTGCGGGGGTCATATTATGCACCAGAAAAAAGAAAATTCAAAATCTTAAAATGGCTATAACTCCTAAACTAGGCGTCTGCGGGGGGTCATATTATGCACCAGAAAAAAAAAATTAAAAATCTTAAAATGGCTATAACTCCTAAACTAGGCGTCTGCGGGGGTCATATTATGCACCAGAAAAAAGGAAATTCAAAATCTTAAAATGGCTATAACTCCTAAACTAGGCGTCTGCGGGGGTCATATTATGCACCAGAAAAAAGAAAATTCAAAATCTTAAAATGGCTATAACTCCTAAACTAGGCGTCTGCGGGGGTCATATTATGCACCAGAAAAAAGAAAATTCAAAATCTTAAAATGGCTATAACTCCTAAACTAGGCGTCTGCGGGGGTCATATTATGCACCAGAAAAAAGAAAATTCAAAATCTTAAAATGGCTATAACTCCTAAACTAGGCGTCTGCGGGGGTCATATTATGCACCAGAAAAAAGAAAATTCAAAATCTTAAAATGGCTATAACTCCTAAACCAGGCGTCTGCGGGGGTCATATTATGCACCAGAAAAAAGAAAATTCAAAATCTTAAAATAGCTATAACTCCTAAACTAGGCGTCTGCGGGGGTCATATTATGCACCAGAAAAAAGAAAATTCAAAATCTTAAAATGGCTATAACTCCTAAACTAGGCGTCTGCGGGGGTCATATTATGCACCAGAAAAAAGAAAATTCAAAATCTTAAAATGGCTATAACTCCTAAACTAGGCGTCTGCGGGGGTCATATTATGCACCAGAAAAAAAAAAAATTCAGAATCTTAAAATGGCTATAACTCCTAAACTAGGCGTCTGCGGGGGTCATATTATGCACCAGAAAAAAGAAAATTCAAAATCTTAAAATGGCTATAACTCCTAAGCTAGGCGTCTGCGGGGGTCGTATTATGCACCAGAAAAAAAAAATTCAAAATCTTAAAATGGCTATAACTCCTAAACTAGGCGTCTGCGGGGGTCATATTATGCACCAGAAAAAAAAAAATTCAAAAACTTAAAATGGCTATAACTCCTAAACTAGGCGTCTGCGGGGGTCATATTATGCACCAGAAAAAAGAAAATTCAAAATCTTAAAATGGCTATAACTCCTAAACTAGGCGTCTGCGGGGGTCATATTATGCACCAGAAAAAAGAAAATTCAAAATCTTAAAATGGCTATAACTCCTAAACTAGGCGTCTGCGGGGGTCATATTATGCACCAGAAAAAAAAAAATTCAAAATCTTAAAATGTCTATAACTCCTAAACTAGGCGTCTGCGGGGTCATATTATGCACCAGAAAAAAAAAATTCAAAATCTTAAAATGGCTATAACTCCTAAACTAGGCGTCTGCGGGGGTCATATTATGCACCAGAAAAAGAAAATTCAAAATCTTAAAATGGCTATAACTCCTAAACTAGGCGTCTGCGGGGGTCATATTATGCACCAGAAAAAAGAAAATTCAAAATCTTAAAATGGCTATAACTCCTAAACTAGGCGTCTGCGGGGGTCATATTATGCACCAGAAAAAAGAAAATTCAAAATCTTAAAATGGCTATAACTCCTAAACTAGGCGTCTGCGGGGGTCATATTATGCACCAGAAAAAAGAAAATTCAAAATCTTAAAATGGCTATAACTCCTAAACTAGGCGTCTGCGGGGGTCATATTATGCACCAGAAAAAAGAAAATTCAAAATCTTAAAATGGCTATAACTCCTAAACTAGGCGTCTGCGGGGGTCATATTATGCACCAGAAAAAAGAAAATTCAAAATCTTAAAATGGCTATAAATCCTAAACTAGGCGTCTGCGGGGGTCATATTATGCACCAGAAAAAAGAAAATTCAAAATCTTAAAATGGCTATAACTTCCTAAACTAGGCGTCTGCGGGGGTCATATTATGCACCAGAAAAAAAAATTCAAAATCTTAAAATGGCTATAACTCCTAAACTAGGCGTCTGCGGGGGTCATATTATGCACCAGAAAAAAAAAATTCAAAATCTTAAAATGGCTATAACTCCTAAACTAGCCGTCTGCGGGGGTCATATTATGCACCAGAAAAAAAGAAAATTCAAAATCTTAAAATGGCTATAACTCCTAAACTAGGCGTCTGCGGGGGTCATATTATGCACCAGAAAAAGAAAATTCAAAATCTTAAAATGGCTATAACTACTAAACTAGGCGTCTGCGGGGGTCATATTATGCACCAGAAAAAAAAAATTCAAAATCTTAAAATGGCTATAACTCCTAAACTAGGCGTCTGCGGGGGTCATATTATGCACCAGAAAAAAGAAAATTCAAAATCTTAAAATGGCTATAACTCCTAAACTAGGCGTCTGCGGGGGTCATATTATGCACCAGAAAAAAGAAAATTCAAAATCTTAAAATGGCTATAACTCCTAAACTAGGTGTCTGCGGGGGGTCATATTATGCACCAGAAAAAAGAAAATTCAAAATCTTAAAATGGCTATAACTCCTAAACTAGGCGTCTGCGGGGGTCATATTATGCACCAGAAAAAAGAAAATTCAAAATCTTAAAATGGCTATAACTCCTAAACTAGGCGTCTGCGGGGGGTCATATTATGCACCAGAAAAAAGAAAATTCAAAATCTTAAATGGCTATAACTCCTAAACTAGGCGTCTGCGGGGGTCATATTATGCACCAGAAAAAAGAAAATTCAAAATCTTAAAATGGCTATAACTCCTAAACTAGGCGTCTGCGGGGGTCATATTATGCACCAGAAAAAAGAAAATTCAAAATCTTAAAATGGCTATAACTCCTAAACTAGGCGTCTGCGGGGGTCATATTATGCACCAGAAAAAAGAAAATTCAAAATCTTAAAATGGCTATAACTCCTAAACTAGGCGTCTGCGGGGGTCATATTATGCACCAGAAAAAAGAAAATTCAAAATCTTAAAATGGCTATAACTCCTAAACTAGGCGTCTGCGGGGGGTCATATTATGCACCAGAAAAAGAAAATTCAAAATCTTAAAATGGCTATAACTCCTAAACTAGGCGTCTGCGGGGGTCATATTATGCACCAGAAAAAAGAAAATTCAAAATCTTAAAATGACCTATAACTCCCTAAACTAGGCGTCTGCGGGGGTCATATTATGCACCAGAAAAAAGAAAATTCAAAATCTTAAAATGGCTATAACTCCTAAACTAGGCGTCTGCGGGGGTCATATTATGCACCAGAAAAAAAAAAATTCAAAATCTTAAAATGGCTATAACTCCTAAACTAGGCGTCTGCGGGGGTCATATTATGCACCAGAAAAAAAAAAATTCAAAATCTTAAAATGGCTATAACTCCTAAACTAGGCGTCTGCGGGGGTCATATTATGCACCAGAAAAAAAAAATTCAAAATCTTAAAATGACTATAACTCCTAAACTAGGGGTCTGCGGGGGTCATATTATGCACCAGAAAAAAGAAAATTCAAAATCTTAAAATGGCTATAACTACTAAACTAGGCGTCTGCGGGGGTCATATTATGCACCAGAAAAAAAAAATTAAAAATCTTAAAATGGCTATAAGTCCTAAACTAGGCGTCTGCGGGGGGTCATAATATGCACCAGAAAAAAGGAAATTCAAAATCTTAAAATGGCTATAACTCCTAAACTAGGCGTCTGCGGGGGTCATATTATGCACCAGAAAAAAGAAAATTCAAAATCTTAAAATGGCTATAACTCCTAAACTAGGCGTCTGCGGGGGTCATATTATGCACCAGAAAAAGAAAATTTAAAATCTTAAAATGGCTATAACTCCTAAACTAGGCGTCTGCGGGGGTCATATTATGCACTAGAAAAAAGAAAATTCAAAATCTTAAAATGGCTATAACTCCTAAACTAGGCGTCTGCGAGGGTCATATTATGCACCAGAAAAAAGAAAATTCAAAATCTTAAAATGGCTATAACTCCTAAACTAGGCGTCTGCGGGGGTCATATTATGCACCAGAAAAAAGAAAATTCAAAATCTTAAAATGGCTATAACTCCTAAACTAGGCGTCTGCGGGGGTCATATTATGCACCAGAAAAAAGAAAATTCAAAATCTTAAAATGGCTATAACTCCTAAACCAGGCGTCTGCGGGGGTCATATTATGCACCAGAAAAAAGAAAATTCAAAATCTTAAAATAGCTATAACTCCTAAACTAGGCGTCTGCGGGGGTCATATTATGCACCAGAAAAAAGAAAATTCAAAATCTTAAAATGGCTATAACTCCTAAACTAGGCGTCTGCGGGGGTCATATTATGCACCAGAAAAAAGAAAATTCAAAATCTTAAAATGGCTATAACTCCTAAACTAGGCGTCTGCGGGGGTCATATTATGCACCAGAAAAAAAAAATTCAGAATCTTAAAATGGCTATAACTCCTAAACTAGGCGTCTGCGGGGGTCATATTATGCACCAGAAAAAAGAAAATTCAAAATCTTAAAATGGCTATAACTCCTAAGCTAGGCGTCTGCGGGGGTCGTATTATGCACCAGAAAAAAAAAATTCAAAATCTTAAAATGGCTATAACTCCTAAACTAGGCGTCTGCGGGGGTCATATTATGCACCAGAAAAAAAAAATTCAAAATCTTAAAATGGCTATAACTCCTAAACTAGGCGTCTGCGGGGGTCATATTATGCACCAGAAAAAAGAAAATTCAAAATCTTAAAATGGCTATAACTCCTAAACTAGGCGTCTGCGGGGGTCATATTATGCACCAGAAAAAAGAAAATTCAAAATCTTAAAATGGCTATAACTCCTAAACTAGGCGTCTGCGGGGGTCATATTATGCACCAGAAAAAAAAAAATTCAAAATCTTAAAATGTCTATAACTCCTAAACTAGGCGTCTGCGGGGGTCATATTATGCACCAGAAAAAAGAAAATTCAAAATCTTAAAATGGCTATAACTCCTAAACTAGGCGTCTGCGGGGGTCATATTATGCACCAGAAAAAAAAAATTCAAAATCTTAAAATGGCTATAACTCCTAAACTAGGCGTCTGCGGGGGTCATATTATGCACCAGAAAAAAGAAAATTCAAAATCTTAAAATGGCTATGACTCCTAAACTAGGCGTCTGCGGGGGTCATATTATGCACCAGAAAAAAGAAAATTCAAAATCTTAAAATGGCTATGACTCCTAAACTAGGCGTCTGCGGGGGTCATATTATGCACCAGAAAAAAAAAATTCAAAAACTTAAAATGGCTATAACTCCTAAACTAGGCGTCTGCGGGGGTCATATTATGCACCAGAAAAAAGAAAATTCAAAATCTTAAAATGGCTATAACTCCTAAACTAGGCGTCTGCGGGGGTCATATTATGCACCAGAAAAAAAAAATTCAAAATCTTAAAATGGCTATAACTCCTAAACTAGGCGTCTGCGGGGGTCATATTATGCACCAGAAAAAAAAAATTCAAAATCTTAAAATGGCTATAACTCCTAAACTAGGCGTCTGCGGGGGTCATATTATGCACCAGAAAAAAGAAAATTCAAAATCTTAAAATGGCTATGACTCCTAAACTAGGCGTCTGCGGGGGTCATATTATGCACCAGAAAAAAGAAAATTCAAAATCTTAAAATGGCTATGACTCCTAAACTAGGCGTCTGCGGGGGTCATATTATGCACCAGAAAAAAAAATTTAAAAATCTTAAAATGGCTATAACTCCTAAACTAGGCGTCTGCGGGGGTCATATTATGCACCAGAAAAAGAAAATTTAAAATCTTAAAATGGCTATAACTCCTAAACTAGGCGTCTGCGGGGGTCATATTATGCACTAGAAAAAAGAAAATTCAAAATCTTAAAATGGCTATAACTCCTAAACTAGGCGTCTGCGGGGGTCATATTATGCACCAGAAAAAAGAAAATTCAAAATCTTAAAATGGCTATAACTCCTAAACTAGGCGTCTGCGGGGATCATATTATGCACCAGAAAAAAGAAAATTCAAAATCTTAAAATGGCTATAACTCCTAAACTAGGCGTCTGCGGGGGTCATATTATGCACCAGAAAAAAAAAAATTCAAAATCTTAAAATAGCTATAACTCCTAAACTAGGCGTCTGCTGGGGTCATATTATGCACCAGAAAAAAGAAAATTCAAAATCTTAAAATGGCTATAACTCCTAAACTAGGCGTCTGCGGGGGTCATATTATGCACCAGAAAAAAGAAAATTCAAAATCTTAAAATGGCTATAACTCCTAAACTAGGCGTCTGCGGGGGTCATATTATGCACCAGAAAAAAGAAAATTCAAAATCTTAAAATGGCTATAACTCCTAAACTAGGCGTCTGCGGGGGTCATATTATGCACCAGAAAAAAGAAAATTCAAAATCTTAAAATGGCTATAACTCCTAAACTAGGCGTCTGCGGGGGTCATATTATGCACCAGAAAAAAGAAAATTCAAAATCTTAAAATGGCTATAACTCCTAAAATAGGCGTCTGCGGGGGTCATATTATGCACCAGAAAAAGAAAATTCAAAATCTTAAAATGGCTATAACTCCTAAACTAGGCGTCTGCGGGGGTCATATTATGCACCAGAAAAAAGAAAATTCAAAATCTTAAAATGGCTATAACTCCTAAACTAGGCGTCTGCGGGGGTCATATTATGCACCAGAAAAAAAAAATTCAAAATCTTAAAATGGCTATAACTCCTAAACTAGGCGTCTGCGGGGGTCATATTATGCACCAGAAAAAAAAAATTAAAAATCTTAAAATGGCTATAACTCCTAAACTAGGCGTCTGCGGGGGTCATATTATGCACCAGAAAAAAAAAATTCAAAATCTTAAAATGGCTATAACTCCTAAACTAGGCGTCTGCGGGGGTCATATTATGCACCAGAAAAAAAAAATTCAAAACCTTAAAATGGCTATAACTCCTAAACTAGGCGTCTGTGGGGGTCATATTATGCACCAGAAAAAAAAAATTCAAAATCTTAAAATGGCTATAACTCCGAAACTAGGCGTCTGCGGGGGTCATATTATGCACCAGAAAAAAGAAAATTCAAAATCTTAAAATGGCTATAACTCCTAAACTAGGCGTCTGCGGGGGTCATATTATGCACCAGAAAAAAGAAAATTCAAAATCTTAAAATGGCTATAACTCCTAAACTAGGCCTCTGCGGGGGTCATATTATGCACCAGAAAAAAGAAAATTCAAAATCTTAAAATGGCTATAACTCCTAAACTAGGCGTCTGCGGGGGTCATATTATGCACCAGAAAAAAGAAAATTCAAAATCTTAAAATGGCTATAACTCCTAAGCTAGGCGTCTGTGGGGGTCATATTATGCACCAGAAAAAGAAAATTCAAAATCTTAAAATGGCTATAACTCCTAAACTAGGCGTCTGCGGGGGTCATATTATGCACCAGAAAAAAGAAAATTCAAAATCTTAAAATGGCTATAACTCCTAAACTAGGCGTCTGCGGGGATCATATTATGCACCAGAAAAAAGAAAATTCAAAATCTTAAAATGGCTATAACTCCTAAACTAGGCGTCTGCGGGGGTCATATTATGCACCAGAAAAAAGAAAATTCAAAATCTTAAAATAGCTATAACTCCTAAACTAGGCGTCTGCTGGGGTCATATTATGCACCAGAAAAAAGAAAATTCAAAATCTTAAAATGGCTATAACTCCTAAACTAGGCGTCTGCGGGGGTCATATTATGCACCAGAAAAAAGAAAATTCAAAATCTTAAAATGGCTATAACTCCTAAACTAGGCGTCTGCGGGGGTCATATTATGCACCAGAAAAAAGAAAATTCAAAATCTTAAAATGGCTATAACTCCTAAACTAGGCGTCTGCGGGGGTCATATTATGCACCAGAAAAAAGAAAATTCAAAATCTTAAAATGGCTATAACTCCTAAACTAGGCGTCTGCGGGGGTCATATTATGCACCAGAAAAAAAAAAATTCAAAATCTTAAAATGGCTATAACTCCCAAACTAGGCGTCTGCGGGGGTCATATTATGCACCAGAAAAAAAAAATTCAAAATCTTAAAATGGCTATAACTCCTAAACTAGGCGTCTGCGGGGGTCATATTATGCACCAGAAAAAAGAAAATTCAAAATCTTAAAATGGCTATAACTCCTAAACTAGGCGTCTGCGGGGGTCATATTATGCACCAGAAAAAAGAAAATTCAAAATCTTAAAATGGCTATAACTCCTAAACTAGGCGTCTGCGGGGGTCATATTATGCACCAGAAAAAAAAAATTCAAAATCTTAAAATGGCTATAACTCCTAAACTAGGCGTCTGCGGGGGTCATATTATGCACCAGAAAAAAGAAAATTCAAAATCTTAAAATGGCTATAACTCCTAAACTAGGCGTCTGCGGGGGTCATATTATGCACCAGAAAAAAGAAAATTCAAAATCTTAAAATGGCTATAACTCCTAAACTAGGCGTCTGCGGGGGTCATATTATGCACCAGAAAAAAGAAAATTCAAAATCTTAAAATGGCTATAACTCCTAAACTAGGCGTCTGCGGGGGTCATATTATGCACCAGAAAAAAAAAATTAAAAATCTTAAAATGGCTATAACTCCTAAACTAGGCGTCTGCGGGGGTCATAATATGCACCAGAAAAAAGGAAATTCAAAATCTTAAAATGGCTATAACTCCTAAACTAGGCGTCTGCGGGGGTCATATTATGCACCAGAAAAAAGAAAATTCAAAATCTTAAAATGGCTATAACTCCTAAACTAGGCGTCTGCGGGGGTCATATTATGCACCAGAAAAAGAAAATTTAAAATCTTAAAATGGCTATAACTCCTAAACTAGGCGTCTGCGGGGGTCATATTATGCACTAGAAAAAAGAAAATTCAAAATCTTAAAATGGCTATAACTCCTAAACTAGGCGTCTGCGAGGGTCATATTATGCACCAGAAAAAAGAAAATTCAAAATCTTAAAATGGCTATAACTCCTAAACTAGGCGTCTGCGGGGGTCATATTATGCACCAGAAAAAAGAAAATTCAAAATCTTAAAATGGCTATAACTCCTAAACTAGGCGTCTGCGGGGGTCATATTATGCACCAGAAAAAAGAAAATTCAAAATCTTAAAATGGCTATAACTCCTAAACCAGGCGTCTGCGGGGGTCATATTATGCACCAGAAAAAAGAAAATTCAAAATCTTAAAATAGCTATAACTCCTAAACTAGGCGTCTGCGGGGGTCATATTATGCACCAGAAAAAAGAAAATTCAAAATCTTAAAATGGCTATAACTCCTAAACTAGGCGTCTGCGGGGGTCATATTATGCACCAGAAAAAAGAAAATTCAAAATCTTAAAATGGCTATAACTCCTAAACTAGGCGTCTGCGGGGGTCATATTATGCACCAGAAAAAAAAAATTCAGAATCTTAAAATGGCTATAACTCCTAAACTAGGCGTCTGCGGGGGTCATATTATGCACCAGAAAAAAAAAAATTCAAAATCTTAAAATGTCTATAACTCCTAAACTAGGCGTCTGCGGGGGTCATATTATGCACCAGAAAAAAAAAATTCAAAATCTTAAAATGGCTATAACTCCTAAACTAGGCGTCTGCGGGGGTCATATTATGCACCAGAAAAAAGAAAATTCAAAATCTTAAAATGGCTATAACTCCTAAACTAGGCGTCTGCGGGGGTCATATTATGCACCAGAAAAAAGAAAATTCAAAATCTTAAAATGGCTATAACTCCTAAACTAGGCGTCTGCGGGGGTCATATTATGCACCAGAAAAAAGAAAATTCAAAATCTTAAAATGGCTATAACTCCTAAACTAGGCGTCTGCGGGGGTCATATTATGCACCAGAAAAAAGAAAATTCAAAATCTTAAAATGGCTATAACTCCTAAACTAGGCGTCTGCGGGGGTCATATTATGCACCAGAAAAAAGAAAATTCAAAATCTTAAAATGGCTATAACTCCTAAACTAGGCGTCTGCGGGGGTCATATTATGCACCAGAAAAAAGAAAATTCAAAATCTTAAAATGGCTATAACTCCTAAACTAGGCGTCTGCGGGGGTCATATTATGCACCAGAAAAAAGAAAATTCAAAATCTTAAAATGGCTATAACTCCTAAACTAGGCGTCTGCGGGGGTCATATTATGCACCAGAAAAAAAAAATTCAAAATCTTAAAATGGCTATAACTCCTAAACTAGGCGTCTGCGGGGGTCATATTATGCACCAGAAAAAAAAAATTCAAAATCTTAAAATGGCTATAACTCCTAAACTAGCGTCTGCGGGGGTCATATTATGCACCAGAAAAAAGAAAATTCAAAATCTTAAAATGGCTATAACTCCTAAACTAGGCGTCTGCGGGGGTCATATTATGCACCAGAAAAAAGAAAATTCAAAATCTTAAAATGGCTATAACTACTAAACTAGGCGTCTGCGGGGGTCATATTATGCACCAGAAAAAAAAAATTCAAAATCTTAAAATGGCTATAACTCCTAAACTAGGCGTCTGCGGGGGTCATATTATGCACCAGAAAAAAGAAAATTCAAAATCTTAAAATGGCTATAACTCCTAAACTAGGCGTCTGCGGGGGTCATATTATGCACCAGAAAAAAGAAAATTCAAAATCTTAAAATGGCTATAACTCCTAAACTAGGTGTCTGCGGGGGTCATATTATGCACCAGAAAAAAGAAAATTCAAAATCTTAAAATGGCTATAACTCCTAAACTAGGCGTCTGCGGGGGTCATATTATGCACCAGAAAAAGAAAATTCAAAATCTTAAAATGGCTATAACTCCTAAACTAGGCGTCTGCGGGGGTCATATTATGCACCAGAAAAAAGAGAAAATTCAAAATCTTAAAATGGCTATAACTCCTAAACTAGGCGTCTGCGGGGGTCATATTATGCACCAGAAAAAAGAAAATTCAAAATCTTAAAATGGCTATAACTCCTAAACTAGGCGTCTGCGGGGGTCATATTATGCACCAGAAAAAAGAAAATTCAAAATCTTAAAATGGCTATAACTCCTAAACTAGGCGTCTGCGGGGGTCATATTATGCACCAGAAAAAAGAAAATTCAAAATCTTAAAATGGCTATAACTCCTAAACTAGGCGTCTGCGGGGGTCATATTATGCACCAGAAAAAAGAAAATTCAAAATCTTAAAATGGCTATAACTCCTAAACTAGGCGTCTGCGGGGGTCATATTATGCACCAGAAAAAGAAAATTCAAAATCTTAAAATGGCTATAACTCCTAAACTAGGCGTCTGCGGGGGTCATATTATGCACCAGAAAAAAAAAAATTCAAAATCTTAAAATGACTATAACTCGTAAACTAGGCGTCTGCGGGGGTCATATTATGCACCAGAAAAAAGAAAATTCAAAATCTTAAAATGGCTATAACTCCTAAACTAGGCGTCTGCGGGGGTCATATTATGCACCAGAAAAAAAAAATTCAAAATCTTAAAATGGCTATAACTCCTAAACTAGGCGTCTGCGGGGGTCATATTATGCACCAGAAAAAAAAAATTCAAAATCTTAAAATGGCTATAACTCCTAAACTGAGCGTCTGCGGGGGTCATATTATGCACCAGAAAAAAAAAATTCAAAATCTTAAAATGACTATAACTCCTAAACTAGGGGTCTGCGGGGGTCATATTATGCACCAGAAAAAAGAAAATTCAAAATCTTAAAATGGCTATAACTACTAAACTAGGCGTCTGCGGGGGTCATATTATGCACCAGAAAAAAAAAATTAAAAATCTTAAAATGGCTATAAGTCCTAAACTAGGCGTCTGCGGGGGTCATAATATGCACCAGAAAAAAGGAAATTCAAAATCTTAAAATGGCTATAACTCCTAAACTAGGCGTCTGCGGGGGTCATATTATGCACCAGAAAAAAGAAAATTCAAAATCTTAAAATGGCTATAACTCCTAAACTAGGCGTCTGCGGGGGTCATATTATGCACCAGAAAAAGAAAATTTAAAATCTTAAAATGGCTATAACTCCTAAACTAGGCGTCTGCGGGGGTCATATTATGCACTAGAAAAAAGAAAATTCAAAATCTTAAAATGGCTATAACTCCTAAACTAGGCGTCTGCGAGGGTCATATTATGCACCAGAAAAAAGAAAATTCAAAATCTTAAAATGGCTATAACTCCTAAACTAGGCGTCTGCGGGGGTCATATTATGCACCAGAAAAAAGAAAATTCAAAATCTTAAAATGGCTATAACTCCTAAACTAGGCGTCTGCGGGGGTCATATTATGCACCAGAAAAAAGAAAATTCAAAATCTTAAAATGGCTATAACTCCTAAACCAGGCGTCTGCGGGGGTCATATTATGCACCAGAAAAAAGAAAATTCAAAATCTTAAAATAGCTATAACTCCTAAACTAGGCGTCTGCGGGGGTCATATTATGCACCAGAAAAAAGAAAATTCAAAATCTTAAAATGGCTATAACTCCTAAACTAGGCGTCTGCGGGGGTCATATTATGCACCAGAAAAAAGAAAATTCAAAATCTTAAAATGGCTATAACTCCTAAACTAGGCGTCTGCGGGGGTCATATTATGCACCAGAAAAAAAAAATTCAGAATCTTAAAATGGCTATAACTCCTAAACTAGGCGTCTGCGGGGGTCATATTATGCACCAGAAAAAAGAAAATTCAAAATCTTAAAATGGCTATAACTCCTAAGCTAGGCGTCTGCGGGGGTCGTATTATGCACCAGAAAAAAAAAATTCAAAATCTTAAAATGGCTATAACTCCTAAACTAGGCGTCTGCGGGGGTCATATTATGCACCAGAAAAAAAAAATTCAAAAACTTAAAATGGCTATAACTCCTAAACTAGGCGTCTGCGGGGGTCATATTATGCACCAGAAAAAAGAAAATTCAAAATCTTAAAATGGCTATAACTCCTAAACTAGGCGTCTGCGGGGGTCATATTATGCACCAGAAAAAAGAAAATTCAAAATCTTAAAATGGCTATAACTCCTAAACTAGGCGTCTGCGGGGGTCATATTATGCACCAGAAAAAAAAAAATTCAAAATCTTAAAATGTCTATAACTCCTAAACTAGGCGTCTGCGGGGGTCATATTATGCACCAGAAAAAAAAAATTCAAAATCTTAAAATGGCTATAACTCCTAAACTAGGCGTCTGCGGAGGTCATATTATGCACCAGAAAAAGAAAATTCAAAATCTTAAAATGGCTATAACTCCTAAACTAGGCGTCTGCGGGGGTCATATTATGCACCAGAAAAAAGAAAATTCAAAATCTTAAAATGGCTATAACTCCTAAACTAGGCGTCTGCGGGGGTCATATTATGCACCAGAAAAAAAAAATTCAAAATCTTAAAATGGCTATAACTCCTAAACTAGGCGTCTGCGGGGGTCATATTATGCACCAGAAAAAAAAAATTCAAAATCTTAAAATGGCTATAACTCCTAAACTAGGCGTCTGCGGGGGTCATATTATGCACCAGAAAAAAGAAAATTCAAAATCTTAAAATGGCTATGACTCCTAAACTAGGCGTCTGCGGGGGTCATATTATGCACCAGAAAAAAGAAAATTCAAAATCTTAAAATGGCTATGACTCCTAAACTAGGCGTCTGCGGGGGTCATATTATGCACCAGAAAAAAAAATTTAAAAATCTTAAAATGGCTATAACTCCTAAACTAGGCGTCTGCGGGGGTCATATTATGCACCAGAAAAAGAAAATTCAAAATCTTAAAATGGCTATAACTCCTAAACTAGGCGTCTGCGGTGGTCATATTATGCACCAGAAAAAAAAAATTCAAAATCTTAAAATGGCTATAACTCCTAAACTAGGCGTCTGCGGGGGTCATATTATGCACCAGAAAAAGAAAATTCAAAATCTTAAAATGGCTATAACTCCTAAACTAGGCGTCTGCGGGGGTCATATTGTGCACCAGAAAAAAAAAAATTCTAAATCTTAAAATGGCTATAACTCCTAAACTAGGCGTCTGCGGGGGTCATATTATGCACCAGAAAAAAAAAATTCAAAATCTTAAAATGGCTATAACTCCTAAACTAGGCGTCTGCGGGGGTCATATTATGCACCAGAAAAAAGAAAATTCAAAATTTTAAAATGGCTATAACTCCTAAACTAGGCGTCTGCGGGGGTCATATTATGTACCAGAAAAAAGAAAATTCAAAATCTTAAAATGGCTATAACTCCTAAACTAGGCGTCTGCGGGGGTCATATTATGCACCAGAAAAAAAAAATTCAAAATCTTAAAATGGCTATAACTCCTAAACTAGGCGTCTGCGGGGGTCATATTATGCACCAGAAAAAAGAAAATTCAAAATCTTAAAATGGCTATAACTCCTAAACTAGGCGTCTGCGGGGGTCATATTATGCACCAGAAAAAAAAAATTCAAAATCTTAAAATGGCTATAACTCCTAAACTAGGCGTCTGCGGGGGTCATATTATGAACCAGAAAAAAGAAAATTCAAAATCTTAAAATGGCTACAACTCCTAAACTAGGCGTCTGCGGGGGTCATATTATGCACCAGAAAAAAGAAAATTCAAAATCTTAAAATGGCTATAACTCCTAAACTAGGCATCTGCGGGGGTCATATTATGCACCAGAAAAAAGAAAATTCAAAATCTTAAAATGGCTATAACTCCTAAACTAGGCGTCTGCGGGGGTCATATTATGCACCAGAAAAAAGAAAATTCAAAATCTTAAAATGGCTATAACTCCTAAACTAGGCGTCTGCGGGGGTCATATTATGCACCAGAAAAAAAAAATTCAAAATCTTAAAATGGCTATAACTCCTAAGCTAGGCGTCTGCGGGGGTCATATTATGCACCAGAAAAAGAAAATTCAAAATCTTAAAATGGCTATAACTCCTAAACTAGGCGTCTGCGGGGGTCATATTATGCACCAGAAAAAAGAAAATTCAAAATCTTAAAATGGCTATAACTCCTAAACTAGGCGTCTGCGGGGGTCATATTATGCACCAGAAAAAAGAAAATTCAAAATCTTAAAATGGCTATAACTCCTAAACTAGGCGTCTGCGGGGGTCATATTATGCACCAGAAAAAAAAAATTCAAAATCTTAAAATGGCTATAACTCCTAAACTAGGCGTCTGCGGGGGTCATATTATGCATCAGAAAAAGAAAATTCAAAATCTTAAAATGGCTATAACTCCTAAACTAGGCGTCTGCGGGGGTCATATTATGCACCAGAAAAAAGAAAATTCAAAATCTTAAAATGGCTATAACTCCTAAACTAGGCGTCTGCGGGGGTCATATTATGCACCAGAAAAAAAAAATTCAAAATCTTAAAATGGCTATAACTCCTAAACTAGGCGTCTGCGGGGGTCATATTATGCACCAGAAAAAAAAAATTCAAAATCTTAAAATGGCTATAACTCCTAAACTAGGCGTCTGCGGGGGTCATATTATGCACCAGAAAAAAAAAATTCAAAATCTTAAAATGGCTATAACTCCTAAACTAGGCGTCTGCGGGGGTCATATTATGCACCAGAAAAAAGAAAATTCAAAATCTTAAAATGGCTATAACTCCTAAACTAGGCGTCTGCGGGGGTCATATTATGCACCAGAAAAAAAAAATTCAAAATCTTAAAATGGCTATAACTCCTAAACTAGGCGTCTGCGGGGGTCATATTATGCACCAGAAAAAAGAAAATCAAAATCTTAAAATGGCTATAACTCCTAAACTAGGCGTCTGCGGGGGTCATATTATGCACCAGAAAAAAGAAAATTCAAAATCTTAAAATGGCTATAACTCCTAAACTAGGCGTCTGCGGGGGTCATATTATGCACCAGAAAAAAGAAAATTCAAAATCTTAAAATGGCTATAACTCCTAAACTAGGCGTCTGAGGGGGTCATATTATGCACCAGAAAAAAAAAATTCAAAATCTTAAAATGGCTATAACTCCTAAACTAGGCGTCTGCGGGGGTCATATTATGCACCAGAAAAAAAAAATTCAAAATCTTAAAATGGCTATAACTCCTAAACTAGGCGTCTGCGGGGGTCATATTATGCACCAGAAAAAAGAAAATTCAAAATCTTAAAATGGCTATAACTCCTAAACTAGGCGTCTGCGGGGGTCATATTATGCACCAGAAAAAAGAAAATTCAAAATCTTAAAATGGCTATAACTCCTAAACTAGGCGTCTGCGGGGGTCATATTATGCACCAGAAAAAAGAAAATTCAAAATCTTAAAATGGCTATAACTCCTAAACTAGGCGTCTGCGGGGGTCATATTATGCACCAGAAAAAAAAAATTCAAAATCTTAAAATGGCTATAACTCCTAAACTAGGCGTCTGCGGGGGTCATATTATGCACCAGAAAAAAGAAAATTCAAAATCTTAAAATGGCTATAACTCCTAAACTAGGCGTCTGCGGGGGTCATATTATGCACCAGAAAAAAAAAATTCAAAATCTTAAAATGGCTATAACTCCTAAACTAGGCGTCTGCGGGGTCATATTATGCACCAGAAAAAAGAAAATTCAAAATCTTAAAATGGCTATAACTCCTAAACTAGGCGTCTGCGGGGGTCATATTATGCACCAGAAAAAAGAAATTCAAAATCTTAAAATGGCTATAACTCCTAAACTAGGCGTCTGCGGGGGTCATATTATGCACCAGAAAAAAAAAAATTCAAAATCTTAAAATGGCTATAACTCCTAAACTAGGCGTCTGCGGGGGTCATATTATGCACCAGAAAAAAGAAAATTCAAAATCTTAAAATGGCTATAACTCCTAAACTAGGCGTCTGCGGGGTCATATATGCACCAGAAAAAAAAAATTCAAAATCTTAAAATGGCTATAACTCCTAAACTACGC
>CAWYQB010000605.1:0-217419 GCA_963966105.1 Volucella zonaria | reverse complement strand
AAAATCAAAAAAATTGATTTTTTTATATTTCTGACTTTGAAAAAAATATCGAAATTTTTCTTTCAACTTTTCTTTATTTATTATGAAAATTTAATTTTTCAGTTGATTTTTCATTTTTCTTTCAACTTTTCTTTATTTATTATGAAAATTAAATTTTTCAGTTGATTTTTCATTTTTGGGACTTAGAAAAATTTTCGATTTTTTTTCTCATATAATCTGACCTTCTATGGAATTGTTCATTTTTACACTTCTCATAATATACCTTTTAAACACACAAACAGCAAATGGCATTCTAGCGGGACTATATTTTTTCCAATTGATTTTTTTATATTTCTGACTATTTCTGACTATTTCTGACTTTGAAAAAAATATCGAAATTTTTCTTTCAACTTTTCTTTATTTATTATGAAAATTTAATTTTTCAGTTGATTTTTCATTTTTCTTTCAACTTTTCTTTATTTATTATGAAAATTAAATTTTTCAGTTGATTTTTCATTTTTGGGACTTAGAAAAATTTTCGAAATTTTCAAGAAAAAAAATTTTTCACATACACCTCAGTTTCATTGAGAAGTTTCTATTTCAAATGCATTTCACTTAAAAATCAAAAAAATTGATTTTTTTATATTTCTGACTTTGAAAAAAATATCGAAATTTTTCTTTCAACTTTTCTTTATTTATTATGAAAATTTAATTTTTCAGTTGATTTTTCATTTTTCTTTCAACTTTTCTTTATTTATTATGAAAATTAAATTTTTCAGTTGATTCTTCATTTTTGGGACTTAGAAAAATTTTCGATTTTTTTTCTCATATAATCTGACCTTCTATGGAATTGTTCATTTTTACACTTCTCATAATATACCTTTTAAACACACAAACAGCAAATGGCATTCTAGCGGGACTATATTTTTTCCAATTGATTTTTTTATATTTCTGACTATTTCTGACTATTTCTGACTTTGAAAAAAATATCGAAATTTTTCTTTCAACTTTTCTTTATTTATTATGAAAATTTAATTTTTCAGTTGATTTTTCATTTTTCTTTCAACTTTTCTTTATTTATTATGAAAATTAAATTTTTCAGTTGATTTTTCATTTTTGGGACTTAGAAAAATTTTCGATTTTTTTTCTCATATAATCTGACCTTCTATGGAATTGTTCATTTTTACACTTCTCATAATATACCTTTTAAACACACAAACAGCAAATGGCATTCTAGCGGGACTATATTTTTTCCAATTGATTTTTTTATATTTCTGACTATTTCTGACTATTTCTGACTTTGAAAAAAATATCGAAATTTTTCTTTCAACTTTTCTTTATTTATTATGAAAATTTAATTTTTCAGTTGATTTTTCATTTTTCTTTCAACTTTTCTTTATTTATTATGAAAATTAAATTTTTCAGTTGATTTTTCATTTTTGGGACTTAGAAAAATTTTCGAAATTTTCAAGAAAAAAAATTTTTCACATACACCTCAGTTTCATTGAGAAGTTTCTATTTCAAATGCATTTCACTTAAAAATCAAAAAAATTGATTTTTTTATATTTCTGACTTTGAAAAAATATCGAAATTTTTCTTTCAACTTTTCTTTATTTATTATGAAAATTTAATTTTTCAGTTGATTTTTCATTTTTCTTTCAACTTTTCTTTATTTATTATGAAAATTAAATTTTTCAGTTGATTTTTCATTTTTGGGACTTAGAAAAATTTTCGATTTTTTTTCTCATATAATCTGACCTTCTATGGAATTGTTCATTTTTACACTTCTCATAATATACCTTTTAAACACACAAACAGCAAATGGCATTCTAGCGGGACTATATTTTTTCCAATTGATTTTTTTATATTTCTGACTATTTCTGACTATTTCTGACTTTGAAAAAAATATCGAAATTTTTCTTTCAACTTTTCTTTATTTATTATGAAAATTTAATTTTTCAGTTGATTTTTCATTTTTCTTTCAACTTTTCTTTATTTATTATGAAAATTAAATTTTTCAGTTGATTTTTCATTTTTGGGACTTAGAAAAATTTTCGATTTTTTTTCTCATATAATCTGACCTTCTATGGAATTGTTCATTTTTACACTTCTCATAATATACCTTTTAAACACACAAACAGCAAATGGCATTCTAGCGGGACTATATTTTTTCCAATTGATTTTTTTATATTTCTGACTATTTCTGACTATTTCTGACTTTGAAAAAAATATCGAAATTTTTCTTTCAACTTTTCTTTATTTATTATGAAAATTTAATTTTTCAGTTGATTTTTCATTTTTCTTTCAACTTTTCTTTATTTATTATGAAAATTAAATTTTTCAGTTGATTTTTCATTTTTGGGACTTAGAAAAATTTTCGAAATTTTCAAGAAAAAAAATTTTTCACATACACCTCAGTTTCATTGAGAAGTTTCTATTTCAAATGCATTTCACTTAAAAATCAAAAAAATTGATTTTTTTATATTTCTGACTTTGAAAAAAATATCGAAATTTTTCTTTCAACTTTTCTTTATTTATTATGAAAATTTAATTTTTCAGTTGATTTTTCATTTTTCTTTCAACTTTTCTTTATTTATTATGAAAATTTAATTTTTCAGTTGATTTTTCATTTTTCTTTCAACTTTTCTTTATTTATTATGAAAATTAAATTTTTCAGTTGATTTTTCATTTTTGGGACTTAGAAAAATTTTCGATTTTTTTTCTCATATAATCTGACCTTCTATGGAATTGTTCATTTTTACACTTCTCATAATATACCTTTTAAACACACAAACAGCAAATGGCATTCTAGCGGGACTTAGAAAAATTTTCGAAATTTTCAAGAAAAAAAATTTTTGACATACACCTCAGTTTCATTGAGAAGTCTCTATTTCAAATGAATTCCACTTAAAAATCATATATATATTTTTTCCAATTGATTTTTTTATATTTCTGACTATTTCTGACTTTGAAAAAAATATCGAAATTTTTCTTTCAACTTTTCTTTATTTATTATGAAAATTTAATTTTTCAGTTGATTTTTCATTTTTCTTTCAACTTTTCTTTATTTATTATGAAAATTAAATTTTTCAGTTGATTCTTCATTTTTGGGACTTAGAAAAATTTTCGATTTTTTTTCTCATATAATCTGACCTTCTATGGAATTGTTCATTTTTACACTTCTCATAATATACCTTTTAAACACACAAACAGCAAATGGCATTCTAGCGGGACTATATTTTTTCCAATTGATTTTTTTATATTTCTGACTATTTCTGACTATTTCTGACTTTGAAAAAAATATCGAAATTTTTCTTTCAACTTTTCTTTATTTATTATGAAAATTTAATTTTTCAGTTGATTTTTCATTTTTCTTTCAACTTTTCTTTATTTATTATGAAAATTAAATTTTTCAGTTGATTTTTCATTTTTGGGACTTAGAAAAATTTTCGATTTTTTTTCTCATATAATCTGACCTTCTATGGAATTGTTCATTTTTACACTTCTCATAATATACCTTTTAAACACACAAACAGCAAATGGCATTCTAGCGGGACTATATTTTTTCCAATTGATTTTTTTATATTTCTGACTATTTCTGACTATTTCTGACTTTGAAAAAAATATCGAAATTTTTCTTTCAACTTTTCTTTATTTATTATGAAAATTTAATTTTTCAGTTGATTTTTCATTTTTCTTTCAACTTTTCTTTATTTATTATGAAAATTAAATTTTTCAGTTGATTTTTCATTTTTGGGACTTAGAAAAATTTTCGAAATTTTCAAGAAAAAAAATTTTTCACATACACCTCAGTTTCATTGAGAAGTTTCTATTTCAAATGCATTTCACTTAAAAATCAAAAAAATTGATTTTTTTATATTTCTGACTTTGAAAAAAATATCGAAATTTTTCTTTCAACTTTTCTTTATTTATTATGAAAATTTAATTTTTCAGTTGATTTTTCATTTTTCTTTCAACTTTTCTTTATTTATTATGAAAATTAAATTTTTCAGTTGATTTTTCATTTTTGGGACTTAGAAAAATTTTCGATTTTTTTTCTCATATAATCTGACCTTCTATGGAATTGTTCATTTTTACACTTCTCATAATATACCTTTTAAACACACAAACAGCAAATGGCATTCTAGCGGGACTATATTTTTTCCAATTGATTTTTTTATATTTCTGACTATTTCTGACTATTTCTGACTTTGAAAAAAATATCGAAATTTTTCTTTCAACTTTTCTTTATTTATTATGAAAATTTAATTTTTCAGTTGATTTTTCATTTTTCTTTCAACTTTTCTTTATTTATTATGAAAATTAAATTTTTCAGTTGATTTTTCATTTTTGGGACTTAGAAAAATTTTCGAAATTTTCAAGAAAAAAAATTTTTCACATACACCTCAGTTTCATTGAGAAGTTTCTATTTCAAATGCATTTCACTTAAAAATCAAAAAAATTGATTTTTTTATATTTCTGACTTTGAAAAAAATATCGAAATTTTTCTTTCAACTTTTCTTTATTTATTATGAAAATTTAATTTTTCAGTTGATTTTTCATTTTTCTTTCAACTTTTCTTTATTTATTATGAAAATTAAATTTTTCAGTTGATTCTTCATTTTTGGGACTTAGAAAAATTTTCGATTTTTTTTCTCATATAATCTGACCTTCTATGGAATTGTTCATTTTTACACTTCTCATAATATACCTTTTAAACACACAAACAGCAAATGGCATTCTAGCGGGACTATATTTTTTCCAATTGATTTTTTTATATTTCTGACTATTTCTGACTATTTCTGACTTTGAAAAAAATATCGAAATTTTTCTTTCAACTTTTCTTTATTTATTATGAAAATTTAATTTTTCAGTTGATTTTTCATTTTTCTTTCAACTTTTCTTTATTTATTATGAAAATTAAATTTTTCAGTTGATTTTTCATTTTTGGGACTTAGAAAAATTTTCGATTTTTTTTCTCATATAATCTGACCTTCTATGGAATTGTTCATTTTTACACTTCTCATAATATACCTTTTAAACACACAAACAGCAAATGGCATTCTAGCGGGACTATATTTTTTCCAATTGATTTTTTTATATTTCTGACTATTTCTGACTATTTCTGACTTTGAAAAAAATATCGAAATTTTTCTTTCAACTTTTCTTTATTTATTATGAAAATTTAATTTTTCAGTTGATTTTTCATTTTTCTTTCAACTTTTCTTTATTTATTATGAAAATTAAATTTTTCAGTTGATTTTTCATTTTTGGGACTTAGAAAAATTTTCGAAATTTTCAAGAAAAAAAATTTTTCACATACACCTCAGTTTCATTGAGAAGTTTCTATTTCAAATGCATTTCACTTAAAAATCAAAAAAATTGATTTTTTTATATTTCTGACTTTGAAAAAAATATCGAAATTTTTCTTTCAACTTTTCTTTATTTATTATGAAAATTTAATTTTTCAGTTGATTTTTCATTTTTCTTTCAACTTTTCTTTATTTATTATGAAAATTAAATTTTTCAGTTGATTTTTCATTTTTGGGACTTAGAAAAATTTTCGATTTTTTTTCTCATATAATCTGACCTTCTATGGAATTGTTCATTTTTACACTTCTCATAATATACCTTTTAAACACACAAACAGCAAATGGCATTCTAGCGGGACTATATTTTTTCCAATTGATTTTTTTATATTTCTGACTATTTCTGACTATTTCTGACTTTGAAAAAAATATCGAAATTTTTCTTTCAACTTTTCTTTATTTATTATGAAAATTTAATTTTTCAGTTGATTTTTCATTTTTCTTTCAACTTTTCTTTATTTATTATGAAAATTAAATTTTTCAGTTGATTTTTCATTTTTGGGACTTAGAAAAATTTTCGAAATTTTCAAGAAAAAAAATTTTTCACATACACCTCAGTTTCATTGAGAAGTTTCTATTTCAAATGCATTTCACTTAAAAATCAAAAAAATTGATTTTTTTATATTTCTGACTTTGAAAAAAATATCGAAATTTTTCTTTCAACTTTTCTTTATTTATTATGAAAATTTAATTTTTCAGTTGATTTTTCATTTTTCTTTCAACTTTTCTTTATTTATTATGAAAATTTAATTTTTCAGTTGATTTTTCATTTTTGGGACTTAGAAAAATTTTCGATTTTTTTCTCATATAATCTGACCTTCTATGGAATTGTTCATTTTTACACTTCTCATAATATACCTTTTAAACACACAAACAGCAAATGGCATTCTAGCGGGACTATATTTTTTCCAATTGATTTTTTTATATTTCTGACTATTTCTGACTTTGAAAAAAATATCGAAATTTTTCTTTCAACTTTTCTTTATTTATTATGAAAATTTAATTTTTCAGTTGATTTTTCATTTTTCTTTCAACTTTTCTTTATTTATTATGAAAATTAAATTTTTCAGTTGATTTTTCATTTTTGGGACTTAGAAAAATTTTCGAAATTTTCAAGAAAAAAAATTTTTCACATACACCTCAGTTTCATTGAGAAGTTTCTATTTCAAATGCATTTCACTTAAAAATCAAAAAAATTGATTTTTTTATATTTCTGACTTTGAAAAAAATATCGAAATTTTTCTTTCAACTTTTCTTTATTTATTATGAAAATTTAATTTTTCAGTTGATTTTTCATTTTTCTTTCAACTTTTCTTTATTTATTATGAAAATTTAATTTTTCAGTTGATTTTTCATTTTTCTTTCAACTTTTCTTTATTTATTATGAAAATTAAATTTTTCAGTTGATTTTTCATTTTTGGGACTTAGAAAAATTTTCGATTTTTTTTCTCATATAATCTGACCTTCTATGGAATTGTTCATTTTTACACTTCTCATAATATACCTTTTAAACACACAAACAGCAAATGGCATTCTAGCGGGACTTAGAAAAATTTTCGAAATTTTCAAGAAAAAAAATTTTTGACATACACCTCAGTTTCATTGAGAAGTCTCTATTTCAAATGAATTCCACTTAAAAATCATATATATATTTTTTCCAATTGATTTTTTTATATTTCTGACTATTTCTGACTTTGAAAAAAATATCGAAATTTTTCTTTCAACTTTTCTTTATTTATTATGAAAATTTAATTTTTCAGTTGATTTTTCATTTTTCTTTCAACTTTTCTTTATTTATTATGAAAATTAAATTTTTCAGTTGATTTTTCATTTTTGGGACTTAGAAAAATTTTCGAAATTTTCAAGAAAAAAAATTTTTCACATACACCTCAGTTTCATTGAGAAGTTTCTATTTCAAATGCATTTCACTTAAAAATCAAAAAAATTGATTTTTTTATATTTCTGACTTTGAAAAAAATATCGAAATTTTTCTTTCAACTTTTCTTTATTTATTATGAAAATTTAATTTTTCAGTTGATTTTTCATTTTTCTTTCAACTTTTCTTTATTTATTATGAAAATTAAATTTTTCAGTTGATTTTTCATTTTTGGGACTTAGAAAAATTTTCGATTTTTTTTCTCATATAATCTGACCTTCTATGGAATTGTTCATTTTTACACTTCTCATAATATACCTTTTAAACACACAAACAGCAAATGGCATTCTAGCGGGACTATATTTTTTCCAATTGATTTTTTTATATTTCTGACTATTTCTGACTATTTCTGACTTTGAAAAAAATATCGAAATTTTTCTTTCAACTTTTCTTTATTTATTATGAAAATTTAATTTTTCAGTTGATTTTTCATTTTTCTTTCAACTTTTCTTTATTTATTATGAAAATTAAATTTTTCAGTTGATTTTTCATTTTTGGGACTTAGAAAAATTTTCGAAATTTTCAAGAAAAAAAATTTTTCACATACACCTCAGTTTCATTGAGAAGTTTCTATTTCAAATGCATTTCACTTAAAAATCAAAAAAATTGATTTTTTTATATTTCTGACTTTGAAAAAAATATCGAAATTTTTCTTTCAACTTTTCTTTATTTATTATGAAAATTTAATTTTTCAGTTGATTTTTCATTTTTCTTTCAACTTTTCTTTATTTATTATGAAAATTAAATTTTTCAGTTGATTTTTCATTTTTGGGACTTAGAAAAATTTTCGATTTTTTTTCTCATATAATCTGACCTTCTATGGAATTGTTCATTTTTACACTTCTCATAATATACCTTTTAAACACACAAACAGCAAATGGCATTCTAGCGGGACTATATTTTTTCCAATTGATTTTTTTATATTTCTGACTATTTCTGACTATTTCTGACTTTGAAAAAAATATCGAAATTTTTCTTTCAACTTTTCTTTATTTATTATGAAAATTTAATTTTTCAGTTGATTTTTCATTTTTCTTTCAACTTTTCTTTATTTATTATGAAAATTAAATTTTTCAGTTGATTTTTCATTTTTGGGACTTAGAAAAATTTTCGAAATTTTCAAGAAAAAAAATTTTTCACATACACCTCAGTTTCATTGAGAAGTTTCTATTTCAAATGCATTTCACTTAAAAATCAAAAAAATTGATTTTTTTATATTTCTGACTTTGAAAAAAATATCGAAATTTTTCTTTCAACTTTTCTTTATTTATTATGAAAATTTAATTTTTCAGTTGATTTTTCATTTTTCTTTCAACTTTTCTTTATTTATTATGAAAATTAAATTTTTCAGTTGATTCTTCATTTTTGGGACTTAGAAAAATTTTCGATTTTTTTTCTCATATAATCTGACCTTCTATGGAATTGTTCATTTTTACACTTCTCATAATATACCTTTTAAACACACAAACAGCAAATGGCATTCTAGCGGGACTATATTTTTTCCAATTGATTTTTTTATATTTCTGACTATTTCTGACTATTTCTGACTTTGAAAAAATATCGAAATTTTTCTTTCAACTTTTCTTTATTTATTATGAAAATTTAATTTTTCAGTTGATTTTTCATTTTTCTTTCAACTTTTCTTTATTTATTATGAAAATTAAATTTTTCAGTTGATTTTTCATTTTTGGGACTTAGAAAAATTTTCGATTTTTTTTCTCATATAATCTGACCTTCTATGGAATTGTTCATTTTTACACTTCTCATAATATACCTTTTAAACACACAAACAGCAAATGGCATTCTAGCGGGACTATATTTTTTCCAATTGATTTTTTTATATTTCTGACTATTTCTGACTATTTCTGACTTTGAAAAAAATATCGAAATTTTTCTTTCAACTTTTCTTTATTTATTATGAAAATTTAATTTTTCAGTTGATTTTTCATTTTTCTTTCAACTTTTCTTTATTTATTATGAAAATTAAATTTTTCAGTTGATTTTTCATTTTTGGGACTTAGAAAAATTTTCGAAATTTTCAAGAAAAAAAATTTTTCACATACACCTCAGTTTCATTGAGAAGTTTCTATTTCAAATGCATTTCACTTAAAAATCAAAAAAATTGATTTTTTTATATTTCTGACTTTGAAAAAAATATCGAAATTTTTCTTTCAACTTTTCTTTATTTATTATGAAAATTTAATTTTTCAGTTGATTTTTCATTTTTCTTTCAACTTTTCTTTATTTATTATGAAAATTAAATTTTTCAGTTGATTTTTCATTTTTGGGACTTAGAAAAATTTTCGATTTTTTTTCTCATATAATCTGACCTTCTATGGAATTGTTCATTTTTACACTTCTCATAATATACCTTTTAAACACACAAACAGCAAATGGCATTCTAGCGGGACTATATTTTTTCCAATTGATTTTTTTATATTTCTGACTATTTCTGACTATTTCTGACTTTGAAAAAAATATCGAAATTTTTCTTTCAACTTTTCTTTATTTATTATGAAAATTTAATTTTTCAGTTGATTTTTCATTTTTCTTTCAACTTTTCTTTATTTATTATGAAAATTAAATTTTTCAGTTGATTTTTCATTTTTGGGACTTAGAAAAATTTTCGAAATTTTCAAGAAAAAAAATTTTTCACATACACCTCAGTTTCATTGAGAAGTTTCTATTTCAAATGCATTTCACTTAAAAATCAAAAAAATTGATTTTTTTATATTTCTGACTTTGAAAAAAATATCGAAATTTTTCTTTCAACTTTTCTTTATTTATTATGAAAATTTAATTTTTCAGTTGATTTTTCATTTTTCTTTCAACTTTTCTTTATTTATTATGAAAATTTAATTTTTCAGTTGATTTTTCATTTTTGGGACTTAGAAAAATTTTCGATTTTTTTTCTCATATAATCTGACCTTCTATGGAATTGTTCATTTTTACACTTCTCATAATATACCTTTTAAACACACAAACAGCAAATGGCATTCTAGCGGGACTATATTTTTTCCAATTGATTTTTTTATATTTCTGACTATTTCTGACTTTGAAAAAAATATCGAAATTTTTCTTTCAACTTTTCTTTATTTATTATGAAAATTTAATTTTTCAGTTGATTTTTCATTTTTCTTTCAACTTTTCTTTATTTATTATGAAAATTAAATTTTTCAGTTGATTTTTCATTTTTGGGACTTAGAAAAATTTTCGAAATTTTCAAGAAAAAAAATTTTTCACATACACCTCAGTTTCATTGAGAAGTTTCTATTTCAAATGCATTTCACTTAAAAATCAAAAAAATTGATTTTTTTATATTTCTGACTTTGAAAAAAATATCGAAATTTTTCTTTCAACTTTTCTTTATTTATTATGAAAATTTAATTTTTCAGTTGATTTTTCATTTTTCTTTCAACTTTTCTTTATTTATTATGAAAATTTAATTTTTCAGTTGATTTTTCATTTTTCTTTCAACTTTTCTTTATTTATTATGAAAATTAAATTTTTCAGTTGATTTTTCATTTTTGGGACTTAGAAAAATTTTCGATTTTTTTTCTCATATAATCTGACCTTCTATGGAATTGTTCATTTTTACACTTCTCATAATATACCTTTTAAACACACAAACAGCAAATGGCATTCTAGCGGGACTTAGAAAAATTTTCGAAATTTTCAAGAAAAAAAATTTTTGACATACACCTCAGTTTCATTGAGAAGTCTCTATTTCAAATGAATTCCACTTAAAAATCATATATATATTTTTTCCAATTGATTTTTTTATATTTCTGACTATTTCTGACTTTGAAAAAAATATCGAAATTTTTCTTTCAACTTTTCTTTATTTATTATGAAAATTTAATTTTTCAGTTGATTTTTCATTTTTCTTTCAACTTTTCTTTATTTATTATGAAAATTAAATTTTTCAGTTGATTTTTCATTTTTGGGACTTAGAAAAATTTTCGAAATTTTCAAGAAAAAAAATTTTTCACATACACCTCAGTTTCATTGAGAAGTTTCTATTTCAAATGCATTTCACTTAAAAATCAAAAAAATTGATTTTTTTATATTTCTGACTTTGAAAAAAATATCGAAATTTTTCTTTCAACTTTTCTTTATTTATTATGAAAATTTAATTTTTCAGTTGATTTTTCATTTTTCTTTCAACTTTTCTTTATTTATTATGAAAATTAAATTTTTCAGTTGATTTTTCATTTTTGGGACTTAGAAAAATTTTCGATTTTTTTTCTCATATAATCTGACCTTCTATGGAATTGTTCATTTTTACACTTCTCATAATATACCTTTTAAACACACAAACAGCAAATGGCATTCTAGCGGGACTATATTTTTTCCAATTGATTTTTTTATATTTCTGACTATTTCTGACTATTTCTGACTTTGAAAAAAATATCGAAATTTTTCTTTCAACTTTTCTTTATTTATTATGAAAATTTAATTTTTCAGTTGATTTTTCATTTTTCTTTCAACTTTTCTTTATTTATTATGAAAATTAAATTTTTCAGTTGATTTTTCATTTTTGGGACTTAGAAAAATTTTCGAAATTTTCAAGAAAAAAAATTTTTCACATACACCTCAGTTTCATTGAGAAGTTTCTATTTCAAATGCATTTCACTTAAAAATCAAAAAAATTGATTTTTTTATATTTCTGACTTTGAAAAAAATATCGAAATTTTTCTTTCAACTTTTCTTTATTTATTATGAAAATTTAATTTTTCAGTTGATTTTTCATTTTTCTTTCAACTTTTCTTTATTTATTATGAAAATTAAATTTTTCAGTTGATTTTTCATTTTTGGGACTTAGAAAAATTTTCGATTTTTTTTCTCATATAATCTGACCTTCTATGGAATTGTTCATTTTTACACTTCTCATAATATACCTTTTAAACACACAAACAGCAAATGGCATTCTAGCGGGACTTAGAAAAATTTTCGAAATTTTCAAGAAAAAAAATTTTTGACATACACCTCAGTTTCATTGAGAAGTCTCTATTTCAAATGAATTCCACTTAAAAATCATATATATATTTTTTCCAATTGATTTTTTTATATTTCTGACTATTTCTGACTTTGAAAAAAATATCGAAATTTTTCTTTCAACTTTTCTTTATTTATTATGAAAATTTAATTTTTCAGTTGATTTTTCATTTTTCTTTCAACTTTTCTTTATTTATTATGAAAATTAAATTTTTCAGTTGATTTTTCATTTTTGGGACTTAGAAAAATTTTCGATTTTTTTTCTCATATAATCTGACCTTCTATGGAATTGTTCATTTTTACACTTCTCATAATATACCTTTTAAACACACAAACAGCAAATGGCATTCTAGCGGGACTATATTTTTTCCAATTGATTTTTTTATATTTCTGACTATTTCTGACTATTTCTGACTTTGAAAAAAATATCGAAATTTTTCTTTCAACTTTTCTTTATTTATTATGAAAATTTAATTTTTCAGTTGATTTTTCATTTTTCTTTCAACTTTTCTTTATTTATTATGAAAATTAAATTTTTCAGTTGATTTTTCATTTTTGGGACTTAGAAAAATTTTCGATTTTTTTTCTCATATAATCTGACCTTCTATGGAATTGTTCATTTTTACACTTCTCATAATATACCTTTTAAACACACAAACAGCAAATGGCATTCTAGCGGGACTATATTTTTTCCAATTGATTTTTTTATATTTCTGACTATTTCTGACTATTTCTGACTTTGAAAAAAATATCGAAATTTTTCTTTCAACTTTTCTTTATTTATTATGAAAATTTAATTTTTCAGTTGATTTTTCATTTTTCTTTCAACTTTTCTTTATTTATTATGAAAATTAAATTTTTCAGTTGATTTTTCATTTTTGGGACTTAGAAAAATTTTCGAAATTTTCAAGAAAAAAAATTTTTCACATACACCTCAGTTTCATTGAGAAGTTTCTATTTCAAATGCATTTCACTTAAAAATCAAAAAAATTGATTTTTTTATATTTCTGACTTTGAAAAAAATATCGAAATTTTTCTTTCAACTTTTCTTTATTTATTATGAAAATTTAATTTTTCAGTTGATTTTTCATTTTTCTTTCAACTTTTCTTTATTTATTATGAAAATTTAATTTTTCAGTTGATTTTTCATTTTTCTTTCAACTTTTCTTTATTTATTATGAAAATTAAATTTTTCAGTTGATTTTTCATTTTTGGGACTTAGAAAAATTTTCGATTTTTTTTCTCATATAATCTGACCTTCTATGGAATTGTTCATTTTTACACTTCTCATAATATACCTTTTAAACACACAAACAGCAAATGGCATTCTAGCGGGACTTAGAAAAATTTTCGAAATTTTCAAGAAAAAAAATTTTTGACATACACCTCAGTTTCATTGAGAAGTCTCTATTTCAAATGAATTCCACTTAAAAATCATATATATATTTTTTCCAATTGATTTTTTTATATTTCTGACTATTTCTGACTTTGAAAAAAATATCGAAATTTTTCTTTCAACTTTTCTTTATTTATTATGAAAATTTAATTTTTCAGTTGATTTTTCATTTTTCTTTCAACTTTTCTTTATTTATTATGAAAATTAAATTTTTCAGTTGATTCTTCATTTTTGGGACTTAGAAAAATTTTCGATTTTTTTTCTCATATAATCTGACCTTCTATGGAATTGTTCATTTTTACACTTCTCATAATATACCTTTTAAACACACAAACAGCAAATGGCATTCTAGCGGGACTATATTTTTTCCAATTGATTTTTTTATATTTCTGACTATTTCTGACTATTTCTGACTTTGAAAAAAATATCGAAATTTTTCTTTCAACTTTTCTTTATTTATTATGAAAATTTAATTTTTCAGTTGATTTTTCATTTTTCTTTCAACTTTTCTTTATTTATTATGAAAATTAAATTTTTCAGTTGATTTTTCATTTTTGGGACTTAGAAAAATTTTCGATTTTTTTTCTCATATAATCTGACCTTCTATGGAATTGTTCATTTTTACACTTCTCATAATATACCTTTTAAACACACAAACAGCAAATGGCATTCTAGCGGGACTATATTTTTTCCAATTGATTTTTTTATATTTCTGACTATTTCTGACTATTTCTGACTTTGAAAAAAATATCGAAATTTTTCTTTCAACTTTTCTTTATTTATTATGAAAATTTAATTTTTCAGTTGATTTTTCATTTTTCTTTCAACTTTTCTTTATTTATTATGAAAATTAAATTTTTCAGTTGATTTTTCATTTTTGGGACTTAGAAAAATTTTCGAAATTTTCAAGAAAAAAAATTTTTCACATACACCTCAGTTTCATTGAGAAGTTTCTATTTCAAATGCATTTCACTTAAAAATCAAAAAAATTGATTTTTTTATATTTCTGACTTTGAAAAAAATATCGAAATTTTTCTTTCAACTTTTCTTTATTTATTATGAAAATTTAATTTTTCAGTTGATTTTTCATTTTTCTTTCAACTTTTCTTTATTTATTATGAAAATTAAATTTTTCAGTTGATTTTTCATTTTTGGGACTTAGAAAAATTTTCGAGTTTTTTTTCTCATATAATCTGACCTTCTATGGAATTGTTCATTTTTACACTTCTCATAATATACCTTTTAAACACACAAACAGCAAATGGCATTCTAGCGGGACTATATTTTTTCCAATTGATTTTTTTATATTTCTGACTATTTCTGACTATTTCTGACTTTGAAAAAAATATCGAAATTTTTCTTTCAACTTTTCTTTATTTATTATGAAAATTTAATTTTTCAGTTGATTTTTCATTTTTCTTTCAACTTTTCTTTATTTATTATGAAAATTAAATTTTTCAGTTGATTTTTCATTTTTGGGACTTAGAAAAATTTTCGAAATTTTCAAGAAAAAAAATTTTTCACATACACCTCAGTTTCATTGAGAAGTTTCTATTTCAAATGCATTTCACTTAAAAATCAAAAAAATTGATTTTTTTATATTTCTGACTTTGAAAAAAATATCGAAATTTTTCTTTCAACTTTTCTTTATTTATTATGAAAATTTAATTTTTCAGTTGATTTTTCATTTTTCTTTCAACTTTTCTTTATTTATTATGAAAATTTAATTTTTCAGTTGATTTTTCATTTTTGGGACTTAGAAAAATTTTCGATTTTTTTTCTCATATAATCTGACCTTCTATGGAATTGTTCATTTTTACACTTCTCATAATATACCTTTTAAACACACAAACAGCAAATGGCATTCTAGCGGGACTATATTTTTTCCAATTGATTTTTTTATATTTCTGACTATTTCTGACTATTTCTGACTTTGAAAAAAATATCGAAATTTTTCTTTCAACTTTTCTTTATTTATTATGAAAATTTAATTTTTCAGTTGATTTTTCATTTTTCTTTCAACTTTTCTTTATTTATTATGAAAATTAAATTTTTCAGTTGATTTTTCATTTTTGGGACTTAGAAAAATTTTCGAAATTTTCAAGAAAAAAAATTTTTCACATACACCTCAGTTTCATTGAGAAGTTTCTATTTCAAATGCATTTCACTTAAAAATCAAAAAAATTGATTTTTTTATATTTCTGACTTTGAAAAAAATATCGAAATTTTTCTTTCAACTTTTCTTTATTTATTATGAAAATTTAATTTTTCAGTTGATTTTTCATTTTTCTTTCAACTTTTCTTTATTTATTATGAAAATTTAATTTTTCAGTTGATTTTTCATTTTTCTTTCAACTTTTCTTTATTTATTATGAAAATTAAATTTTTCAGTTGATTTTTCATTTTTGGGACTTAGAAAAATTTTCGATTTTTTTTCTCATATAATCTGACCTTCTATGGAATTGTTCATTTTTACACTTCTCATAATATACCTTTTAAACACACAAACAGCAAATGGCATTCTAGCGGGACTTAGAAAAATTTTCGAAATTTTCAAGAAAAAAAATTTTTGACATACACCTCAGTTTCATTGAGAAGTCTCTATTTCAAATGAATTCCACTTAAAAATCATATATATATTTTTTCCAATTGATTTTTTTATATTTCTGACTATTTCTGACTTTGAAAAAAATATCGAAATTTTTCTTTCAACTTTTCTTTATTTATTATGAAAATTTAATTTTTCAGTTGATTTTTCATTTTTCTTTCAACTTTTCTTTATTTATTATGAAAATTAAATTTTTCAGTTGATTCTTCATTTTTGGGACTTAGAAAAATTTTCGATTTTTTTTCTCATATAATCTGACCTTCTATGGAATTGTTCATTTTTACACTTCTCATAATATACCTTTTAAACACACAAACAGCAAATGGCATTCTAGCGGGACTATATTTTTTCCAATTGATTTTTTTATATTTCTGACTATTTCTGACTATTTCTGACTTTGAAAAAAATATCGAAATTTTTCTTTCAACTTTTCTTTATTTATTATGAAAATTTAATTTTTCAGTTGATTTTTCATTTTTCTTTCAACTTTTCTTTATTTATTATGAAAATTAAATTTTTCAGTTGATTTTTCATTTTTGGGACTTAGAAAAATTTTCGATTTTTTTTCTCATATAATCTGACCTTCTATGGAATTGTTCATTTTTACACTTCTCATAATATACCTTTTAAACACACAAACAGCAAATGGCATTCTAGCGGGACTATATTTTTTCCAATTGATTTTTTTATATTTCTGACTATTTCTGACTATTTCTGACTTTGAAAAAAATATCGAAATTTTTCTTTCAACTTTTCTTTATTTATTATGAAAATTTAATTTTTCAGTTGATTTTTCATTTTTCTTTCAACTTTTCTTTATTTATTATGAAAATTAAATTTTTCAGTTGATTTTTCATTTTTGGGACTTAGAAAAATTTTCGAAATTTTCAAGAAAAAAAATTTTTCACATACACCTCAGTTTCATTGAGAAGTTTCTATTTCAAATGCATTTCACTTAAAAATCAAAAAAATTGATTTTTTTATATTTCTGACTTTGAAAAAAATATCGAAATTTTTCTTTCAACTTTTCTTTATTTATTATGAAAATTTAATTTTTCAGTTGATTTTTCATTTTTCTTTCAACTTTTCTTTATTTATTATGAAAATTAAATTTTTCAGTTGATTTTTCATTTTTGGGACTTAGAAAAATTTTCGAAATTTTCAAGAAAAAAAATTTTTCACATACACCTCAGTTTCATTGAGAAGTTTCTATTTCAAATGCATTTCACTTAAAAATCAAAAAAATTGATTTTTTTATATTTCTGACTTTGAAAAAAATATCGAAATTTTTCTTTCAACTTTTCTTTATTTATTATGAAAATTTAATTTTTCAGTTGATTTTTCATTTTTCTTTCAACTTTTCTTTATTTATTATGAAAATTTAATTTTTCAGTTGATTTTTCATTTTTGGGACTTAGAAAAATTTTCGATTTTTTTTCTCATATAATCTGACCTTCTATGGAATTGTTCATTTTTACACTTCTTATAATATACCTTTTAAACACACAAACAGCAAATGGCATTCTAGCGGGACTATATTTTTTCCAATTGATTTTTTTATATTTCTGACTATTTCTGACTTTGAAAAAAATATCGAAATTTTTCTTTCAACTTTTCTTTATTTATTATGAAAATTTAATTTTTCAGTTGATTTTTCATTTTTCTTTCAACTTTTCTTTATTTATTATGAAAATTAAATTTTTCAGTTGATTTTTCATTTTTGGGACTTAGAAAAATTTTCGAAATTTTCAAGAAAAAAAATTTTTCACATACACCTCAGTTTCATTGAGAAGTTTCTATTTCAAATGCATTTCACTTAAAAATCAAAAAAATTGATTTTTTTATATTTCTGACTTTGAAAAAAATATCGAAATTTTTCTTTCAACTTTTCTTTATTTATTATGAAAATTTAATTTTTCAGTTGATTTTTCATTTTTCTTTCAACTTTTCTTTATTTATTATGAAAATTTAATTTTTCAGTTGATTTTTCATTTTTCTTTCAACTTTTCTTTATTTATTATGAAAATTAAATTTTTCAGTTGATTTTTCATTTTTGGGACTTAGAAAAATTTTCGATTTTTTTTCTCATATAATCTGACCTTCTATGGAATTGTTCATTTTTACACTTCTCATAATATACCTTTTAAACACACAAACAGCAAATGGCATTCTAGCGGGACTTAGAAAAATTTTCGAAATTTTCAAGAAAAAAAATTTTTGACATACACCTCAGTTTCATTGAGAAGTCTCTATTTCAAATGAATTCCACTTAAAAATCATATATATATTTTTTCCAATTGATTTTTTTATATTTCTGACTATTTCTGACTTTGAAAAAAATATCGAAATTTTTCTTTCAACTTTTCTTTATTTATTATGAAAATTTAATTTTTCAGTTGATTTTTCATTTTTCTTTCAACTTTTCTTTATTTATTATGAAAATTAAATTTTTCAGTTGATTTTTCATTTTTGGGACTTAGAAAAATTTTCGAAATTTTCAAGAAAAAAAATTTTTCACATACACCTCAGTTTCATTGAGAAGTTTCTATTTCAAATGCATTTCACTTAAAAATCAAAAAAATTGATTTTTTTATATTTCTGACTTTGAAAAAAATATCGAAATTTTTCTTTCAACTTTTCTTTATTTATTATGAAAATTTAATTTTTCAGTTGATTTTTCATTTTTCTTTCAACTTTTCTTTATTTATTATGAAAATTAAATTTTTCAGTTGATTTTTCATTTTTGGGACTTAGAAAAATTTTCGATTTTTTTTCTCATATAATCTGACCTTCTATGGAATTGTTCATTTTTACACTTCTCATAATATACCTTTTAAACACACAAACAGCAAATGGCATTCTAGCGGGACTATATTTTTTCCAATTGATTTTTTTATATTTCTGACTATTTCTGACTATTTCTGACTTTGAAAAAAATATCGAAATTTTTCTTTCAACTTTTCTTTATTTATTATGAAAATTTAATTTTTCAGTTGATTTTTCATTTTTCTTTCAACTTTTCTTTATTTATTATGAAAATTAAATTTTTCAGTTGATTTTTCATTTTTGGGACTTAGAAAAATTTTCGAAATTTTCAAGAAAAAAAATTTTTCACATACACCTCAGTTTCATTGAGAAGTTTCTATTTCAAATGCATTTCACTTAAAAATCAAAAAAATTGATTTTTTTATATTTCTGACTTTGAAAAAAATATCGAAATTTTTCTTTCAACTTTTCTTTATTTATTATGAAAATTTAATTTTTCAGTTGATTTTTCATTTTTCTTTCAACTTTTCTTTATTTATTATGAAAATTAAATTTTTCAGTTGATTTTTCATTTTTGGGACTTAGAAAAATTTTCGATTTTTTTTCTCATATAATCTGACCTTCTATGGAATTGTTCATTTTTACACTTCTCATAATATACCTTTTAAACACACAAACAGCAAATGGCATTCTAGCGGGACTTAGAAAAATTTTCGAAATTTTCAAGAAAAAAAATTTTTGACATACACCTCAGTTTCATTGAGAAGTCTCTATTTCAAATGAATTCCACTTAAAAATCATATATATATTTTTTCCAATTGATTTTTTTATATTTCTGACTATTTCTGACTTTGAAAAAAATATCGAAATTTTTCTTTCAACTTTTCTTTATTTATTATGAAAATTTAATTTTTCAGTTGATTTTTCATTTTTCTTTCAACTTTTCTTTATTTATTATGAAAATTAAATTTTTCAGTTGATTTTTCATTTTTGGGACTTAGAAAAATTTTCGATTTTTTTTCTCATATAATCTGACCTTCTATGGAATTGTTCATTTTTACACTTCTCATAATATACCTTTTAAACACACAAACAGCAAATGGCATTCTAGCGGGACTATATTTTTTCCAATTGATTTTTTTATATTTCTGACTATTTCTGACTATTTCTGACTTTGAAAAAAATATCGAAATTTTTCTTTCAACTTTTCTTTATTTATTATGAAAATTTAATTTTTCAGTTGATTTTTCATTTTTCTTTCAACTTTTCTTTATTTATTATGAAAATTAAATTTTTCAGTTGATTTTTCATTTTTGGGACTTAGAAAAATTTTCGATTTTTTTTCTCATATAATCTGACCTTCTATGGAATTGTTCATTTTTACACTTCTCATAATATACCTTTTAAACACACAAACAGCAAATGGCATTCTAGCGGGACTATATTTTTTCCAATTGATTTTTTTATATTTCTGACTATTTCTGACTATTTCTGACTTTGAAAAAAATATCGAAATTTTTCTTTCAACTTTTCTTTATTTATTATGAAAATTTAATTTTTCAGTTGATTTTTCATTTTTCTTTCAACTTTTCTTTATTTATTATGAAAATTAAATTTTTCAGTTGATTTTTCATTTTTGGGACTTAGAAAAATTTTCGAAATTTTCAAGAAAAAAAATTTTTCACATACACCTCAGTTTCATTGAGAAGTTTCTATTTCAAATGCATTTCACTTAAAAATCAAAAAAATTGATTTTTTTATATTTCTGACTTTGAAAAAAATATCGAAATTTTTCTTTCAACTTTTCTTTATTTATTATGAAAATTTAATTTTTCAGTTGATTTTTCATTTTTCTTTCAACTTTTCTTTATTTATTATGAAAATTTAATTTTTCAGTTGATTTTTCATTTTTCTTTCAACTTTTCTTTATTTATTATGAAAATTAAATTTTTCAGTTGATTTTTCATTTTTGGGACTTAGAAAAATTTTCGATTTTTTTTCTCATATAATCTGACCTTCTATGGAATTGTTCATTTTTACACTTCTCATAATATACCTTTTAAACACACAAACAGCAAATGGCATTCTAGCGGGACTTAGAAAAATTTTCGAAATTTTCAAGAAAAAAAATTTTTGACATACACCTCAGTTTCATTGAGAAGTCTCTATTTCAAATGAATTCCACTTAAAAATCATATATATATTTTTTCCAATTGATTTTTTTATATTTCTGACTATTTCTGACTTTGAAAAAAATATCGAAATTTTTCTTTCAACTTTTCTTTATTTATTATGAAAATTTAATTTTTCAGTTGATTTTTCATTTTTCTTTCAACTTTTCTTTATTTATTATGAAAATTAAATTTTTCAGTTGATTCTTCATTTTTGGGACTTAGAAAAATTTTCGATTTTTTTTCTCATATAATCTGACCTTCTATGGAATTGTTCATTTTTACACTTCTCATAATATACCTTTTAAACACACAAACAGCAAATGGCATTCTAGCGGGACTATATTTTTTCCAATTGATTTTTTTATATTTCTGACTATTTCTGACTATTTCTGACTTTGAAAAAAATATCGAAATTTTTCTTTCAACTTTTCTTTATTTATTATGAAAATTTAATTTTTCAGTTGATTTTTCATTTTTCTTTCAACTTTTCTTTATTTATTATGAAAATTAAATTTTTCAGTTGATTTTTCATTTTTGGGACTTAGAAAAATTTTCGATTTTTTTTCTCATATAATCTGACCTTCTATGGAATTGTTCATTTTTACACTTCTCATAATATACCTTTTAAACACACAAACAGCAAATGGCATTCTAGCGGGACTATATTTTTTCCAATTGATTTTTTTATATTTCTGACTATTTCTGACTATTTCTGACTTTGAAAAAAATATCGAAATTTTTCTTTCAACTTTTCTTTATTTATTATGAAAATTTAATTTTTCAGTTGATTTTTCATTTTTCTTTCAACTTTTCTTTATTTATTATGAAAATTAAATTTTTCAGTTGATTTTTCATTTTTGGGACTTAGAAAAATTTTCGAAATTTTCAAGAAAAAAAATTTTTCACATACACCTCAGTTTCATTGAGAAGTTTCTATTTCAAATGCATTTCACTTAAAAATCAAAAAAATTGATTTTTTTATATTTCTGACTTTGAAAAAAATATCGAAATTTTTCTTTCAACTTTTCTTTATTTATTATGAAAATTTAATTTTTCAGTTGATTTTTCATTTTTCTTTCAACTTTTCTTTATTTATTATGAAAATTAAATTTTTCAGTTGATTTTTCATTTTTGGGACTTAGAAAAATTTTCGAGTTTTTTTTCTCATATAATCTGACCTTCTATGGAATTGTTCATTTTTACACTTCTCATAATATACCTTTTAAACACACAAACAGCAAATGGCATTCTAGCGGGACTATATTTTTTCCAATTGATTTTTTTATATTTCTGACTATTTCTGACTATTTCTGACTTTGAAAAAAATATCGAAATTTTTCTTTCAACTTTTCTTTATTTATTATGAAAATTTAATTTTTCAGTTGATTTTTCATTTTTCTTTCAACTTTTCTTTATTTATTATGAAAATTAAATTTTTCAGTTGATTTTTCATTTTTGGGACTTAGAAAAATTTTCGAAATTTTCAAGAAAAAAAATTTTTCACATACACCTCAGTTTCATTGAGAAGTTTCTATTTCAAATGCATTTCACTTAAAAATCAAAAAAATTGATTTTTTTATATTTCTGACTTTGAAAAAAATATCGAAATTTTTCTTTCAACTTTTCTTTATTTATTATGAAAATTTAATTTTTCAGTTGATTTTTCATTTTTCTTTCAACTTTTCTTTATTTATTATGAAAATTTAATTTTTCAGTTGATTTTTCATTTTTGGGACTTAGAAAAATTTTCGATTTTTTTTCTCATATAATCTGACCTTCTATGGAATTGTTCATTTTTACACTTCTCATAATATACCTTTTAAACACACAAACAGCAAATGGCATTCTAGCGGGACTATATTTTTTCCAATTGATTTTTTTATATTTCTGACTATTTCTGACTATTTCTGACTTTGAAAAAAATATCGAAATTTTTCTTTCAACTTTTCTTTATTTATTATGAAAATTTAATTTTTCAGTTGATTTTTCATTTTTCTTTCAACTTTTCTTTATTTATTATGAAAATTAAATTTTTCAGTTGATTTTTCATTTTTGGGACTTAGAAAAATTTTCGAAATTTTCAAGAAAAAAAATTTTTCACATACACCTCAGTTTCATTGAGAAGTTTCTATTTCAAATGCATTTCACTTAAAAATCAAAAAAATTGATTTTTTTATATTTCTGACTTTGAAAAAAATATCGAAATTTTTCTTTCAACTTTTCTTTATTTATTATGAAAATTTAATTTTTCAGTTGATTTTTCATTTTTCTTTCAACTTTTCTTTATTTATTATGAAAATTTAATTTTTCAGTTGATTTTTCATTTTTCTTTCAACTTTTCTTTATTTATTATGAAAATTAAATTTTTCAGTTGATTTTTCATTTTTGGGACTTAGAAAAATTTTCGATTTTTTTTCTCATATAATCTGACCTTCTATGGAATTGTTCATTTTTACACTTCTCATAATATACCTTTTAAACACACAAACAGCAAATGGCATTCTAGCGGGACTTAGAAAAATTTTCGAAATTTTCAAGAAAAAAAATTTTTGACATACACCTCAGTTTCATTGAGAAGTCTCTATTTCAAATGAATTCCACTTAAAAATCATATATATATTTTTTCCAATTGATTTTTTTATATTTCTGACTATTTCTGACTTTGAAAAAAATATCGAAATTTTTCTTTCAACTTTTCTTTATTTATTATGAAAATTTAATTTTTCAGTTGATTTTTCATTTTTCTTTCAACTTTTCTTTATTTATTATGAAAATTAAATTTTTCAGTTGATTCTTCATTTTTGGGACTTAGAAAAATTTTCGATTTTTTTTCTCATATAATCTGACCTTCTATGGAATTGTTCATTTTTACACTTCTCATAATATACCTTTTAAACACACAAACAGCAAATGGCATTCTAGCGGGACTATATTTTTTCCAATTGATTTTTTTATATTTCTGACTATTTCTGACTATTTCTGACTTTGAAAAAAATATCGAAATTTTTCTTTCAACTTTTCTTTATTTATTATGAAAATTTAATTTTTCAGTTGATTTTTCATTTTTCTTTCAACTTTTCTTTATTTATTATGAAAATTAAATTTTTCAGTTGATTTTTCATTTTTGGGACTTAGAAAAATTTTCGATTTTTTTTCTCATATAATCTGACCTTCTATGGAATTGTTCATTTTTACACTTCTCATAATATACCTTTTAAACACACAAACAGCAAATGGCATTCTAGCGGGACTATATTTTTTCCAATTGATTTTTTTATATTTCTGACTATTTCTGACTATTTCTGACTTTGAAAAAAATATCGAAATTTTTCTTTCAACTTTTCTTTATTTATTATGAAAATTTAATTTTTCAGTTGATTTTTCATTTTTCTTTCAACTTTTCTTTATTTATTATGAAAATTAAATTTTTCAGTTGATTTTTCATTTTTGGGACTTAGAAAAATTTTCGAAATTTTCAAGAAAAAAAATTTTTCACATACACCTCAGTTTCATTGAGAAGTTTCTATTTCAAATGCATTTCACTTAAAAATCAAAAAAATTGATTTTTTTATATTTCTGACTTTGAAAAAAATATCGAAATTTTTCTTTCAACTTTTCTTTATTTATTATGAAAATTTAATTTTTCAGTTGATTTTTCATTTTTCTTTCAACTTTTCTTTATTTATTATGAAAATTAAATTTTTCAGTTGATTTTTCATTTTTGGGACTTAGAAAAATTTTCGAATTTTTTTCTCATATAATCTGACCTTCTATGGAATTGTTCATTTTTACACTTCTCATAATATACCTTTTAAACACACAAACAGCAAATGGCATTCTAGCGGGACTATATTTTTTCCAATTGATTTTTTTATATTTCTGACTATTTCTGACTATTTCTGACTTTGAAAAAAATATCGAAATTTTTCTTTCAACTTTTCTTTATTTATTATGAAAATTTAATTTTTCAGTTGATTTTTCATTTTTCTTTCAACTTTTCTTTATTTATTATGAAAATTAAATTTTTCAGTTGATTTTTCATTTTTGGGACTTAGAAAAATTTTCGAAATTTTCAAGAAAAAAAATTTTTCACATACACCTCAGTTTCATTGAGAAGTTTCTATTTCAAATGCATTTCACTTAAAAATCAAAAAAATTGATTTTTTTATATTTCTGACTTTGAAAAAAATATCGAAATTTTTCTTTCAACTTTTCTTTATTTATTATGAAAATTTAATTTTTCAGTTGATTTTTCATTTTTCTTTCAACTTTTCTTTATTTATTATGAAAATTTAATTTTTCAGTTGATTTTTCATTTTTCTTTCAACTTTTCTTTATTTATTATGAAAATTAAATTTTTCAGTTGATTTTTAATTTTTGGGACTTAGAAAAATTTTCGATTTTTTTTCTCATATAATCTGACCTTCTATGGAATTGTTCATTTTTACACTTCTCATAATATACCTTTTAAACACACAAACAGCAAATGGCATTCTAGCGGGACTTAGAAAAATTTTCGAAATTTTCAAGAAAAAAAATTTTTGACATACACCTCAGTTTCATTGAGAAGTCTCTATTTCAAATGAATTCCACTTAAAAATCATATATATATTTTTTCCAATTGATTTTTTTATATTTCTGACTATTTCTGACTTTGAAAAAAATATCGAAATTTTTCTTTCAACTTTTCTTTATTTATTATGAAAATTTAATTTTTCAGTTGATTTTTCATTTTTCTTTCAACTTTTCTTTATTTATTATGAAAATTAAATTTTTCAGTTGATTCTTCATTTTTGGGACTTAGAAAAATTTTCGATTTTTTTTCTCATATAATCTGACCTTCTATGGAATTGTTCATTTTTACACTTCTCATAATATACCTTTTAAACACACAAACAGCAAATGGCATTCTAGCGGGACTATATTTTTTCCAATTGATTTTTTTATATTTCTGACTATTTCTGACTATTTCTGACTTTGAAAAAAATATCGAAATTTTTCTTTCAACTTTTCTTTATTTATTATGAAAATTTAATTTTTCAGTTGATTTTTCATTTTTCTTTCAACTTTTCTTTATTTATTATGAAAATTAAATTTTTCAGTTGATTTTTCATTTTTGGGACTTAGAAAAATTTTCGATTTTTTTTCTCATATAATCTGACCTTCTATGGAATTGTTCATTTTTACACTTCTCATAATATACCTTTTAAACACACAAACAGCAAATGGCATTCTAGCGGGACTATATTTTTTCCAATTGATTTTTTTATATTTCTGACTATTTCTGACTATTTCTGACTTTGAAAAAAATATCGAAATTTTTCTTTCAACTTTTCTTTATTTATTATGAAAATTTAATTTTTCAGTTGATTTTTCATTTTTCTTTCAACTTTTCTTTATTTATTATGAAAATTAAATTTTTCAGTTGATTTTTCATTTTTGGGACTTAGAAAAATTTTCGAAATTTTCAAGAAAAAAAATTTTTCACATACACCTCAGTTTCATTGAGAAGTTTCTATTTCAAATGCATTTCACTTAAAAATCAAAAAAATTGATTTTTTTATATTTCTGACTTTGAAAAAAATATCGAAATTTTTCTTTCAACTTTTCTTTATTTATTATGAAAATTTAATTTTTCAGTTGATTTTTCATTTTTCTTTCAACTTTTCTTTATTTATTATGAAAATTTAATTTTTCAGTTGATTTTTCATTTTTGGGACTTAGAAAAATTTTCGATTTTTTTTCTCATATAATCTGACCTTCTATGGAATTGTTCATTTTTACACTTCTCATAATATACCTTTTAAACACACAAACAGCAAATGGCATTCTAGCGGGACTATATTTTTTCCAATTGATTTTTTTATATTTCTGACTATTTCTGACTATTTCTGACTTTGAAAAAAATATCGAAATTTTTCTTTCAACTTTTCTTTATTTATTATGAAAATTTAATTTTTCAGTTGATTTTTCATTTTTCTTTCAACTTTTCTTTATTTATTATGAAAATTAAATTTTTCAGTTGATTTTTCATTTTTGGGACTTAGAAAAATTTTCGAAATTTTCAAGAAAAAAAATTTTTCACATACACCTCAGTTTCATTGAGAAGTTTCTATTTCAAATGCATTTCACTTAAAAATCAAAAAAATTGATTTTTTTATATTTCTGACTTTGAAAAAAATATCGAAATTTTTCTTTCAACTTTTCTTTATTTATTATGAAAATTTAATTTTTCAGTTGATTTTTCATTTTTCTTTCAACTTTTCTTTATTTATTATGAAAATTTAATTTTTCAGTTGATTTTTCATTTTTCTTTCAACTTTTCTTTATTTATTATGAAAATTAAATTTTTCAGTTGATTTTTCATTTTTGGGACTTAGAAAAATTTTCGATTTTTTTTCTCATATAATCTGACCTTCTATGGAATTGTTCATTTTTACACTTCTCATAATATACCTTTTAAACACACAAACAGCAAATGGCATTCTAGCGGGACTTAGAAAAATTTTCGAAATTTTCAAGAAAAAAAATTTTTGACATACACCTCAGTTTCATTGAGAAGTCTCTATTTCAAATGAATTCCACTTAAAAATCATATATATATTTTTTCCAATTGATTTTTTTATATTTCTGACTATTTCTGACTTTGAAAAAAATATCGAAATTTTTCTTTCAACTTTTCTTTATTTATTATGAAAATTTAATTTTTCAGTTGATTTTTCATTTTTCTTTCAACTTTTCTTTATTTATTATGAAAATTAAATTTTTCAGTTGATTCTTCATTTTTGGGACTTAGAAAAATTTTCGATTTTTTTTCTCATATAATCTGACCTTCTATGGAATTGTTCATTTTTACACTTCTCATAATATACCTTTTAAACACACAAACAGCAAATGGCATTCTAGCGGGACTATATTTTTTCCAATTGATTTTTTTATATTTCTGACTATTTCTGACTATTTCTGACTTTGAAAAAAATATCGAAATTTTTCTTTCAACTTTTCTTTATTTATTATGAAAATTTAATTTTTCAGTTGATTTTTCATTTTTCTTTCAACTTTTCTTTATTTATTATGAAAATTAAATTTTTCAGTTGATTTTTCATTTTTGGGACTTAGAAAAATTTTCGATTTTTTTTCTCATATAATCTGACCTTCTATGGAATTGTTCATTTTTACACTTCTCATAATATACCTTTTAAACACACAAACAGCAAATGGCATTCTAGCGGGACTATATTTTTTCCAATTGATTTTTTTATATTTCTGACTATTTCTGACTATTTCTGACTTTGAAAAAAATATCGAAATTTTTCTTTCAACTTTTCTTTATTTATTATGAAAATTTAATTTTTCAGTTGATTTTTCATTTTTCTTTCAACTTTTCTTTATTTATTATGAAAATTAAATTTTTCAGTTGATTTTTCATTTTTGGGACTTAGAAAAATTTTCGAAATTTTCAAGAAAAAAAATTTTTCACATACACCTCAGTTTCATTGAGAAGTTTCTATTTCAAATGCATTTCACTTAAAAATCAAAAAAATTGATTTTTTTATATTTCTGACTTTGAAAAAAATATCGAAATTTTTCTTTCAACTTTTCTTTATTTATTATGAAAATTTAATTTTTCAGTTGATTTTTCATTTTTCTTTCAACTTTTCTTTATTTATTATGAAAATTTAATTTTTCAGTTGATTTTTCATTTTTGGGACTTAGAAAAATTTTCGATTTTTTTTCTCATATAATCTGACCTTCTATGGAATTGTTCATTTTTACACTTCTCATAATATACCTTTTAAACACACAAACAGCAAATGGCATTCTAGCGGGACTATATTTTTTCCAATTGATTTTTTTATATTTCTGACTATTTCTGACTATTTCTGACTTTGAAAAAAATATCGAAATTTTTCTTTCAACTTTTCTTTATTTATTATGAAAATTTAATTTTTCAGTTGATTTTTCATTTTTCTTTCAACTTTTCTTTATTTATTATGAAAATTAAATTTTTCAGTTGATTTTTCATTTTTGGGACTTAGAAAAATTTTCGAAATTTTCAAGAAAAAAAATTTTTCACATACACCTCAGTTTCATTGAGAAGTTTCTATTTCAAATGCATTTCACTTAAAAATCAAAAAAATTGATTTTTTTATATTTCTGACTTTGAAAAAAATATCGAAATTTTTCTTTCAACTTTTCTTTATTTATTATGAAAATTTAATTTTTCAGTTGATTTTTCATTTTTCTTTCAACTTTTCTTTATTTATTATGAAAATTTAATTTTTCAGTTGATTTTTCATTTTTCTTTCAACTTTTCTTTATTTATTATGAAAATTAAATTTTTCAGTTGATTTTTCATTTTTGGGACTTAGAAAAATTTTCGATTTTTTTTCTCATATAATCTGACCTTCTATGGAATTGTTCATTTTTACACTTCTCATAATATACCTTTTAAACACACAAACAGCAAATGGCATTCTAGCGGGACTTAGAAAAATTTTCGAAATTTTCAAGAAAAAAAATTTTTGACATACACCTCAGTTTCATTGAGAAGTCTCTATTTCAAATGAATTCCACTTAAAAATCATATATATATTTTTTCCAATTGATTTTTTTATATTTCTGACTATTTCTGACTTTGAAAAAAATATCGAAATTTTTCTTTCAACTTTTCTTTATTTATTATGAAAATTTAATTTTTCAGTTGATTTTTCATTTTTCTTTCAACTTTTCTTTATTTATTATGAAAATTAAATTTTTCAGTTGATTCTTCATTTTTGGGACTTAGAAAAATTTTCGATTTTTTTTCTCATATAATCTGACCTTCTATGGAATTGTTCATTTTTACACTTCTCATAATATACCTTTTAAACACACAAACAGCAAATGGCATTCTAGCGGGACTATATTTTTTCCAATTGATTTTTTTATATTTCTGACTATTTCTGACTATTTCTGACTTTGAAAAAAATATCGAAATTTTTCTTTCAACTTTTCTTTATTTATTATGAAAATTTAATTTTTCAGTTGATTTTTCATTTTTCTTTCAACTTTTCTTTATTTATTATGAAAATTAAATTTTTCAGTTGATTTTTCATTTTTGGGACTTAGAAAAATTTTCGATTTTTTTTCTCATATAATCTGACCTTCTATGGAATTGTTCATTTTTACACTTCTCATAATATACCTTTTAAACACACAAACAGCAAATGGCATTCTAGCGGGACTATATTTTTTCCAATTGATTTTTTTATATTTCTGACTATTTCTGACTATTTCTGACTTTGAAAAAAATATCGAAATTTTTCTTTCAACTTTTCTTTATTTATTATGAAAATTTAATTTTTCAGTTGATTTTTCATTTTTCTTTCAACTTTTCTTTATTTATTATGAAAATTAAATTTTTCAGTTGATTTTTCATTTTTGGGACTTAGAAAAATTTTCGAAATTTTCAAGAAAAAAAATTTTTCACATACACCTCAGTTTCATTGAGAAGTTTCTATTTCAAATGCATTTCACTTAAAAATCAAAAAAATTGATTTTTTTATATTTCTGACTTTGAAAAAAATATCGAAATTTTTCTTTCAACTTTTCTTTATTTATTATGAAAATTTAATTTTTCAGTTGATTTTTCATTTTTCTTTCAACTTTTCTTTATTTATTATGAAAATTAAATTTTTCAGTTGATTTTTCATTTTTGGGACTTAGAAAAATTTTCGATTTTTTTTCTCATATAATCTGACCTTCTATGGAATTGTTCATTTTTACACTTCTCATAATATACCTTTTAAACACACAAACAGCAAATGGCATTCTAGCGGGACTATATTTTTTCCAATTGATTTTTTTATATTTCTGACTATTTCTGACTATTTCTGACTTTGAAAAAAATATCGAAATTTTTCTTTCAACTTTTCTTTATTTATTATGAAAATTTAATTTTTCAGTTGATTTTTCATTTTTCTTTCAACTTTTCTTTATTTATTATGAAAATTAAATTTTTCAGTTGATTTTTCATTTTTGGGACTTAGAAAAATTTTCGAAATTTTCAAGAAAAAAAATTTTTCACATACACCTCAGTTTCATTGAGAAGTTTCTATTTCAAATGCATTTCACTTAAAAATCAAAAAAATTGATTTTTTTATATTTCTGACTTTGAAAAAAATATCGAAATTTTTCTTTCAACTTTTCTTTATTTATTATGAAAATTTAATTTTTCAGTTGATTTTTCATTTTTCTTTCAACTTTTCTTTATTTATTATGAAAATTTAATTTTTCAGTTGATTTTTCATTTTTCTTTCAACTTTTCTTTATTTATTATGAAAATTAAATTTTTCAGTTGATTTTTCATTTTTGGGACTTAGAAAAATTTTCGATTTTTTTTCTCATATAATCTGACCTTCTATGGAATTGTTCATTTTTACACTTCTCATAATATACCTTTTAAACACACAAACAGCAAATGGCATTCTAGCGGGACTATATTTTTTCCAATTGATTTTTTTATATTTCTGACTATTTCTGACTATTTCTGACTTTGAAAAAAATATCGAAATTTTTCTTTCAACTTTTCTTTATTTATTATGAAAATTTAATTTTTCAGTTGATTTTTCATTTTTCTTTCAACTTTTCTTTATTTATTATGAAAATTAAATTTTTCAGTTGATTTTTCATTTTTGGGACTTAGAAAAATTTTCGAAATTTTCAAGAAAAAAAATTTTTCACATACACCTCAGTTTCATTGAGAAGTTTCTATTTCAAATGCATTTCACTTAAAAATCAAAAAAATTGATTTTTTTATATTTCTGACTTTGAAAAAAATATCGAAATTTTTCTTTCAACTTTTCTTTATTTATTATGAAAATTTAATTTTTCAGTTGATTTTTCATTTTTCTTTCAACTTTTCTTTATTTATTATGAAAATTTAATTTTTCAGTTGATTTTTCATTTTTCTTTCAACTTTTCTTTATTTATTATGAAAATTAAATTTTTCAGTTGATTCTTCATTTTTGGGACTTAGAAAAATTTTCGATTTTTTTTCTCATATAATCTGACCTTCTATGGAATTGTTCATTTTTACACTTCTCATAATATACCTTTTAAACACACAAACAGCAAATGGCATTCTAGCGGGACTATATTTTTTCCAATTGATTTTTTTATATTTCTGACTATTTCTGACTATTTCTGACTTTGAAAAAAATATCGAAATTTTTCTTTCAACTTTTCTTTATTTATTATGAAAATTTAATTTTTCAGTTGATTTTTCATTTTTCTTTCAACTTTTCTTTATTTATTATGAAAATTAAATTTTTCAGTTGATTTTTCATTTTTGGGACTTAGAAAAATTTTCGAAATTTTCAAGAAAAAAAATTTTTCACGTACACCTCAGTTTCATTGAGAAGTTTCTATTTCAAATGCATTTCACTTAAAAATCAAAAAAATTGATTTTTTTATATTTCTGACTTTGAAAAAAATATCGAAATTTTTCTTTCAACTTTTCTTTATTTATTATGAAAATTTAATTTTTCAGTTGATTTTTCATTTTTCTTTCAACTTTTCTTTATTTATTATGAAAATTTAATTTTTCAGTTGATTTTTCATTTTTCTTTCAACTTTTCTTTATTTATTATGAAAATTAAATTTTTCAGTTGATTTTTCATTTTTGGGACTTAGAAAAATTTTCGAAATTTTCAAGAAAAAAAATTTTTGACATACACCTCAGTTTCATTGAGAAGTTTCTATTTCAAATGCATTTCACTTAAAAATCAAAAAAATTGATTTTTTTATATTTCTGACTTTGAAAAAAATATCGAAATTTTTCTTTCAACTTTTCTTTATTTATTATGAAAATTTAATTTTTCAGTTGATTTTTCATTTTTCTTTCAACTTTTCTTTATTTATTATGAAAATTAAATTTTTCAGTTGATTCTTCATTTTTGGGACTTAGAAAAATTTTCGATTTTTTTTCTCATATAATCTGACCTTCTATGGAATTGTTCATTTTTACACTTCTCATAATATACCTTTTAAACACACAAACAGCAAATGGCATTCTAGCGGGACTATATTTTTTCCAATTGATTTTTTTATATTTCTGACTATTTCTGACTATTTCTGACTTTGAAAAAAATATCGAAATTTTTCTTTCAACTTTTCTTTATTTATTATGAAAATTTAATTTTTCAGTTGATTTTTCATTTTTCTTTCAACTTTTCTTTATTTATTATGAAAATTAAATTTTTCAGTTGATTTTTCATTTTTGGGACTTAGAAAAATTTTCGAAATTTTCAAGAAAAAAAATTTTTCACATACACCTCAGTTTCATTGAGAAGTTTCTATTTCAAATGCATTTCACTTAAAAATCAAAAAAATTGATTTTTTTATATTTCTGACTTTGAAAAAAATATCGAAATTTTTCTTTCAACTTTTCTTTATTTATTATGAAAATTTAATTTTTCAGTTGATTTTTCATTTTTCTTTCAACTTTTCTTTATTTATTATGAAAATTTAATTTTTCAGTTGATTTTTCATTTTTCTTTCAACTTTTCTTTATTTATTATGAAAATTAAATTTTTCAGTTGATTTTTCATTTTTGGGACTTAGAAAAATTTTCGATTTTTTTTCTCATATAATCTGACCTTCTATGGAATTGTTCATTTTTACACTTCTCATAATATACCTTTTAAACACACAAACAGCAAATGGCATTCTAGCGGGACTTAGAAAAATTTTCGAAATTTTCAAGAAAAAAAATTTTTGACATACACCTCAGTTTCATTGAGAAGTCTCTATTTCAAATGAATTCCACTTAAAAATCATATATATATTTTTTCCAATTGATTTTTTTATATTTCTGACTATTTCTGACTTTGAAAAAAATATCGAAATTTTTCTTTCAACTTTTCTTTATTTATTATGAAAATTTAATTTTTCAGTTGATTTTTCATTTTTCTTTCAACTTTTCTTTATTTATTATGAAAATTAAATTTTTCAGTTGATTTTTCATTTTTGGGACTTAGAAAAATTTTCGAAATTTTCAAGAAAAAAAATTTTTCACATACACCTCAGTTTCATTGAGAAGTTTCTATTTCAAATGCATTTCACTTAAAAATCAAAAAAATTGATTTTTTTATATTTCTGACTTTGAAAAAAATATCGAAATTTTTCTTTCAACTTTTCTTTATTTATTATGAAAATTTAATTTTTCAGTTGATTTTTCATTTTTCTTTCAACTTTTCTTTATTTATTATGAAAATTTAATTTTTCAGTTGATTTTTCATTTTTCTTTCAACTTTTCTTTATTTATTATGAAAATTAAATTTTTCAGTTGATTTTTCATTTTTGGGACTTAGAAAAATTTTCGATTTTTTTTCTCATATAATCTGACCTTCTATGGAATTGTTCATTTTTACACTTCTCATAATATACCTTTTAAACACACAAACAGCAAATGGCATTCTAGCGGGACTATATTTTTTCCAATTGATTTTTTTATATTTCTGACTATTTCTGACTATTTCTGACTTTGAAAAAAATATCGAAATTTTTCTTTCAACTTTTCTTTATTTATTATGAAAATTTAATTTTTCAGTTGATTTTTCATTTTTCTTTCAACTTTTCTTTATTTATTATGAAAATTAAATTTTTCAGTTGATTTTTCATTTTTGGGACTTAGAAAAATTTTCGAAATTTTCAAGAAAAAAAATTTTTCACATACACCTCAGTTTCATTGAGAAGTTTCTATTTCAAATGCATTTCACTTAAAAATCAAAAAAATTGATTTTTTTATATTTCTGACTTTGAAAAAAATATCGAAATTTTTCTTTCAACTTTTCTTTATTTATTATGAAAATTTAATTTTTCAGTTGATTTTTCATTTTTCTTTCAACTTTTCTTTATTTATTATGAAAATTTAATTTTTCAGTTGATTTTTCATTTTTCTTTCAACTTTTCTTTATTTATTATGAAAATTAAATTTTTCAGTTGATTCTTCATTTTTGGGACTTAGAAAAATTTTCGATTTTTTTTCTCATATAATCTGACCTTCTATGGAATTGTTCATTTTTACACTTCTCATAATATACCTTTTAAACACACAAACAGCAAATGGCATTCTAGCGGGACTATATTTTTTCCAATTGATTTTTTTATATTTCTGACTATTTCTGACTATTTCTGACTTTGAAAAAAATATCGAAATTTTTCTTTCAACTTTTCTTTATTTATTATGAAAATTTAATTTTTCAGTTGATTTTTCATTTTTCTTTCAACTTTTCTTTATTTATTATGAAAATTAAATTTTTCAGTTGATTTTTCATTTTTGGGACTTAGAAAAATTTTCGAAATTTTCAAGAAAAAAAATTTTTCACATACACCTCAGTTTCATTGAGAAGTTTCTATTTCAAATGCATTTCACTTAAAAATCAAAAAAATTGATTTTTTTATATTTCTGACTTTGAAAAAAATATCGAAATTTTTCTTTCAACTTTTCTTTATTTATTATGAAAATTTAATTTTTCAGTTGATTTTTCATTTTTCTTTCAACTTTTCTTTATTTATTATGAAAATTAAATTTTTCAGTTGATTTTTCATTTTTGGGACTTAGAAAAATTTTCGAAATTTTCAAGAAAAAAAATTTTTCACGTACACCTCAGTTTCATTGAGAAGTTTCTATTTCAAATGCATTTCACTTAAAAATCAAAAAAATTGATTTTTTTATATTTCTGACTTTGAAAAAAATATCGAAATTTTTCTTTCAACTTTTTTTTATTTATTATGAAAATTTAATTTTTCAGTTGATTTTTCATTTTTCTTTCAACTTTTCTTTATTTATTATGAAAATTTAATTTTTCAGTTGATTTTTCATTTTTCTTTCAACTTTTCTTTATTTATTATGAAAATTAAATTTTTCAGTTGATTTTTCATTTTTGGGACTTAGAAAAATTTTCGATTTTTTTTCTCATATAATCTGACCTTCTATGGAATTGTTCATTTTTACACTTCTCATAATATACCTTTTAAACACACAAACAGCAAATGGCATTCTAGCGGGACTTAGAAAAATTTTCGAAATTTTCAAGAAAAAAAATTTTTGACATACACCTCAGTTTCATTGAGAAGTCTCTATTTCAAATGAATTCCACTTAAAAATCATATATATATTTTTTCCAATTGATTTTTTTATATTTCTGACTATTTCTGACTTTGAAAAAAATATCGAAATTTTTCTTTCAACTTTTCTTTATTTATTATGAAAATTTAATTTTTCAGTTGATTTTTCATTTTTCTTTCAACTTTTCTTTATTTATTATGAAAATTAAATTTTTCAGTTGATTCTTCATTTTTGGGACTTAGAAAAATTTTCGATTTTTTTTCTCATATAATCTGACCTTCTATGGAATTGTTCATTTTTACACTTCTCATAATATACCTTTTAAACACACAAACAGCAAATGGCATTCTAGCAGGACTATATTTTTTCCAATTGATTTTTTTATATTTCTGACTATTTCTGACTATTTCTGACTTTGAAAAAAATATCGAAATTTTTCTTTCAACTTTTCTTTATTTATTATGAAAATTTAATTTTTCAGTTGATTTTTCATTTTTCTTTCAACTTTTCTTTATTTATTATGAAAATTAAATTTTTCAGTTGATTTTTCATTTTTGGGACTTAGAAAAATTTTCGATTTTTTTTCTCATATAATCTGACCTTCTATGGAATTGTTCATTTTTACACTTCTCATAATATACCTTTTAAACACACAAACAGCAAATGGCATTCTAGCGGGACTATATTTTTTCCAATTGATTTTTTTATATTTCTGACTATTTCTGACTATTTCTGACTTTGAAAAAAATATCGAAATTTTTCTTTCAACTTTTCTTTATTTATTATGAAAATTTAATTTTTCAGTTGATTTTTCATTTTTCTTTCAACTTTTCTTTATTTATTATGAAAATTAAATTTTTCAGTTGATTTTTCATTTTTGGGACTTAGAAAAATTTTCGAAATTTTCAAGAAAAAAAATTTTTCACATACACCTCAGTTTCATTGAGAAGTTTCTATTTCAAATGCATTTCACTTAAAAATCAAAAAAATTGATTTTTTTATATTTCTGACTTTGAAAAAAATATCGAAATTTTTCTTTCAACTTTTCTTTATTTATTATGAAAATTTAATTTTTCAGTTGATTTTTCATTTTTCTTTCAACTTTTCTTTATTTATTATGAAAATTAAATTTTTCAGTTGATTTTTCATTTTTGGGACTTAGAAAAATTTTCGAAATTTTCAAGAAAAAAAATTTTTCACGTACACCTCAGTTTCATTGAGAAGTTTCTATTTCAAATGCATTTCACTTAAAAATCAAAAAAATTGATTTTTTTATATTTCTGACTTTGAAAAAAATATCGAAATTTTTCTTTCAACTTTTCTTTATTTATTATGAAAATTTAATTTTTCAGTTGATTTTTCATTTTTCTTTCAACTTTTCTTTATTTATTATGAAAATTTAATTTTTCAGTTGATTTTTCATTTTTCTTTCAACTTTTCTTTATTTATTATGAAAATTAAATTTTTCAGTTGATTTTTCATTTTTGGGACTTAGAAAAATTTTCGATTTTTTTTCTCATATAATCTGACCTTCTATGGAATTGTTCATTTTTACACTTCTCATAATATACCTTTTAAACACACAAACAGCAAATGGCATTCTAGCGGGACTTAGAAAAATTTTCGAAATTTTCAAGAAAAAAAATTTTTGACATACACCTCAGTTTCATTGAGAAGTCTCTATTTCAAATGAATTCCACTTAAAAATCATATATATATTTTTTCCAATTGATTTTTTTATATTTCTGACTATTTCTGACTTTGAAAAAAATATCGAAATTTTTCTTTCAACTTTTCTTTATTTATTATGAAAATTTAATTTTTCAGTTGATTTTTCATTTTTCTTTCAACTTTTCTTTATTTATTATGAAAATTAAATTTTTCAGTTGATTCTTCATTTTTGGGACTTAGAAAAATTTTCGATTTTTTTTCTCATATAATCTGACCTTCTATGGAATTGTTCATTTTTACACTTCTCATAATATACCTTTTAAACACACAAACAGCAAATGGCATTCTAGCAGGACTATATTTTTTCCAATTGATTTTTTTATATTTCTGACTATTTCTGACTATTTCTGACTTTGAAAAAAATATCGAAATTTTTCTTTCAACTTTTCTTTATTTATTATGAAAATTTAATTTTTCAGTTGATTTTTCATTTTTCTTTCAACTTTTCTTTATTTATTATGAAAATTAAATTTTTCAGTTGATTTTTCATTTTTGGGACTTAGAAAAATTTTCGAAATTTTCAAGAAAAAAAATTTTTCACATACACCTCAGTTTCATTGAGAAGTTTCTATTTCAAATGCATTTCACTTAAAAATCAAAAAAATTGATTTTTTTATATTTCTGACTTTGAAAAAAATATCGAAATTTTTCTTTCAACTTTTCTTTATTTATTATGAAAATTTAATTTTTCAGTTGATTTTTCATTTTTCTTTCAACTTTTCTTTATTTATTATGAAAATTAAATTTTTCAGTTGATTCTTCATTTTTGGGACTTAGAAAAATTTTCGATTTTTTTTCTCATATAATCTGACCTTCTATGGAATTGTTCATTTTTACACTTCTCATAATATACCTTTTAAACACACAAACAGCAAATGGCATTCTAGCGGGACTATATTTTTTCCAATTGATTTTTTTATATTTCTGACTATTTCTGACTATTTCTGACTTTGAAAAAAATATCGAAATTTTTCTTTCAACTTTTCTTTATTTATTATGAAAATTTAATTTTTCAGTTGATTTTTCATTTTTCTTTCAACTTTTCTTTATTTATTATGAAAATTAAATTTTTCAGTTGATTTTTCATTTTTGGGACTTAGAAAAATTTTCGAAATTTTCAAGAAAAAAAATTTTTCACGTACACCTCAGTTTCATTGAGAAGTTTCTATTTCAAATGCATTTCACTTAAAAATCAAAAAAATTGATTTTTTTATATTTCTGACTTTGAAAAAAATATCGAAATTTTTCTTTCAACTTTTCTTTATTTATTATGAAAATTTAATTTTTCAGTTGATTTTTCATTTTTCTTTCAACTTTTCTTTATTTATTATGAAAATTAAATTTTTCAGTTGATTTTTCATTTTTGGGACTTAGAAAAATTTTCGAAATTTTCAAGAAAAAAAATTTTTCACGTACACCTCAGTTTCATTGAGAAGTTTCTATTTCAAATGCATTTCACTTAAAAATCAAAAAAATTGATTTTTTTATATTTCTGACTTTGAAAAAAATATCGAAATTTTTCTTTCAACTTTTCTTTATTTATTATGAAAATTTAATTTTTCAGTTGATTTTTCATTTTTCTTTCAACTTTTCTTTATTTATTATGAAAATTTAATTTTTCAGTTGATTTTTCATTTTTCTTTCAACTTTTCTTTATTTATTATGAAAATTAAATTTTTCAGTTGATTTTTCATTTTTGGGACTTAGAAAAATTTTCGATTTTTTTTCTCATATAATCTGACCTTCTATGGAATTGTTCATTTTTACACTTCTCATAATATACCTTTTAAACACACAAACAGCAAATGGCATTCTAGCGGGACTTAGAAAAATTTTCGAAATTTTCAAGAAAAAAAATTTTTGACATACACCTCAGTTTCATTGAGAAGTCTCTATTTCAAATGAATTCCACTTAAAAATCATATATATATTTTTTCCAATTGATTTTTTTATATTTCTGACTATTTCTGACTTTGAAAAAAATATCGAAATTTTTCTTTCAACTTTTCTTTATTTATTATGAAAATTTAATTTTTCAGTTGATTTTTCATTTTTCTTTCAACTTTTCTTTATTTATTATGAAAATTAAATTTTTCAGTTGATTTTTCATTTTTGGGACTTAGAAAAATTTTCGAAATTTTCAAGAAAAAAAATTTTTCACGTACACCTCAGTTTCATTGAGAAGTTTCTATTTCAAATGCATTTCACTTAAAAATCAAAAAAATTGATTTTTTTATATTTCTGACTTTGAAAAAAATATCGAAATTTTTCTTTCAACTTTTCTTTATTTATTATGAAAATTTAATTTTTCAGTTGATTTTTCATTTTTCTTTCAACTTTTCTTTATTTATTATGAAAATTAAATTTTTCAGTTGATTTTTCATTTTTGGGACTTAGAAAAATTTTCGAAATTTTCAAGAAAAAAAATTTTTCACGTACACCTCAGTTTCATTGAGAAGTTTCTATTTCAAATGCATTTCACTTAAAAATCAAAAAAATTGATTTTTTTATATTTCTGACTTTGAAAAAAATATCGAAATTTTTCTTTCAACTTTTCTTTATTTATTATGAAAATTTAATTTTTCAGTTGATTTTTCATTTTTCTTTCAACTTTTCTTTATTTATTATGAAAATTTAATTTTTCAGTTGATTTTTCATTTTTCTTTCAACTTTTCTTTATTTATTATGAAAATTAAATTTTTCAGTTGATTTTTCATTTTTGGGACTTAGAAAAATTTTCGATTTTTTTTCTCATATAATCTGACCTTCTATGGAATTGTTCATTTTTACACTTCTCATAATATACCTTTTAAACACACAAACAGCAAATGGCATTCTAGCGGGACTTAGAAAAATTTTCGAAATTTTCAAGAAAAAAAATTTTTGACATACACCTCAGTTTCATTGAGAAGTCTCTATTTCAAATGAATTCCACTTAAAAATCATATATATATTTTTTCCAATTGATTTTTTTATATTTCTGACTATTTCTGACTTTGAAAAAAATATCGAAATTTTTCTTTCAACTTTTCTTTATTTATTATGAAAATTTAATTTTTCAGTTGATTTTTCATTTTTCTTTCAACTTTTCTTTATTTATTATGAAAATTAAATTTTTCAGTTGATTCTTCATTTTTGGGACTTAGAAAAATTTTCGATTTTTTTTCTCATATAATCTGACCTTCTATGGAATTGTTCATTTTTACACTTCTCATAATATACCTTTTAAACACACAAACAGCAAATGGCATTCTAGCAGGACTATATTTTTTCCAATTGATTTTTTTATATTTCTGACTATTTCTGACTATTTCTGACTTTGAAAAAAATATCGAAATTTTTCTTTCAACTTTTCTTTATTTATTATGAAAATTTAATTTTTCAGTTGATTTTTCATTTTTCTTTCAACTTTTCTTTATTTATTATGAAAATTAAATTTTTCAGTTGATTTTTCATTTTTGGGACTTAGAAAAATTTTCGAAATTTTCAAGAAAAAAAATTTTTCACATACACCTCAGTTTCATTGAGAAGTTTCTATTTCAAATGCATTTCACTTAAAAATCAAAAAAATTGATTTTTTTATATTTCTGACTTTGAAAAAAATATCGAAATTTTTCTTTCAACTTTTCTTTATTTATTATGAAAATTTAATTTTTCAGTTGATTTTTCATTTTTCTTTCAACTTTTCTTTATTTATTATGAAAATTAAATTTTTCAGTTGATTCTTCATTTTTGGGACTTAGAAAAATTTTCGATTTTTTTTCTCATATAATCTGACCTTCTATGGAATTGTTCATTTTTACACTTCTCATAATATACCTTTTAAACACACAAACAGCAAATGGCATTCTAGCGGGACTATATTTTTTCCAATTGATTTTTTTATATTTCTGACTATTTCTGACTATTTCTGACTTTGAAAAAAATATCGAAATTTTTCTTTCAACTTTTCTTTATTTATTATGAAAATTTAATTTTTCAGTTGATTTTTCATTTTTCTTTCAACTTTTCTTTATTTATTATGAAAATTAAATTTTTCAGTTGATTTTTCATTTTTGGGACTTAGAAAAATTTTCGAAATTTTCAAGAAAAAAAATTTTTCACATACACCTCAGTTTCATTGAGAAGTTTCTATTTCAAATGCATTTCACTTAAAAATCAAAAAAATTGATTTTTTTATATTTCTGACTTTGAAAAAAATATCGAAATTTTTCTTTCAACTTTTCTTTATTTATTATGAAAATTTAATTTTTCAGTTGATTTTTCATTTTTCTTTCAACTTTTCTTTATTTATTATGAAAATTTAATTTTTCAGTTGATTTTTCATTTTTCTTTCAACTTTTCTTTATTTATTATGAAAATTAAATTTTTCAGTTGATTTTTCATTTTTGGGACTTAGAAAAATTTTCGATTTTTTTTCTCATATAATCTGACCTTCTATGGAATTGTTCATTTTTACACTTCTCATAATATACCTTTTAAACACACAAACAGCAAATGGCATTCTAGCGGGACTTAGAAAAATTTTCGAAATTTTCAAGAAAAAAAATTTTTGACATACACCTCAGTTTCATTGAGAAGTCTCTATTTCAAATGAATTCCACTTAAAAATCATATATATATTTTTTCCAATTGATTTTTTTATATTTCTGACTATTTCTGACTTTGAAAAAAATATCGAAATTTTTCTTTCAACTTTTCTTTATTTATTATGAAAATTTAATTTTTCAGTTGATTTTTCATTTTTCTTTCAACTTTTCTTTATTTATTATGAAAATTAAATTTTTCAGTTGATTCTTCATTTTTGGGACTTAGAAAAATTTTCGATTTTTTTTCTCATATAATCTGACCTTCTATGGAATTGTTCATTTTTACACTTCTCATAATATACCTTTTCAACACACAAACAGCAAATGGCATTCTAGCGGGACTATATTTTTTCCAATTGATTTTTTTATATTTCTGACTATTTCTGACTATTTCTGACTTTGAAAAAAATATCGAAATTTTTCTTTCAACTTTTCTTTATTTATTATGAAAATTTAATTTTTCAGTTGATTTTTCATTTTTCTTTCAACTTTTCTTTATTTATTATGAAAATTAAATTTTTCAGTTGATTTTTCATTTTTGGGACTTAGAAAAATTTTCGAAATTTTCAAGAAAAAAAATTTTTCACATACACCTCAGTTTCATTGAGAAGTTTCTATTTCAAATGCATTTCACTTAAAAATCAAAAAAATTGATTTTTTTATATTTCTGACTTTGAAAAAAATATCGAAATTTTTCTTTCAACTTTTCTTTATTTATTATGAAAATTTAATTTTTCAGTTGATTTTTCATTTTTCTTTCAACTTTTCTTTATTTATTATGAAAATTTAATTTTTCAGTTGATTTTTCATTTTTCTTTCAACTTTTCTTTATTTATTATGAAAATTAAATTTTTCAGTTGATTTTTCATTTTTGGGACTTTGAAAAATTTTCGATTTTTTTTCTCATATAATCTGACCTTCTATGGAATTGTTCATTTTTACACTTCTCATAATATACCTTTTAAACACACAAACAGCAAATGGCATTCTAGCGGGACTTAGAAAAATTTTCGAAATTTTCAAGAAAAAAAATTTTTGACATACACCTCAGTTTCATTGAGAAGTCTCTATTTCAAATGAATTCCACTTAAAAATCATATATATATTTTTTCCAATTGATTTTTTTATATTTCTGACTATTTCTGACTTTGAAAAAAATATCGAAATTTTTCTTTCAACTTTTCTTTATTTATTATGAAAATTTAATTTTTCAGTTGATTTTTCATTTTTCTTTCAACTTTTCTTTATTTATTATGAAAATTAAATTTTTCAGTTGATTTTTCATTTTTGGGACTTAGAAAAATTTTCGAAATTTTCAAGAAAAAAAATTTTTCACATACACCTCAGTTTCATTGAGAAGTTTCTATTTCAAATGCATTTCACTTAAAAATCAAAAAAATTGATTTTTTTATATTTCTGACTTTGAAAAAAATATCGAAATTTTTCTTTCAACTTTTCTTTATTTATTATGAAAATTTAATTTTTCAGTTGATTTTTCATTTTTCTTTCAACTTTTCTTTATTTATTATGAAAATTTAATTTTTCAGTTGATTTTTCATTTTTCTTTCAACTTTTCTTTATTTATTATGAAAATTAAATTTTTCAGTTGATTTTTCATTTTTGGGACTTAGAAAAATTTTCGATTTTTTTTCTCATATAATCTGACCTTCTATGGAATTGTTCATTTTTACACTTCTCATAATATACCTTTTAAACACACAAACAGCAAATGGCATTCTAGCGGGACTTAGAAAAATTTTCGAAATTTTCAAGAAAAAAAATTTTTGACATACACCTCAGTTTCATTGAGAAGTCTCTATTTCAAATGAATTCCACTTAAAAATCATATATATATTTTTTCCAATTGATTTTTTTATATTTCTGACTATTTCTGACTTTGAAAAAAATATCGAAATTTTTCTTTCAACTTTTCTTTATTTATTATGAAAATTTAATTTTTCAGTTGATTTTTCATTTTTCTTTCAACTTTTCTTTATTTATTATGAAAATTAAATTTTTCAGTTGATTCTTCATTTTTGGGACTTAGAAAAATTTTCGATTTTTTTTCTCATATAATCTGACCTTCTATGGAATTGTTCATTTTTACACTTCTCATAATATACCTTTTAAACACACAAACAGCAAATGGCATTCTAGCGGGACTATATTTTTTCCAATTGATTTTTTTATATTTCTGACTATTTCTGACTATTTCTGACTTTGAAAAAAATATCGAAATTTTTCTTTCAACTTTTCTTTATTTATTATGAAAATTTAATTTTTCAGTTGATTTTTCATTTTTCTTTCAACTTTTCTTTATTTATTATGAAAATTAAATTTTTCAGTTGATTTTTCATTTTTGGGACTTAGAAAAATTTTCGAAATTTTCAAGAAAAAAAATTTTTCACATACACCTCAGTTTCATTGAGAAGTTTCTATTTCAAATGCATTTCACTTAAAAATCAAAAAAATTGATTTTTTTATATTTCTGACTTTGAAAAAAATATCGAAATTTTTCTTTCAACTTTTCTTTATTTATTATGAAAATTTAATTTTTCAGTTGATTTTTCATTTTTCTTTCAACTTTTCTTTATTTATTATGAAAATTAAATTTTTCAGTTGATTTTTCATTTTTGGGACTTAGAAAAATTTTCGAAATTTTCAAGAAAAAAAATTTTTCACATACACCTCAGTTTCATTGAGAAGTTTCTATTTCAAATGCATTTCACTTAAAAATCAAAAAAATTGATTTTTTTATATTTCTGACTTTGAAAAAAATATCGAAATTTTTCTTTCAACTTTTCTTTATTTATTATGAAAATTTAATTTTTCAGTTGATTTTTCATTTTTCTTTCAACTTTTCTTTATTTATTATGAAAATTTAATTTTTCAGTTGATTTTTCATTTTTCTTTCAACTTTTCTTTATTTATTATGAAAATTAAATTTTTCAGTTGATTTTTCATTTTTGGGACTTAGAAAAATTTTCGATTTTTTTTCTCATATAATCTGACCTTCTATGGAATTGTTCATTTTTACACTTCTCATAATATACCTTTTAAACACACAAACAGCAAATGGCATTCTAGCGGGACTTAGAAAAATTTTCGAAATTTTCAAGAAAAAAAATTTTTGACATACACCTCAGTTTCATTGAGAAGTCTCTATTTCAAATGAATTCCACTTAAAAATCATATATATATTTTTTCCAATTGATTTTTTTATATTTCTGACTATTTCTGACTTTGAAAAAAATATCGAAATTTTTCTTTCAACTTTTCTTTATTTATTATGAAAATTTAATTTTTCAGTTGATTTTTCATTTTTCTTTCAACTTTTCTTTATTTATTATGAAAATTAAATTTTTCAGTTGATTCTTCATTTTTGGGACTTAGAAAAATTTTCGATTTTTTTTCTCATATAATCTGACCTTCTATGGAATTGTTCATTTTTACACTTCTCATAATATACCTTTTAAACACACAAACAGCAAATGGCATTCTAGCGGGACTATATTTTTTCCAATTGATTTTTTTATATTTCTGACTATTTCTGACTATTTCTGACTTTGAAAAAAATATCGAAATTTTTCTTTCAACTTTTCTTTATTTATTATGAAAATTTAATTTTTCAGTTGATTTTTCATTTTTCTTTCAACTTTTCTTTATTTATTATGAAAATTAAATTTTTCAGTTGATTTTTCATTTTTGGGACTTAGAAAAATTTTCGATTTTTTTTCTCATATAATCTGACCTTCTATGGAATTGTTCATTTTTACACTTCTCATAATATACCTTTTAAACACACAAACAGCAAATGGCATTCTAGCGGGACTATATTTTTTCCAATTGATTTTTTTATATTTCTGACTATTTCTGACTATTTCTGACTTTGAAAAAAATATCGAAATTTTTCTTTCAACTTTTCTTTATTTATTATGAAAATTTAATTTTTCAGTTGATTTTTCATTTTTCTTTCAACTTTTCTTTATTTATTATGAAAATTAAATTTTTCAGTTGATTTTTCATTTTTGGGACTTAGAAAAATTTTCGAAATTTTCAAGAAAAAAAATTTTTCACATACACCTCAGTTTCATTGAGAAGTTTCTATTTCAAATGCATTTCACTTAAAAATCAAAAAAATTGATTTTTTTATATTTCTGACTTTGAAAAAAATATCGAAATTTTTCTTTCAACTTTTCTTTATTTATTATGAAAATTTAATTTTTCAGTTGATTTTTCATTTTTCTTTCAACTTTTCTTTATTTATTATGAAAATTAAATTTTTCAGTTGATTCTTCATTTTTGGGACTTAGAAAAATTTTCGATTTTTTTTCTCATATAATCTGACCTTCTATGGAATTGTTCATTTTTACACTTCTCATAATATACCTTTTAAACACACAAACAGCAAATGGCATTCTAGCGGGACTATATTTTTTCCAATTGATTTTTTTATATTTCTGACTATTTCTGACTATTTCTGACTTTGAAAAAAATATCGAAATTTTTCTTTCAACTTTTCTTTATTTATTATGAAAATTTAATTTTTCAGTTGATTTTTCATTTTTCTTTCAACTTTTCTTTATTTATTATGAAAATTAAATTTTTCAGTTGATTTTTCATTTTTGGGACTTAGAAAAATTTTCGAAATTTTCAAGAAAAAAAATTTTTCACATACACCTCAGTTTCATTGAGAAGTTTCTATTTCAAATGCATTTCACTTAAAAATCAAAAAAATTGATTTTTTTATATTTCTGACTTTGAAAAAAATATCGAAATTTTTCTTTCAACTTTTCTTTATTTATTATGAAAATTTAATTTTTCAGTTGATTTTTCATTTTTCTTTCAACTTTTCTTTATTTATTATGAAAATTTAATTTTTCAGTTGATTTTTCATTTTTCTTTCAACTTTTCTTTATTTATTATGAAAATTAAATTTTTCAGTTGATTTTTCATTTTTCTTTCAACTTTTCTTTATTTATTATGAAAATTAAATTTTTCAGTTGATTTTTCATTTTTGGGACTTAGAAAAATTTTCGAAATTTTCAAGAAAAAAAATTTTTCACATACACCTCAGTTTCATTGAGAAGTTTCTATTTCAAATGCATTTCACTTAAAAATCAAAAAAATTGATTTTTTTATATTTCTGACTTTGAAAAAAATATCGAAATTTTTCTTTCAACTTTTCTTTATTTATTATGAAAATTTAATTTTTCAGTTGATTTTTCATTTTTCTTTCAACTTTTCTTTATTTATTATGAAAATTAAATTTTTCAGTTGATTTTTCATTTTTGGGACTTAGAAAAATTTTCGATTTTTTTTCTCATATAATCTGACCTTCTATGGAATTGTTCATTTTTACACTTCTCATAATATACCTTTTAAACACACAAACAGCAAATGGCATTCTAGCGGGACTATATTTTTTCCAATTGATTTTTTTATATTTCTGACTATTTCTGACTATTTCTGACTTTGAAAAAAATATCGAAATTTTTCTTTCAACTTTTCTTTATTTATTATGAAAATTTAATTTTTCAGTTGATTTTTCATTTTTCTTTCAACTTTTCTTTATTTATTATGAAAATTAAATTTTTCAGTTGATTTTTCATTTTTGGGACTTAGAAAAATTTTCGAAATTTTCAAGAAAAAAAATTTTTCACATACACCTCAGTTTCATTGAGAAGTTTCTATTTCAAATGCATTTCACTTAAAAATCAAAAAAATTGATTTTTTTATATTTCTGACTTTGAAAAAAATATCGAAATTTTTCTTTCAACTTTTCTTTATTTATTATGAAAATTTAATTTTTCAGTTGATTTTTCATTTTTCTTTCAACTTTTCTTTATTTATTATGAAAATTAAATTTTTCAGTTGATTTTTCATTTTTGGGACTTAGAAAAATTTTCGATTTTTTTTCTCATATAATCTGACCTTCTATGGAATTGTTCATTTTTACACTTCTCATAATATACCTTTTAAACACACAAACAGCAAATGGCATTCTAGCGGGACTATATTTTTTCCAATTGATTTTTTTATATTTCTGACTATTTCTGACTATTTCTGACTTTGAAAAAAATATCGAAATTTTTCTTTCAACTTTTCTTTATTTATTATGAAAATTAAATTTTTCAGTTGATTCTTCATTTTTGGGACTTAGAAAAATTTTCGATTTTTTATCTCATATAATCTGACCTTCTATGGAATTGTTCATTTTTACACTTCTCATAATATACCTTTTAAACACACAAACAGCAAATGGCATTCTAGCGGGACTATATTTTTTCCAATTGATTTTTTTATATTTCTGACTATTTCTGACTATTTCTGACTTTGAAAAAAATATCGAAATTTTTCTTTCAACTTTTCTTTATTTATTATGAAAATTTAATTTTTCAGTTGATTTTTCATTTTTCTTTCAACTTTTCTTTATTTATTATGAAAATTAAATTTTTCAGTTGATTTTTCATTTTTGGGACTTAGAAAAATTTTCGATTTTTTTTCTCATATAATCTGACCTTCTATGGAATTGTTCATTTTTACACTTCTCATAATATACCTTTTAAACACACAAACAGCAAATGGCATTCTAGCGGGACTATATTTTTTCCAATTGATTTTTTTATATTTCTGACTATTTCTGACTATTTCTGACTTTGAAAAAAATATCGAAATTTTTCTTTCAACTTTTCTTTATTTATTATGAAAATTTAATTTTTCAGTTGATTTTTCATTTTTCTTTCAACTTTTCTTTATTTATTATGAAAATTAAATTTTTCAGTTGATTTTTCATTTTTGGGACTTAGAAAAATTTTCGAAATTTTCAAGAAAAAAAATTTTTCACATACACCTCAGTTTCATTGAGAAGTTTCTATTTCAAATGCATTTCACTTAAAAATCAAAAAAATTGATTTTTTTATATTTCTGACTTTGAAAAAAATATCGAAATTTTTCTTTCAACTTTTCTTTATTTATTATGAAAATTTAATTTTTCAGTTGATTTTTCATTTTTCTTTCAACTTTTCTTTATTTATTATGAAAATTAAATTTTTCAGTTGATTCTTTATTTTTGGGACTTAGAAAAATTTTCGATTTTTTTTCTCATATAATCTGACCTTCTATGGAATTGTTCATTTTTACACTTCTCATAATATACCTTTTAAACACACAAACAGCAAATGGCATTCTAGCGGGACTATATTTTTTCCAATTGATTTTTTTATATTTCTGACTATTTCTGACTATTTCTGACTTTGAAAAAAATATCGAAATTTTTCTTTCAACTTTTCTTTATTTATTATGAAAATTTAATTTTTCAGTTGATTTTTCATTTTTCTTTCAACTTTTCTTTATTTATTATGAAAATTAAATTTTTCAGTTGATTTTTCATTTTTGGGACTTAGAAAAATTTTCGAAATTTTCAAGAAAAAAAATTTTTCACATACACCTCAGTTTCATTGAGAAGTTTCTATTTCAAATGCATTTCACTTAAAAATCAAAAAAATTGATTTTTTTATATTTCTGACTTTGAAAAAAATATCGAAATTTTTCTTTCAACTTTTCTTTATTTATTATGAAAATTTAATTTTTCAGTTGATTTTTCATTTTTCTTTCAACTTTTCTTTATTTATTATGAAAATTTAATTTTTCAGTTGATTTTTCATTTTTCTTTCAACTTTTCTTTATTTATTATGAAAATTAAATTTTTCAGTTGATTTTTCATTTTTCTTTCAACTTTTCTTTATTTATTATGAAAATTAAATTTTTCAGTTGATTTTTCATTTTTGGGACTTAGAAAAATTTTCGAAATTTTCAAGAAAAAAAATTTTTCACATACACCTCAGTTTCATTGAGAAGTTTCTATTTCAAATGCATTTCACTTAAAAATCAAAAAAATTGATTTTTTTATATTTCTGACTTTGAAAAAAATATCGAAATTTTTCTTTCAACTTTTCTTTATTTATTATGAAAATTTAATTTTTCAGTTGATTTTTCATTTTTCTTTCAACTTTTCTTTATTTATTATGAAAATTAAATTTTTCAGTTGATTTTTCATTTTTGGGACTTAGAAAAATTTTCGATTTTTTTTCTCATATAATCTGACCTTCTATGGAATTGTTCATTTTTACACTTCTCATAATATACCTTTTAAACACACAAACAGCAAATGGCATTCTAGCGGGACTATATTTTTTCCAATTGATTTTTTTATATTTCTGACTATTTCTGACTATTTCTGACTTTGAAAAAAATATCGAAATTTTTCTTTCAACTTTTCTTTATTTATTATGAAAATTTAATTTTTCAGTTGATTTTTCATTTTTCTTTCAACTTTTCTTTATTTATTATGAAAATTAAATTTTTCAGTTGATTTTTCATTTTTGGGACTTAGAAAAATTTTCGAAATTTTCAAGAAAAAAAATTTTTCACATACACCTCAGTTTCATTGAGAAGTTTCTATTTCAAATGCATTTCACTTAAAAATCAAAAAAATTTATTTTTTTATATTTCTGACTTTGAAAAAAATATCGAAATTTTTCTTTCAACTTTTCTTTATTTATTATGAAAATTTAATTTTTCAGTTGATTTTTCATTTTTCTTTCAACTTTTCTTTATTTATTATGAAAATTAAATTTTTCAGTTGATTTTTCATTTTTGGGACTTAGAAAAATTTTCGATTTTTTTTCTCATATAATCTGACCTTCTATGGAATTGTTCATTTTTACACTTCTCATAATATACCTTTTAAACACACAAACAGCAAATGGCATTCTAGCGGGACTATATTTTTTCCAATTGATTTTTTTATATTTCTGACTATTTCTGACTATTTCTGACTTTGAAAAAAATATCGAAATTTTTCTTTCAACTTTTCTTTATTTATTATGAAAATTTAATTTTTCAGTTGATTTTTCATTTTTCTTTCAACTTTTCTTTATTTATTATGAAAATTAAATTTTTCAGTTGATTTTTCATTTTTGGGACTTAGAAAAATTTTCGAAATTTTCAAGAAAAAAAATTTTTCACATACACCTCAGTTTCATTGAGAAGTTTCTATTTCAAATGCATTTCACTTAAAAATCAAAAAAATTGATTTTTTTATATTTCTGACTTTGAAAAAAATATCGAAATTTTTCTTTCAACTTTTCTTTATTTATTATGAAAATTTAATTTTTCAGTTGATTTTTCATTTTTCTTTCAACTTTTCTTTATTTATTATGAAAATTTAATTTTTCAGTTGATTTTTCATTTTTCTTTCAACTTTTCTTTATTTATTATGAAAATTAAATTTTTCAGTTGATTTTTCATTTTTGGGACTTAGAAAAATTTTCGATTTTTTTTCTCATATAATCTGACCTTCTATGGAATTGTTCATTTTTACACTTCTCATAATATACCTTTTAAACACACAAACAGCAAATGGCATTCTAGCGGGACTATATTTTTTCCAATTGATTTTTTTATATTTCTGACTATTTCTGACTATTTCTGACTTTGAAAAAAATATCGAAATTTTTCTTTCAACTTTTCTTTATTTATTATGAAAATTTAATTTTTCAGTTGATTTTTCATTTTTCTTTCAACTTTTCTTTATTTATTATGAAAATTAAATTTTTCAGTTGATTTTTCATTTTTGGGACTTAGAAAAATTTTCGAAATTTTCAAGAAAAAAAATTTTTCACATACACCTCAGTTTCATTGAGAAGTTTCTATTTCAAATGCATTTCACTTAAAAATCAAAAAAATTGATTTTTTTATATTTCTGACTTTGAAAAAAATATCGAAATTTTTCTTTCAACTTTTCTTTATTTATTATGAAAATTTAATTTTTCAGTTGATTTTTCATTTTTCTTTCAACTTTTCTTTATTTATTATGAAAATTAAATTTTTCAGTTGATTTTTCGTTTTTGGGACTTAGAAAAATTTTCGATTTTTTTTCTCATATAATCTGACCTTCTATGGAATTGTTCATTTTTACACTTCTCATAATATACCTTTTAAACACACAAACAGCAAATGGCATTCTAGCGGGACTATATTTTTTCCAATTGATTTTTTTATATTTCTGACTATTTCTGACTATTTCTGACTTTGAAAAAAATATCGAAATTTTTCTTTCAACTTTTCTTTATTTATTATGAAAATTTAATTTTTCAGTTGATTTTTCATTTTTCTTTCAACTTTTCTTTATTTATTATGAAAATTAAATTTTTCAGTTGATTTTTCATTTTTGGGACTTAGAAAAATTTTCGAAATTTTCAAGAAAAAAAATTTTTCACATACACCTCAGTTTCATTGAGAAGTTTCTATTTCAAATGCATTTCACTTAAAAATCAAAAAAATTGATTTTTTTATATTTCTGACTTTGAAAAAAATATCGAAATTTTTCTTTCAACTTTTCTTTATTTATTATGAAAATTTAATTTTTCAGTTGATTTTTCATTTTTCTTTCAACTTTTCTTTATTTATTATGAAAATTAAATTTTTCAGTTGATTCTTCATTTTTGGGACTTAGAAAAATTTTCGATTTTTTTTCTCATATAATCTGACCTTCTATGGAATTGTTCATTTTTACACTTCTCATAATATACCTTTTAAACACACAAACAGCAAATGGCATTCTAGCGGGACTATATTTTTTCCAATTGATTTTTTTATATTTCTGACTATTTCTGACTATTTCTGACTTTGAAAAAAATATCGAAATTTTTCTTTCAACTTTTCTTTATTTATTATGAAAATTTAATTTTTCAGTTGATTTTTCATTTTTCTTTCAACTTTTCTTTATTTATTATGAAAATTAAATTTTTCAGTTGATTTTTCATTTTTGGGACTTAGAAAAATTTTCGAAATTTTCAAGAAAAAAAATTTTTCACATACACCTCAGTTTCATTGAGAAGTTTCTATTTCAAATGCATTTCACTTAAAAATCAAAAAAATTGATTTTTTTATATTTCTGACTTTGAAAAAAATATCGAAATTTTTCTTTCAACTTTTCTTTATTTATTATGAAAATTTAATTTTTCAGTTGATTTTTCATTTTTCTTTCAACTTTTCTTTATTTATTATGAAAATTTAATTTTTCAGTTGATTTTTCATTTTTCTTTCAACTTTTCTTTATTTATTATGAAAATTAAATTTTTCAGTTGATTTTTCATTTTTCTTTCAACTTTTCTTTATTTATTATGAAAATTAAATTTTTCAGTTGATTTTTCATTTTTGGGACTTAGAAAAATTTTCGAAATTTTCAAGAAAAAAAATTTTTCACATACACCTCAGTTTCATTGAGAAGTTTCTATTTCAAATGCATTTCACTTAAAAATCAAAAAAATTGATTTTTTTATATTTCTGACTTTGAAAAAAATATCGAAATTTTTCTTTCAACTTTTCTTTATTTATTATGAAAATTTAATTTTTCAGTTGATTTTTCATTTTTCTTTCAACTTTTCTTTATTTATTATGAAAATTAAATTTTTCAGTTGATTTTTCATTTTTGGGACTTAGAAAAATTTTCGATTTTTTTTCTCATATAATCTGACCTTCTATGGAATTGTTCATTTTTACACTTCTCATAATATACCTTTTAAACACACAAACAGCAAATGGCATTCTAGCGGGACTATATTTTTTCCAATTGATTTTTTTATATTTCTGACTATTTCTGACTATTTCTGACTTTGAAAAAAATATCGAAATTTTTCTTTCAACTTTTCTTTATTTATTATGAAAATTTAATTTTTCAGTTGATTTTTCATTTTTCTTTCAACTTTTCTTTATTTATTATGAAAATTAAATTTTTCAGTTGATTTTTCATTTTTGGGACTTAGAAAAATTTTCGAAATTTTCAAGAAAAAAAATTTTTCACATACACCTCAGTTTCATTGAGAAGTTTCTATTTCAAATGCATTTCACTTAAAAATCAAAAAAATTGATTTTTTTATATTTCTGACTTTGAAAAAAATATCGAAATTTTTCTTTCAACTTTTCTTTATTTATTATGAAAATTTAATTTTTCAGTTGATTTTTCATTTTTCTTTCAACTTTTCTTTATTTATTATGAAAATTAAATTTTTCAGTTGATTTTTCATTTTTGGGACTTAGAAAAATTTTCGATTTTTTTTCTCATATAATCTGACCTTCTATGGAATTGTTCATTTTTACACTTCTCATAATATACCTTTTAAACACACAAACAGCAAATGGCATTCTAGCGGGACTATATTTTTTCCAATTGATTTTTTTATATTTCTGACTATTTCTGACTATTTCTGACTTTGAAAAAAATATCGAAATTTTTCTTTCAACTTTTCTTTATTTATTATGAAAATTAAATTTTTCAGTTGATTCTTCATTTTTGGGACTTAGAAAAATTTTCGATTTTTTATCTCATATAATCTGACCTTCTATGGAATTGTTCATTTTTACACTTCTCATAATATACCTTTTAAACACACAAACAGCAAATGGCATTCTAGCGGGACTATATTTTTTCCAATTGATTTTTTTATATTTCTGACTATTTCTGACTATTTCTGACTTTGAAAAAAATATCGAAATTTTTCTTTCAACTTTTCTTTATTTATTATGAAAATTTAATTTTTCAGTTGATTTTTCATTTTTCTTTCAACTTTTCTTTATTTATTATGAAAATTAAATTTTTCAGTTGATTTTTCATTTTTGGGACTTAGAAAAATTTTCGATTTTTTTTCTCATATAATCTGACCTTCTATGGAATTGTTCATTTTTACACTTCTCATAATATACCTTTTAAACACACAAACAGCAAATGGCATTCTAGCGGGACTATATTTTTTCCAATTGATTTTTTTATATTTCTGACTATTTCTGACTATTTCTGACTTTGAAAAAAATATCGAAATTTTTCTTTCAACTTTTCTTTATTTATTATGAAAATTTAATTTTTCAGTTGATTTTTCATTTTTCTTTCAACTTTTCTTTATTTATTATGAAAATTAAATTTTTCAGTTGATTTTTCATTTTTGGGACTTAGAAAAATTTTCGAAATTTTCAAGAAAAAAAATTTTTCACATACACCTCAGTTTCATTGAGAAGTTTCTATTTCAAATGCATTTCACTTAAAAATCAAAAAAATTGATTTTTTTATATTTCTGACTTTGAAAAAAATATCGAAATTTTTCTTTCAACTTTTCTTTATTTATTATGAAAATTTAATTTTTCAGTTGATTTTTCATTTTTCTTTCAACTTTTCTTTATTTATTATGAAAATTAAATTTTTCAGTTGATTCTTCATTTTTGGGACTTAGAAAAATTTTCGATTTTTTTTCTCATATAATCTGACCTTCTATGGAATTGTTCATTTTTACACTTCTCATAATATACCTTTTAAACACACAAACAGCAAATGGCATTCTAGCGGGACTATATTTTTTCCAATTGATTTTTTTATATTTCTGACTATTTCTGACTATTTCTGACTTTGAAAAAAATATCGAAATTTTTCTTTCAACTTTTCTTTATTTATTATGAAAATTTAATTTTTCAGTTGATTTTTCATTTTTCTTTCAACTTTTCTTTATTTATTATGAAAATTAAGTTTTTCAGTTGATTTTTCATTTTTGGGACTTAGAAAAATTTTCGAAATTTTCAAGAAAAAAAATTTTTCACATACACCTCAGTTTCATTGAGAAGTTTCTATTTCAAATGCATTTCACTTAAAAATCAAAAAAATTGATTTTTTTATATTTCTGACTTTGAAAAAAATATCGAAATTTTTCTTTCAACTTTTCTTTATTTATTATGAAAATTTAATTTTTCAGTTGATTTTTCATTTTTCTTTCAACTTTTCTTTATTTATTATGAAAATTAAATTTTTCAGTTGATTCTTCATTTTTGGGACTTAGAAAAATTTTCGATTTTTTTTCTCATATAATCTGACCTTCTATGGAATTGTTCATTTTTACACTTCTCATAATATACCTTTTAAACACACAAACAGCAAATGGCATTCTAGCGGGACTATATTTTTTCCAATTGATTTTTTTATATTTCTGACTATTTCTGACTATTTCTGACTTTGAAAAAAATATCGAAATTTTTCTTTCAACTTTTCTTTATTTATTATGAAAATTTAATTTTTCAGTTGATTTTTCATTTTTCTTTCAACTTTTCTTTATTTATTATGAAAATTAAATTTTTCAGTTGATTTTTCATTTTTGGGACTTAGAAAAATTTTCGAAATTTTCAAGAAAAAAAATTTTTCACATACACCTCAGTTTCATTGAGAAGTTTCTATTTCAAATGCATTTCACTTAAAAATCAAAAAAATTGATTTTTTTATATTTCTGACTTTGAAAAAAATATCGAAATTTTTCTTTCAACTTTTCTTTATTTATTATGAAAATTTAATTTTTCAGTTGATTTTTCATTTTTCTTTCAACTTTTCTTTATTTATTATGAAAATTTAATTTTTCAGTTGATTTTTCATTTTTCTTTCAACTTTTCTTTATTTATTATGAAAATTAAATTTTTCAGTTGATTTTTCATTTTTCTTTCAACTTTTCTTTATTTATTATGAAAATTAAATTTTTCAGTTGATTTTTCATTTTTGGGACTTAGAAAAATTTTCGAAATTTTCAAGAAAAAAAATTTTTCACATACACCTCAGTTTCATTGAGAAGTTTCTATTTCAAATGCATTTCACTTAAAAATCAAAAAAATTGATTTTTTTATATTTCTGACTTTGAAAAAAATATCGAAATTTTTCTTTCAACTTTTCTTTATTTATTATGAAAATTTAATTTTTCAGTTGATTTTTCATTTTTCTTTCAACTTTTCTTTATTTATTATGAAAATTAAATTTTTCAGTTGATTTTTCATTTTTGGGACTTAGAAAAATTTTCGATTTTTTTTCTCATATAATCTGACCTTCTATGGAATTGTTCATTTTTACACTTCTCATAATATACCTTTTAAACACACAAACAGCAAATGGCATTCTAGCGGGACTATATTTTTTCCAATTGATTTTTTTATATTTCTGACTATTTCTGACTATTTCTGACTTTGAAAAAAATATCGAAATTTTTCTTTCAACTTTTCTTTATTTATTATGAAAATTTAATTTTTCAGTTGATTTTTCATTTTTCTTTCAACTTTTCTTTATTTATTATGAAAATTAAATTTTTCAGTTGATTTTTCATTTTTGGGACTTAGAAAAATTTTCGAAATTTTCAAGAAAAAAAATTTTTCACATACACCTCAGTTTCATTGAGAAGTTTCTATTTCAAATGCATTTCACTTAAAAATCAAAAAAATTGATTTTTTTATATTTCTGACTTTGAAAAAAATATCGAAATTTTTCTTTCAACTTTTCTTTATTTATTATGAAAATTTAATTTTTCAGTTGATTTTTCATTTTTCTTTCAACTTTTCTTTATTTATTATGAAAATTAAATTTTTCAGTTGATTTTTCATTTTTGGGACTTAGAAAAATTTTCGATTTTTTTTCTCATATAATCTGACCTTCTATGGAATTGTTCATTTTTACACTTCTCATAATATACCTTTTAAACACACAAACAGCAAATGGCATTCTAGCGGGACTATATTTTTTCCAATTGATTTTTTTATATTTCTGACTATTTCTGACTATTTCTGACTTTGAAAAAAATATCGAAATTTTTCTTTCAACTTTTCTTTATTTATTATGAAAATTAAATTTTTCAGTTGATTCTTCATTTTTGGGACTTAGAAAAATTTTCGATTTTTTATCTCATATAATCTGACCTTCTATGGAATTGTTCATTTTTACACTTCTCATAATATACCTTTTAAACACACAAACAGCAAATGGCATTCTAGCGGGACTATATTTTTTCCAATTGATTTTTTTATATTTCTGACTATTTCTGACTATTTCTGACTTTGAAAAAAATATCGAAATTTTTCTTTCAACTTTTCTTTATTTATTATGAAAATTTAATTTTTCAGTTGATTTTTCATTTTTCTTTCAACTTTTCTTTATTTATTATGAAAATTAAATTTTTCAGTTGATTTTTCATTTTTGGGACTTAGAAAAATTTTCGATTTTTTTTCTCATATAATCTGACCTTCTATGGAATTGTTCATTTTTACACTTCTCATAATATACCTTTTAAACACACAAACAGCAAATGGCATTCTAGCGGGACTATATTTTTTCCAATTGATTTTTTTATATTTCTGACTATTTCTGACTATTTCTGACTTTGAAAAAAATATCGAAATTTTTCTTTCAACTTTTCTTTATTTATTATGAAAATTTAATTTTTCAGTTGATTTTTCATTTTTCTTTCAACTTTTCTTTATTTATTATGAAAATTAAATTTTTCAGTTGATTTTTCATTTTTGGGACTTAGAAAAATTTTCGAAATTTTCAAGAAAAAAAATTTTTCACATACACCTCAGTTTCATTGAGAAGTTTCTATTTCAAATGCATTTCACTTAAAAATCAAAAAAATTGATTTTTTTATATTTCTGACTTTGAAAAAAATATCGAAATTTTTCTTTCAACTTTTCTTTATTTATTATGAAAATTTAATTTTTCAGTTGATTTTTCATTTTTCTTTCAACTTTTCTTTATTTATTATGAAAATTAAATTTTTCAGTTGATTCTTCATTTTTGGGACTTAGAAAAATTTTCGATTTTTTTTCTCATATAATCTGACCTTCTATGGAATTGTTCATTTTTACACTTCTCATAATATACCTTTTAAACACACAAACAGCAAATGGCATTCTAGCGGGACTATATTTTTTCCAATTGATTTTTTTATATTTCTGACTATTTCTGACTATTTCTGACTTTGAAAAAAATATCGAAATTTTTCTTTCAACTTTTCTTTATTTATTATGAAAATTTAATTTTTCAGTTGATTTTTCATTTTTCTTTCAACTTTTCTTTATTTATTATGAAAATTAAATTTTTCAGTTGATTTTTCATTTTTGGGACTTAGAAAAATTTTCGAAATTTTCAAGAAAAAAAATTTTTCACATACACCTCAGTTTCATTGAGAAGTTTCTATTTCAAATGCATTTCACTTAAAAATCAAAAAAATTGATTTTTTTATATTTCTGACTTTGAAAAAAATATCGAAATTTTTCTTTCAACTTTTCTTTATTTATTATGAAAATTTAATTTTTCAGTTGATTTTTCATTTTTCTTTCAACTTTTCTTTATTTATTATGAAAATTTAATTTTTCAGTTGATTTTTCATTTTTCTTTCAACTTTTCTTTATTTATTATGAAAATTAAATTTTTCAGTTGATTTTTCATTTTTCTTTCAACTTTTCTTTATTTATTATGAAAATTAAATTTTTCAGTTGATTTTTCATTTTTGGGACTTAGAAAAATTTTCGAAATTTTCAAGAAAAAAAATTTTTCACATACACCTCAGTTTCATTGAGAAGTTTCTATTTCAAATGCATTTCACTTAAAAATCAAAAAAATTGATTTTTTTATATTTCTGACTTTGAAAAAAATATCGAAATTTTTCTTTCAACTTTTCTTTATTTATTATGAAAATTTAATTTTTCAGTTGATTTTTCATTTTTCTTTCAACTTTTCTTTATTTATTATGAAAATTAAATTTTTCAGTTGATTTTTCATTTTTGGGACTTAGAAAAATTTTCGATTTTTTTTCTCATATAATCTGACCTTCTATGGAATTGTTCATTTTTACACTTCTCATAATATACCTTTTAAACACACAAACAGCAAATGGCATTCTAGCGGGACTATATTTTTTCCAATTGATTTTTTTATATTTCTGACTATTTCTGACTATTTCTGACTTTGAAAAAAATATCGAAATTTTTCTTTCAACTTTTCTTTATTTATTATGAAAATTTAATTTTTCAGTTGATTTTTCATTTTTCTTTCAACTTTTCTTTATTTATTATGAAAATTAAATTTTTCAGTTGATTTTTCATTTTTGGGACTTAGAAAAATTTTCGAAATTTTCAAGAAAAAAAATTTTTCACATACACCTCAGTTTCATTGAGAAGTTTCTATTTCAAATGCATTTCACTTAAAAATCAAAAAAATTTATTTTTTTATATTTCTGACTTTGAAAAAAATATCGAAATTTTTCTTTCAACTTTTCTTTATTTATTATGAAAATTTAATTTTTCAGTTGATTTTTCATTTTTCTTTCAACTTTTCTTTATTTATTATGAAAATTAAATTTTTCAGTTGATTTTTCATTTTTGGGACTTAGAAAAATTTTCGATTTTTTTTCTCATATAATCTGACCTTCTATGGAATTGTTCATTTTTACACTTCTCATAATATACCTTTTAAACACACAAACAGCAAATGGCATTCTAGCGGGACTATATTTTTTCCAATTGATTTTTTTATATTTCTGACTATTTCTGACTATTTCTGACTTTGAAAAAAATATCGAAATTTTTCTTTCAACTTTTCTTTATTTATTATGAAAATTTAATTTTTCAGTTGATTTTTCATTTTTCTTTCAACTTTTCTTTATTTATTATGAAAATTAAATTTTTCAGTTGATTTTTCATTTTTGGGACTTAGAAAAATTTTCGAAATTTTCAAGAAAAAAAATTTTTCACATACACCTCAGTTTCATTGAGAAGTTTCTATTTCAAATGCATTTCACTTAAAAATCAAAAAAATTGATTTTTTTATATTTCTGACTTTGAAAAAAATATCGAAATTTTTCTTTCAACTTTTCTTTATTTATTATGAAAATTTAATTTTTCAGTTGATTTTTCATTTTTCTTTCAACTTTTCTTTATTTATTATGAAAATTTAATTTTTCAGTTGATTTTTCATTTTTCTTTCAACTTTTCTTTATTTATTATGAAAATTAAATTTTTCAGTTGATTTTTCATTTTTGGGACTTAGAAAAATTTTCGATTTTTTTTCTCATATAATCTGACCTTCTATGGAATTGTTCATTTTTACACTTCTCATAATATACCTTTTAAACACACAAACAGCAAATGGCATTCTAGCGGGACTATATTTTTTCCAATTGATTTTTTTATATTTCTGACTATTTCTGACTATTTCTGACTTTGAAAAAAATATCGAAATTTTTCTTTCAACTTTTCTTTATTTATTATGAAAATTTAATTTTTCAGTTGATTTTTCATTTTTCTTTCAACTTTTCTTTATTTATTATGAAAATTAAATTTTTCAGTTGATTTTTCATTTTTGGGACTTAGAAAAATTTTCGAAATTTTCAAGAAAAAAAATTTTTCACATACACCTCAGTTTCATTGAGAAGTTTCTATTTCAAATGCATTTCACTTAAAAATCAAAAAAATTGATTTTTTTATATTTCTGACTTTGAAAAAAATATCGAAATTTTTCTTTCAACTTTTCTTTATTTATTATGAAAATTTAATTTTTCAGTTGATTTTTCATTTTTCTTTCAACTTTTCTTTATTTATTATGAAAATTAAATTTTTCAGTTGATTTTTCGTTTTTGGGACTTAGAAAAATTTTCGATTTTTTTTCTCATATAATCTGACCTTCTATGGAATTGTTCATTTTTACACTTCTCATAATATACCTTTTAAACACACAAACAGCAAATGGCATTCTAGCGGGACTATATTTTTTCCAATTGATTTTTTTATATTTCTGACTATTTCTGACTTTGAAAAAAATATCGAAATTTTTCTTTCAACTTTTCTTTATTTATTATGAAAATTTAATTTTTCAGTTGATTTTTCATTTTTCTTTCAACTTTTCTTTATTTATTATGAAAATTAAATTTTTCAGTTGATTTTTCATTTTTGGGACTTAGAAAAATTTTCGAAATTTTCAAGAAAAAAAATTTTTCACATACACCTCAGTTTTATTGAGAAGTTTCTATTTCAAATGCATTTCACTTAAAAATCAAAAAAATTGATTTTTTTATATTTCTGACTTTGAAAAAAATATCGAAATTTTTCTTTCAACTTTTCTTTATTTATTATGAAAATTTAATTTTTCAGTTGATTTTTCATTTTTCTTTCAACTTTTCTTTATTTATTATGAAAATTTAATTTTTCAGTTGATTTTTCATTTTTCTTTCAACTTTTCTTTATTTATTATGAAAATTAAATTCTTCAGTTGATTTTTCATTTTTCTTTCAACTTTTCTTTATTTATTATGAAAATTAAATTTTTCAGTTGATTTTTCATTTTTGGGACTTAGAAAAATTTTCGAAATTTTCAAGAAAAAAAATTTTTCACATACACCTCAGTTTCATTGAGAAGTTTCTATTTCAAATGCATTTCACTTAAAAATCAAAAAAATTGATTTTTTTATATTTCTGACTTTGAAAAAAATATCGAAATTTTTCTTTCAACTTTTCTTTATTTATTATGAAAATTTAATTTTTCAGTTGATTTTTCATTTTTCTTTCAACTTTTCTTTATTTATTATGAAAATTAAATTTTTCAGTTGATTTTTCATTTTTGGGACTTAGAAAAATTTTCGATTTTTTTTCTCATATAATCTGACCTTCTATGGAATTGTTCATTTTTACACTTCTCATAATATACCTTTTAAACACACAAACAGCAAATGGCATTCTAGCGGGACTATATTTTTTCCAATTGATTTTTTTATATTTCTGACTATTTCTGACTATTTCTGACTTTGAAAAAAATATCGAAATTTTTCTTTCAACTTTTCTTTATTTATTATGAAAATTTAATTTTTCAGTTGATTTTTCATTTTTCTTTCAACTTTTCTTTATTTATTATGAAAATTAAATTTTTCAGTTGATTTTTCATTTTTGGGACTTAGAAAAATTTTCGAAATTTTCAAGAAAAAAAATTTTTCACATACACCTCAGTTTCATTGAGAAGTTTCTATTTCAAATGCATTTCACTTAAAAATCAAAAAAATTGATTTTTTTATATTTCTGACTTTGAAAAAAATATCGAAATTTTTCTTTCAACTTTTCTTTATTTATTATGAAAATTTAATTTTTCAGTTGATTTTTCATTTTTCTTTCAACTTTTCTTTATTTATTATGAAAATTTAATTTTTCAGTTGATTTTTCATTTTTGGGACTTAGAAAAATTTTCGATTTTTTTTCTCATATAATCTGACCTTCTATGGAATTGTTCATTTTTACACTTCTCATAATATACCTTTTAAACACACAAACAGCAAATGGCATTCTAGCGGGACTATATTTTTTCCAATTGATTTTTTTATATTTCTGACTATTTCTGACTATTTCTGACTTTGAAAAAAATATCGAAATTTTTCTTTCAACTTTTCTTTATTTATTATGAAAATTTAATTTTTCAGTTGATTTTTCATTTTTCTTTCAACTTTTCTTTATTTATTATGAAAATTAAATTTTTCAGTTGATTTTTCATTTTTGGGACTTAGAAAAATTTTCGAAATTTTCAAGAAAAAAAATTTTTCACATACACCTCAGTTTCATTGAGAAGTTTCTATTTCAAATGCATTTCACTTAAAAATCAAAAAAACTGATTTTTTTATATTTCTGACTTTGAAAAAAATATCGAAATTTTTCTTTCAACTTTTCTTTATTTATTATGAAAATTTAATTTTTCAGTTGATTTTTCATTTTTCTTTCAACTTTTCTTTATTTATTATGAAAATTAAATTTTTCAGTTGATTTTTCGTTTTTGGGACTTAGAAAAATTTTCGATTTTTTTTCTCATATAATCTGACCTTCTATGGAATTGTTCATTTTTACACTTCTCATAATATACCTTTTAAACACACAAACAGCAAATGGCATTCTAGCGGGACTATATTTTTTCCAATTGATTTTTTTATATTTCTGACTATTTCTGACTTTGAAAAAAATATCGAAATTTTTCTTTCAACTTTTCTTTATTTATTATGAAAATTTAATTTTTCAGTTGATTTTTCATTTTTCTTTCAACTTTTCTTTATTTATTATGAAAATTAAATTTTTCAGTTGATTTTTCATTTTTGGGACTTAGAAAAATTTTCGAAATTTTCAAGAAAAAAAATTTTTCACATACACCTCAGTTTCATTGAGAAGTTTCTATTTCAAATGCATTTCACTTAAAAATCAAAAAAATTGATTTTTTTATATTTCTGACTTTGAAAAAAATATCGAAATTTTTCTTTCAACTTTTCTTTATTTATTATGAAAATTTAATTTTTCAGTTGATTTTTCATTTTTCTTTCAACTTTTCTTTATTTATTATGAAAATTTAATTTTTCAGTTGATTTTTCATTTTTCTTTCAACTTTTCTTTATTTATTATGAAAATTAAATTTTTCAGTTGATTTTTCATTTTTGGGACTTAGAAAAATTTTCGATTTTTTTTCTCATATAATCTGACCTTCTATGGAATTGTTCATTTTTACACTTCTCATAATATACCTTTTAAACACACAAACAGCAAATGGCATTCTAGCGGGACTATATTTTTTCCAATTGATTTTTTTATATTTCTGACTATTTCTGACTATTTCTGACTTTGAAAAAAATATCGAAATTTTTCTTTCAACTTTTCTTTATTTATTATGAAAATTTAATTTTTCAGTTGATTTTTCATTTTTCTTTCAACTTTTCTTTATTTATTATGAAAATTAAATTTTTCAGTTGATTTTTCATTTTTGGGACTTAAAAAAATTTTCGAAATTTTCAAGAAAAAAAATTTTTCACATACACCTCAGTTTCATTGAGAAGTTTCTATTTCAAATGCATTTCACTTAAAAATCAAAAAAATTGATTTTTTTATATTTCTGACTTTGAAAAAAATATCGAAATTTTTCTTTCAACTTTTCTTTATTTATTATGAAAATTTAATTTTTCAGTTGATTTTTCATTTTTCTTTCAACTTTTCTTTATTTATTATGAAAATTAAATTTTTCAGTTGATTTTTCGTTTTTGGGACTTAGAAAAATTTTCGATTTTTTTTCTCATATAATCTGACCTTCTATGGAATTGTTCATTTTTACACTTCTCATAATATACCTTTTAAACACACAAACAGCAAATGGCATTCTAGCGGGACTATATTTTTTCCAATTGATTTTTTTATATTTCTGACTATTTCTGACTTTGAAAAAAATATCGAAATTTTTCTTTCAACTTTTCTTTATTTATTATGAAAATTTAATTTTTCAGTTGATTTTTCATTTTTCTTTCAACTTTTCTTTATTTATTATGAAAATTAAATTTTTCAGTTGATTTTTCATTTTTGGGACTTAGAAAAATTTTCGAAATTTTCAAGAAAAAAAATTTTTCACATACACCTCAGTTTTATTGAGAAGTTTCTATTTCAAATGCATTTCACTTAAAAATCAAAAAAATTGATTTTTTTATATTTCTGACTTTGAAAAAAATATCGAAATTTTTCTTTCAACTTTTCTTTATTTATTATGAAAATTTAATTTTTCAGTTGATTTTTCATTTTTCTTTCAACTTTTCTTTATTTATTATGAAAATTTAATTTTTCAGTTGATTTTTCATTTTTCTTTCAACTTTTCTTTATTTATTATGAAAATTAAATTCTTCAGTTGATTTTTCATTTTTCTTTCAACTTTTCTTTATTTATTATGAAAATTAAATTTTTCAGTTGATTTTTCATTTTTGGGACTTAGAAAAATTTTCGAAATTTTCAAGAAAAAAAATTTTTCACATACACCTCAGTTTCATTGAGAAGTTTCTATTTCAAATGCATTTCACTTAAAAATCAAAAAAATTGATTTTTTTATATTTCTGACTTTGAAAAAAATATCGAAATTTTTCTTTCAACTTTTCTTTATTTATTATGAAAATTTAATTTTTCAGTTGATTTTTCATTTTTCTTTCAACTTTTCTTTATTTATTATGAAAATTAAATTTTTCAGTTGATTTTTCATTTTTGGGACTTAGAAAAATTTTCGATTTTTTTTCTCATATAATCTGACCTTCTATGGAATTGTTCATTTTTACACTTCTCATAATATACCTTTTAAACACACAAACAGCAAATGGCATTCTAGCGGGACTATATTTTTTCCAATTGATTTTTTTATATTTCTGACTATTTCTGACTATTTCTGACTTTGAAAAAAATATCGAAATTTTTCTTTCAACTTTTCTTTATTTATTATGAAAATTTAATTTTTCAGTTGATTTTTCATTTTTCTTTCAACTTTTCTTTATTTATTATGAAAATTAAATTTTTCAGTTGATTTTTCATTTTTGGGACTTAGAAAAATTTTCGAAATTTTCAAGAAAAAAAATTTTTCACATACACCTCAGTTTCATTGAGAAGTTTCTATTTCAAATGCATTTCACTTAAAAATCAAAAAAATTGATTTTTTTATATTTCTGACTTTGAAAAAAATATCGAAATTTTTCTTTCAACTTTTCTTTATTTATTATGAAAATTTAATTTTTCAGTTGATTTTTCATTTTTCTTTCAACTTTTCTTTATTTATTATGAAAATTTAATTTTTCAGTTGATTTTTCATTTTTGGGACTTAGAAAAATTTTCGATTTTTTTTCTCATATAATCTGACCTTCTATGGAATTGTTCATTTTTACACTTCTCATAATATACCTTTTAAACACACAAACAGCAAATGGCATTCTAGCGGGACTATATTTTTTCCAATTGATTTTTTTATATTTCTGACTATTTCTGACTATTTCTGACTTTGAAAAAAATATCGAAATTTTTCTTTCAACTTTTCTTTATTTATTATGAAAATTTAATTTTTCAGTTGATTTTTCATTTTTCTTTCAACTTTTCTTTATTTATTATGAAAATTAAATTTTTCAGTTGATTTTTCATTTTTGGGACTTAGAAAAATTTTCGAAATTTTCAAGAAAAAAAATTTTTCACATACACCTCAGTTTCATTGAGAAGTTTCTATTTCAAATGCATTTCACTTAAAAATCAAAAAAACTGATTTTTTTATATTTCTGACTTTGAAAAAAATATCGAAATTTTTCTTTCAACTTTTCTTTATTTATTATGAAAATTTAATTTTTCAGTTGATTTTTCATTTTTCTTTCAACTTTTCTTTATTTATTATGAAAATTAAATTTTTCAGTTGATTTTTCGTTTTTGGGACTTAGAAAAATTTTCGATTTTTTTTCTCATATAATCTGACCTTCTATGGAATTGTTCATTTTTACACTTCTCATAATATACCTTTTAAACACACAAACAGCAAATGGCATTCTAGCGGGACTATATTTTTTCCAATTGATTTTTTTATATTTCTGACTATTTCTGACTTTGAAAAAAATATCGAAATTTTTCTTTCAACTTTTCTTTATTTATTATGAAAATTTAATTTTTCAGTTGATTTTTCATTTTTCTTTCAACTTTTCTTTATTTATTATGAAAATTAAATTTTTCAGTTGATTTTTCATTTTTGGGACTTAGAAAAATTTTCGAAATTTTCAAGAAAAAAAATTTTTCACATACACCTCAGTTTTATTGAGAAGTTTCTATTTCAAATGCATTTCACTTAAAAATCAAAAAAATTGATTTTTTTATATTTCTGACTTTGAAAAAAATATCGAAATTTTTCTTTCAACTTTTCTTTATTTATTATGAAAATTTAATTTTTCAGTTGATTTTTCATTTTTCTTTCAACTTTTCTTTATTTATTATGAAAATTTAATTTTTCAGTTGATTTTTCATTTTTCTTTCAACTTTTCTTTATTTATTATGAAAATTAAATTTTTCAGTTGATTTTTCATTTTTCTTTCAACTTTTCTTTATTTATTATGAAAATTAAATTTTTCAGTTGATTTTTCATTTTTGGGACTTAGAAAAATTTTCGAAATTTTCAAGAAAAAAAATTTTTCACATACACCTCAGTTTCATTGAGAAGTTTCTATTTCAAATGCATTTCACTTAAAAATCAAAAAAATTGATTTTTTTATATTTCTGACTTTGAAAAAAATATCGAAATTTTTCTTTCAACTTTTCTTTATTTATTATGAAAATTTAATTTTTCAGTTGATTTTTCATTTTTCTTTCAACTTTTCTTTATTTATTATGAAAATTAAATTTTTCAGTTGATTTTTCATTTTTGGGACTTAGAAAAATTTTCGATTTTTTTTCTCATATAATCTGACCTTCTATGGAATTGTTCATTTTTACACTTCTCATAATATACCTTTTAAACACACAAACAGCAAATGGCATTCTAGCGGGACTATATTTTTTCCAATTGATTTTTTTATATTTCTGACTATTTCTGACTTTGAAAAAAATATCGAAATTTTTCTTTCAACTTTTCTTTATTTATTATGAAAATTTAATTTTTCAGTTGATTTTTCATTTTTCTTTCAACTTTTCTTTATTTATTATGAAAATTAAATTTTTCAGTTGATTTTTCATTTTTGGGACTTAGAAAAATTTTCGAAATTTTCAAGAAAAAAAATTTTTCACATACACCTCAGTTTTATTGAGAAGTTTCTATTTCAAATGCATTTCACTTAAAAATCAAAAAAATTGATTTTTTTATATTTCTGACTTTGAAAAAAATATCGAAATTTTTCTTTCAACTTTTCTTTATTTATTATGAAAATTTAATTTTTCAGTTGATTTTTCATTTTTCTTTCAACTTTTCTTTATTTATTATGAAAATTTAATTTTTCAGTTGATTTTTCATTTTTCTTTCAACTTTTCTTTATTTATTATGAAAATTAAATTTTTCAGTTGATTTTTCATTTTTCTTTCAACTTTTCTTTATTTATTATGAAAATTAAATTTTTCAGTTGATTTTTCATTTTTGGGACTTAGAAAAATTTTCGAAATTTTCAAGAAAAAAAATTTTTCACATACACCTCAGTTTCATTGAGAAGTTTCTATTTCAAATGCATTTCACTTAAAAATCAAAAAAATTGATTTTTTTATATTTCTGACTTTGAAAAAAATATCGAAATTTTTCTTTCAACTTTTCTTTATTTATTATGAAAATTTAATTTTTCAGTTGATTTTTCATTTTTCTTTCAACTTTTCTTTATTTATTATGAAAATTAAATTTTTCAGTTGATTTTTCATTTTTGGGACTTAGAAAAATTTTCGATTTTTTTTCTCATATAATCTGACCTTCTATGGAATTGTTCATTTTTACACTTCTCATAATATACCTTTTAAACACACAAACAGCAAATGGCATTCTAGCGGGACTATATTTTTTCCAATTGATTTTTTTATATTTCTGACTATTTCTGACTTTGAAAAAAATATCGAAATTTTTCTTTCAACTTTTCTTTATTTATTATGAAAATTTAATTTTTCAGTTGATTTTTCATTTTTCTTTCAACTTTTCTTTATTTATTATGAAAATTAAATTTTTCAGTTGATTTTTCATTTTTGGGACTTAGAAAAATTTTCGAAATTTTCAAGAAAAAAAATTTTTCACATACACCTCAGTTTTATTGAGAAGTTTCTATTTCAAATGCATTTCACTTAAAAATCAAAAAAATTGATTTTTTTATATTTCTGACTTTGAAAAAAATATCGAAATTTTTCTTTCAACTTTTCTTTATTTATTATGAAAATTTAATTTTTCAGTTGATTTTTCATTTTTCTTTCAACTTTTCTTTATTTATTATGAAAATTTAATTTTTCAGTTGATTTTTCATTTTTCTTTCAACTTTTCTTTATTTATTATGAAAATTAAATTTTTCAGTTGATTTTTCATTTTTCTTTCAACTTTTCTTTATTTATTATGAAAATTAAATTTTTCAGTTGATTTTTCATTTTTGGGACTTAGAAAAATTTTCGAAATTTTCAAGAAAAAAAATTTTTCACATACACCTCAGTTTCATTGAGAAGTTTCTATTTCAAATGCATTTCACTTAAAAATCAAAAAAATTGATTTTTTTATATTTCTGACTTTGAAAAAAATATCGAAATTTTTCTTTCAACTTTTCTTTATTTATTATGAAAATTTAATTTTTCAGTTGATTTTTCATTTTTCTTTCAACTTTTCTTTATTTATTATGAAAATTAAATTTTTCAGTTGATTTTTCATTTTTGGGACTTAGAAAAATTTTCGATTTTTTTTCTCATATAATCTGACCTTCTATGGAATTGTTCATTTTTACACTTCTCATAATATACCTTTTAAACACACAAACAGCAAATGGCATTCTAGCGGGACTATATTTTTTCCAATTGATTTTTTTATATTTCTGACTATTTCTGACTATTTCTGACTTTGAAAAAAATATCGAAATTTTTCTTTCAACTTTTCTTTATTTATTATGAAAATTTAATTTTTCAGTTGATTTTTCATTTTTCTTTCAACTTTTCTTTATTTATTATGAAAATTAAATTTTTCAGTTGATTTTTCATTTTTGGGACTTAGAAAAATTTTCGAAATTTTCAAGAAAAAAAATTTTTCACATACACCTCAGTTTCATTGAGAAGTTTCTATTTCAAATGCATTTCACTTAAAAATCAAAAAAATTGATTTTTTTATATTTCTGACTTTGAAAAAAATATCGAAATTTTTCTTTCAACTTTTCTTTATTTATTATGAAAATTTAATTTTTCAGTTGATTTTTCATTTTTCTTTCAACTTTTCTTTATTTATTATGAAAATTAAATTTTTCAGTTGATTTTTCATTTTTGGGACTTAGAAAAATTTTCGATTTTTTTTCTCATATAATCTGACCTTCTATGGAATTGTTCATTTTTACACTTCTCATAATATACCTTTTAAACACACAAACAGCAAATGGCATTCTAGCGGGACTATATTTTTTCCAATTGATTTTTTTATATTTCTGACTATTTCTGACTATTTCTGACTTTGAAAAAAATATCGAAATTTTTCTTTCAACTTTTCTTTATTTATTATGAAAATTTAATTTTTCAGTTGATTTTTCATTTTTCTTTCAACTTTTCTTTATTTATTATGAAAATTAAATTTTTCAGTTGATTTTTCATTTTTGGGACTTAGAAAAATTTTCGAAATTTTCAAGAAAAAAAATTTTTCACATACACCTCAGTTTCATTGAGAAGTTTCTATTTCAAATGCATTTCACTTAAAAATCAAAAAAATTGATTTTTTTATATTTCTGACTTTGAAAAAAATATCGAAATTTTTCTTTCAACTTTTCTTTATTTATTATGAAAATTTAATTTTTCAGTTGATTTTTCATTTTTCTTTCAACTTTTCTTTATTTATTATGAAAATTTAATTTTTCAGTTGATTTTTCATTTTTCTTTCAACTTTTCTTTATTTATTATGAAAATTAAATTTTTCAGTTGATTTTTCATTTTTGGGACTTAGAAAAATTTTCGATTTTTTTTCTCATATAATCTGACCTTCTATGGAATTGTTCATTTTTACACTTCTCATAATATACCTTTTAAACACACAAACAGCAAATGGCATTCTAGCGGGACTATATTTTTTCCAATTGATTTTTTTATATTTCTGACTATTTCTGACTATTTCTGACTTTGAAAAAAATATCGAAATTTTTCTTTCAACTTTTCTTTATTTATTATGAAAATTTAATTTTTCAGTTGATTTTTCATTTTTCTTTCAACTTTTCTTTATTTATTATGAAAATTAAATTTTTCAGTTGATTTTTCATTTTTGGGACTTAGAAAAATTTTCGAAATTTTCAAGAAAAAAAATTTTTCACATACACCTCAGTTTCATTGAGAAGTTTCTATTTCAAATGCATTTCACTTAAAAATCAAAAAAATTGATTTTTTTATATTTCTGACTTTGAAAAAAATATCGAAATTTTTCTTTCAACTTTTCTTTATTTATTATGAAAATTTAATTTTTCAGTTGATTTTTCATTTTTCTTTCAACTTTTCTTTATTTATTATGAAAATTAAATTTTTCAGTTGATTTTTCGTTTTTGGGACTTAGAAAAATTTTCGATTTTTTTTCTCATATAATCTGACCTTCTATGGAATTGTTCATTTTTACACTTCTCATAATATACCTTTTAAACACACAAACAGCAAATGGCATTCTAGCGGGACTATATTTTTTCCAATTGATTTTTTTATATTTCTGACTATTTCTGACTATTTCTGACTTTGAAAAAAATATCGAAATTTTTCTTTCAACTTTTCTTTATTTATTATGAAAATTTAATTTTTCAGTTGATTTTTCATTTTTCTTTCAACTTTTCTTTATTTATTATGAAAATTAAATTTTTCAGTTGATTTTTCATTTTTGGGACTTAGAAAAATTTTCGAAATTTTCAAGAAAAAAAATTTTTCACATACACCTCAGTTTTATTGAGAAGTTTCTATTTCAAATGCATTTCACTTAAAAATCAAAAAAATTGATTTTTTTATATTTCTGACTTTGAAAAAAATATCGAAATTTTTCTTTCAACTTTTCTTTATTTATTATGAAAATTTAATTTTTCAGTTGATTTTTCATTTTTCTTTCAACTTTTCTTTATTTATTATGAAAATTTAATTTTTCAGTTGATTTTTCATTTTTCTTTCAACTTTTCTTTATTTATTATGAAAATTAAATTTTTCAGTTGATTTTTCATTTTTGGGACTTAGAAAAATTTTCGATTTTTTTTCTCATATAATCTGACCTTCTATGGAATTGTTCATTTTTACACTTCTCATAATATACCTTTTAAACACACAAACAGCAAATGGCATTCTAGCGGGACTTAGAAAAATTTTCGAAATTTTCAAGAAAAAAAATTTTTGACATACACCTCAGTTTCATTGAGAAGTCTCTATTTCAAATGAATTCCACTTAAAAATCATATATATATTTTTTCCAATTGATTTTTTTATATTTCTGACTATTTCTGACTTTGAAAAAAATATCGAAATTTTTCTTTCAACTTTTCTTTATTTATTATGAAAATTTAATTTTTCAGTTGATTTTTCATTTTTCTTTCAACTTTTCTTTATTTATTATGAAAATTAAATTTTTCAGTTGATTCTTCATTTTTGGGACTTAGAAAAATTTTCGATTTTTTTTCTCATATAATCTGACCTTCTATGGAATTGTTCATTTTTACACTTCTCATAATATACCTTTTAAACACACAAACAGCAAATGGCATTCTAGCGGGACTATATTTTTTCCAATTGATTTTTTTATATTTCTGACTATTTCTGACTATTTCTGACTTTGAAAAAAATATCGAAATTTTTCTTTCAACTTTTCTTTATTTATTATGAAAATTTAATTTTTCAGTTGATTTTTCATTTTTCTTTCAACTTTTCTTTATTTATTATGAAAATTAAATTTTTCAGTTGATTTTTCATTTTTGGGACTTAGAAAAATTTTCGAAATTTTCAAGAAAAAAAATTTTTCACATACACCTCAGTTTCATTGAGAAGTTTCTATTTCAAATGCATTTCACTTAAAAATCAAAAAAATTGATTTTTTTATATTTCTGACTTTGAAAAAAATATCGAAATTTTTCTTTCAACTTTTCTTTATTTATTATGAAAATTTAATTTTTCAGTTGATTTTTCATTTTTCTTTCAACTTTTCTTTATTTATTATGAAAATTAAATTTTTCAGTTGATTTTTCATTTTTGGGACTTAGAAAAATTTTCGATTTTTTTTCTCATATAATCTGACCTTCTATGGAATTGTTCATTTTTACACTTCTCATAATATACCTTTTAAACACACAAACAGCAAATGGCATTCTAGCGGGACTATATTTTTTCCAATTGATTTTTTTATATTTCTGACTATTTCTGACTATTTCTGACTTTGAAAAAAATATCGAAATTTTTCTTTCAACTTTTCTTTATTTATTATGAAAATTTAATTTTTCAGTTGATTTTTCATTTTTCTTTCAACTTTTCTTTATTTATTATGAAAATTAAATTTTTCAGTTGATTTTTCATTTTTGGGACTTAGAAAAATTTTCGAAATTTTCAAGAAAAAAAATTTTTCACATACACCTCAGTTTCATTGAGAAGTTTCTATTTCAAATGCATTTCACTTAAAAATCAAAAAAATTGATTTTTTTATATTTCTGACTTTGAAAAAAATATCGAAATTTTTCTTTCAACTTTTCTTTATTTATTATGAAAATTTAATTTTTCAGTTGATTTTTCATTTTTCTTTCAACTTTTCTTTATTTATTATGAAAATTTAATTTTTCAGTTGATTTTTCATTTTTCTTTCAACTTTTCTTTATTTATTATGAAAATTAAATTTTTCAGTTGATTTTTCATTTTTGGGACTTAGAAAAATTTTCGATTTTTTTTCTCATATAATCTGACCTTCTATGGAATTGTTCATTTTTACACTTCTCATAATATACCTTTTAAACACACAAACAGCAAATGGCATTCTAGCGGGACTATATTTTTTCCAATTGATTTTTTTATATTTCTGACTATTTCTGACTATTTCTGACTTTGAAAAAAATATCGAAATTTTTCTTTCAACTTTTCTTTATTTATTATGAAAATTTAATTTTTCAGTTGATTTTTCATTTTTCTTTCAACTTTTCTTTATTTATTATGAAAATTAAATTTTTCAGTTGATTTTTCATTTTTGGGACTTAGAAAAATTTTCGAAATTTTCAAGAAAAAAAATTTTTCACATACACCTCAGTTTCATTGAGAAGTTTCTATTTCAAATGCATTTCACTTAAAAATCAAAAAAATTGATTTTTTTATATTTCTGACTTTGAAAAAAATATCGAAATTTTTCTTTCAACTTTTCTTTATTTATTATGAAAATTTAATTTTTCAGTTGATTTTTCATTTTTCTTTCAACTTTTCTTTATTTATTATGAAAATTAAATTTTTCAGTTGATTTTTCGTTTTTGGGACTTAGAAAAATTTTCGATTTTTTTTCTCATATAATCTGACCTTCTATGGAATTGTTCATTTTTACACTTCTCATAATATACCTTTTAAACACACAAACAGCAAATGGCATTCTAGCGGGACTATATTTTTTCCAATTGATTTTTTTATATTTCTGACTATTTCTGACTATTTCTGACTTTGAAAAAAATATCGAAATTTTTCTTTCAACTTTTCTTTATTTATTATGAAAATTTAATTTTTCAGTTGATTTTTCATTTTTCTTTCAACTTTTCTTTATTTATTATGAAAATTAAATTTTTCAGTTGATTTTTCATTTTTGGGACTTAGAAAAATTTTCGAAATTTTCAAGAAAAAAAATTTTTCACATACACCTCAGTTTCATTGAGAAGTTTCTATTTCAAATGCATTTCACTTAAAAATCAAAAAAATTGATTTTTTTATATTTCTGACTTTGAAAAAAATATCGAAATTTTTCTTTCAACTTTTCTTTATTTATTATGAAAATTTAATTTTTCAGTTGATTTTTCATTTTTCTTTCAACTTTTCTTTATTTATTATGAAAATTTAATTTTTCAGTTGATTTTTCGTTTTTGGGACTTAGAAAAATTTTCGATTTTTTTTCTCATATAATCTGACCTTCTATGGAATTGTTCATTTTTACACTTCTCATAATATACCTTTTAAACACACAAACAGCAAATGGCATTCTAGCGGGACTATATTTTTTCCAATTGATTTTTTTATATTTCTGACTATTTCTGACTTTGAAAAAAATATCGAAATTTTTCTTTCAACTTTTCTTTATTTATTATGAAAATTTAATTTTTCAGTTGATTTTTCATTTTTCTTTCAACTTTTCTTTATTTATTATGAAAATTAAATTTTTCAGTTGATTTTTCATTTTTGGGACTTAGAAAAATTTTCGAAATTTTCAAGAAAAAAATTTTTCACATACACCTCAGTTTTATTGAGAAGTTTCTATTTCAAATGCATTTCACTTAAAAATCAAAAAAATTGATTTTTTTATATTTCTGACTTTGAAAAAAATATCGAAATTTTTCTTTCAACTTTTCTTTATTTATTATGAAAATTTAATTTTTCAGTTGATTTTTCATTTTTCTTTCAACTTTTCTTTATTTATTATGAAAATTTAATTTTTCAGTTGATTTTTCATTTTTCTTTCAACTTTTCTTTATTTATTATGAAAATTAAATTTTTCAGTTGATTTTTCATTTTTGGGACTTAGAAAAATTTTCGATTTTTTTTCTCATATAATCTGACCTTCTATGGAATTGTTCATTTTTACACTTCTCATAATATACCTTTTAAACACACAAACAGCAAATGGCATTCTAGCGGGACTTAGAAAAATTTTCGAAATTTTCAAGAAAAAAAATTTTTGACATACACCTCAGTTTCATTGAGAAGTCTCTATTTCAAATGAATTCCACTTAAAAATCATATATATATTTTTTCCAATTGATTTTTTTATATTTCTGACTATTTCTGACTTTGAAAAAAATATCGAAATTTTTCTTTCAACTTTTCTTTATTTATTATGAAAATTTAATTTTTCAGTTGATTTTTCATTTTTCTTTCAACTTTTCTTTATTTATTATGAAAATTAAATTTTTCAGTTGATTCTTCATTTTTGGGACTTAGAAAAATTTTCGATTTTTTTTCTCATATAATCTGACCTTCTATGGAATTGTTCATTTTTACACTTCTCATAATATACCTTTTAAACACACAAACAGCAAATGGCATTCTAGCGGGACTATATTTTTTCCAATTGATTTTTTTATATTTCTGACTATTTCTGACTATTTCTGACTTTGAAAAAAATATCGAAATTTTTCTTTCAACTTTTCTTTATTTATTATGAAAATTTAATTTTTCAGTTGATTTTTCATTTTTCTTTCAACTTTTCTTTATTTATTATGAAAATTAAATTTTTCAGTTGATTTTTCATTTTTGGGACTTAGAAAAATTTTCGAAATTTTCAAGAAAAAAAATTTTTCACATACACCTCAGTTTCATTGAGAAGTTTCTATTTCAAATGCATTTCACTTAAAAATCAAAAAAATTGATTTTTTTATATTTCTGACTTTGAAAAAAATATCGAAATTTTTCTTTCAACTTTTCTTTATTTATTATGAAAATTTAATTTTTCAGTTGATTTTTCATTTTTCTTTCAACTTTTCTTTATTTATTATGAAAATTAAATTTTTCAGTTGATTTTTCATTTTTGGGACTTAGAAAAATTTTCGATTTTTTTTCTCATATAATCTGACCTTCTATGGAATTGTTCATTTTTACACTTCTCATAATATACCTTTTAAACACACAAACAGCAAATGGCATTCTAGCGGGACTTAGAAAAATTTTCGAAATTTTCAAGAAAAAAAATTTTTGACATACACCTCAGTTTCATTGAGAAGTCTCTATTTCAAATGAATTCCACTTAAAAATCATATATATATTTTTTCCAATTGATTTTTTTATATTTCTGACTATTTCTGACTTTGAAAAAAATATCGAAATTTTTCTTTCAACTTTTCTTTATTTATTATGAAAATTTAATTTTTCAGTTGATTTTTCATTTTTCTTTCAACTTTTCTTTATTTATTATGAAAATTAAATTTTTCAGTTGATTCTTCATTTTTGGGACTTAGAAAAATTTTCGATTTTTTTTCTCATATAATCTGACCTTCTATGGAATTGTTCATTTTTACACTTCTCATAATATACCTTTTAAACACACAAACAGCAAATGGCATTCTAGCGGGACTATATTTTTTCCAATTGATTTTTTTATATTTCTGACTATTTCTGACTATTTCTGACTTTGAAAAAAATATCGAAATTTTTCTTTCAACTTTTCTTTATTTATTATGAAAATTTAATTTTTCAGTTGATTTTTCATTTTTCTTTCAACTTTTCTTTATTTATTATGAAAATTAAATTTTTCAGTTGATTTTTCATTTTTGGGACTTAGAAAAATTTTCGAAATTTTCAAGAAAAAAAATTTTTCACATACACCTCAGTTTCATTGAGAAGTTTCTATTTCAAATGCATTTCACTTAAAAATCAAAAAAATTGATTTTTTTATATTTCTGACTTTGAAAAAAATATCGAAATTTTTCTTTCAACTTTTCTTTATTTATTATGAAAATTTAATTTTTCAGTTGATTTTTCATTTTTCTTTCAACTTTTCTTTATTTATTATGAAAATTAAATTTTTCAGTTGATTTTTCATTTTTGGGACTTAGAAAAATTTTCGATTTTTTTTCTCATATAATCTGACCTTCTATGGAATTGTTCATTTTTACACTTCTCATAATATACCTTTTAAACACACAAACAGCAAATGGCATTCTAGCGGGACTATATTTTTTCCAATTGATTTTTTTATATTTCTGACTATTTCTGACTATTTCTGACTTTGAAAAAAATATCGAAATTTTTCTTTCAACTTTTCTTTATTTATTATGAAAATTTAATTTTTCAGTTGATTTTTCATTTTTCTTTCAACTTTTCTTTATTTATTATGAAAATTAAATTTTTCAGTTGATTTTTCATTTTTGGGACTTAGAAAAATTTTCGAAATTTTCAAGAAAAAAAATTTTTCACATACACCTCAGTTTCATTGAGAAGTTTCTATTTCAAATGCATTTCACTTAAAAATCAAAAAAATTGATTTTTTTATATTTCTGACTTTGAAAAAAATATCGAAATTTTTCTTTCAACTTTTCTTTATTTATTATGAAAATTTAATTTTTCAGTTGATTTTTCATTTTTCTTTCAACTTTTCTTTATTTATTATGAAAATTTAATTTTTCAGTTGATTTTTCATTTTTCTTTCAACTTTTCTTTATTTATTATGAAAATTAAATTTTTCAGTTGATTTTTCATTTTTGGGACTTAGAAAAATTTTCGATTTTTTTTCTCATATAATCTGACCTTCTATGGAATTGTTCATTTTTACACTTCTCATAATATACCTTTTAAACACACAAACAGCAAATGGCATTCTAGCGGGACTATATTTTTTCCAATTGATTTTTTTATATTTCTGACTATTTCTGACTATTTCTGACTTTGAAAAAAATATCGAAATTTTTCTTTCAACTTTTCTTTATTTATTATGAAAATTTAATTTTTCAGTTGATTTTCATTTTTCTTTCAACTTTTCTTTATTTATTATGAAAATTAAATTTTTCAGTTGATTTTTCATTTTTGGGACTTAGAAAAATTTTCGAAATTTTCAAGAAAAAAAATTTTTCACATACACCTCAGTTTTATTGAGAAGTTTCTATTTCAAATGCATTTCACTTAAAAATCAAAAAAATTGATTTTTTATATTTCTGACTTTGAAAAAAATATCGAAATTTTTCTTTCAACTTTTCTTTATTTATTATGAAAATTTAATTTTTCAGTTGATTTTTCATTTTTCTTTCAACTTTTCTTTATTTATTATGAAAATTTAATTTTTCAGTTGATTTTTCATTTTTCTTTCAACTTTTCTTTATTTATTATGAAAATTAAATTTTTCAGTTGATTTTTCATTTTTGGGACTTAGAAAAATTTTCGATTTTTTTTCTCATATAATCTGACCTTCTATGGAATTGTTCATTTTTACACTTCTCATAATATACCTTTTAAACACACAAACAGCAAATGGCATTCTAGCGGGACTTAGAAAAATTTTCGAAATTTTCAAGAAAAAAAATTTTTGACATACACCTCAGTTTCATTGAGAAGTCTCTATTTCAAATGAATTCCACTTAAAAATCATATATATATTTTTTCCAATTGATTTTTTTATATTTCTGACTATTTCTGACTTTGAAAAAAATATCGAAATTTTTCTTTCAACTTTTCTTTATTTATTATGAAAATTTAATTTTTCAGTTGATTTTTCATTTTTCTTTCAACTTTTCTTTATTTATTATGAAAATTAAATTTTTCAGTTGATTCTTCATTTTTGGGACTTAGAAAAATTTTCGATTTTTTTTCTCATATAATCTGACCTTCTATGGAATTGTTCATTTTTACACTTCTCATAATATACCTTTTAAACACACAAACAGCAAATGGCATTCTAGCGGGACTATATTTTTTCCAATTGATTTTTTTATATTTCTGACTATTTCTGACTATTTCTGACTTTGAAAAAAATATCGAAATTTTTCTTTCAACTTTTCTTTATTTATTATGAAAATTTAATTTTTCAGTTGATTTTTCATTTTTCTTTCAACTTTTCTTTATTTATTATGAAAATTAAATTTTTCAGTTGATTTTTCATTTTTGGGACTTAGAAAAATTTTCGAAATTTTCAAGAAAAAAAATTTTTCACATACACCTCAGTTTCATTGAGAAGTTTCTATTTCAAATGCATTTCACTTAAAAATCAAAAAAATTGATTTTTTTATATTTCTGACTTTGAAAAAAATATCGAAATTTTTCTTTCAACTTTTCTTTATTTATTATGAAAATTTAATTTTTCAGTTGATTTTTCATTTTTCTTTCAACTTTTCTTTATTTATTATGAAAATTAAATTTTTCAGTTGATTTTTCATTTTTGGGACTTAGAAAAATTTTCGATTTTTTTTCTCATATAATCTGACCTTCTATGGAATTGTTCATTTTTACACTTCTCATAATATACCTTTTAAACACACAAACAGCAAATGGCATTCTAGCGGGACTATATTTTTTCCAATTGATTTTTTTATATTTCTGACTATTTCTGACTATTTCTGACTTTGAAAAAAATATCGAAATTTTTCTTTCAACTTTTCTTTATTTATTATGAAAATTTAATTTTTCAGTTGATTTTTCATTTTTGGGACTTAGAAAAATTTTCGATTTTTTTTCTCATATAATCTGACCTTCTATGGAATTGTTCATTTTTACACTTCTCATAATATACCTTTTAAACACACAAACAGCAAATGGCATTCTAGCGGGACTATATTTTTTCCAATTGATTTTTTTATATTTCTGACTATTTCTGACTATTTCTGACTTTGAAAAAAATATCGAAATTTTTCTTTCAACTTTTCTTTATTTATTATGAAAATTTAATTTTTCAGTTGATTTTTCATTTTTCTTTCAACTTTTCTTTATTTATTATGAAAATTAAATTTTTCAGTTGATTTTTCATTTTTGGGACTTAGAAAAATTTTCGAAATTTTCAAGAAAAAAAATTTTTCACATACACCTCAGTTTTATTGAGAAGTTTCTATTTCAAATGCATTTCACTTAAAAATCAAAAAAATTGATTTTTTTATATTTCTGACTTTGAAAAAAATATCGAAATTTTTCTTTCAACTTTTCTTTATTTATTATGAAAATTTAATTTTTCAGTTGATTTTTCATTTTTCTTTCAACTTTTCTTTATTTATTATGAAAATTTAATTTTTCAGTTGATTTTTCATTTTTCTTTCAACTTTTCTTTATTTATTATGAAAATTAAATTTTTCAGTTGATTTTTCATTTTTGGGACTTAGAAAAATTTTCGATTTTTTTTCTCATATAATCTGACCTTCTATGGAATTGTTCATTTTTACACTTCTCATAATATACCTTTTAAACACACAAACAGCAAATGGCATTCTAGCGGGACTTAGAAAAATTTTCGAAATTTTCAAGAAAAAAAATTTTTGACATACACCTCAGTTTCATTGAGAAGTCTCTATTTCAAATGAATTCCACTTAAAAATCATATATATATTTTTTCCAATTGATTTTTTTATATTTCTGACTATTTCTGACTTTGAAAAAAATATCGAAATTTTTCTTTCAACTTTTCTTTATTTATTATGAAAATTTAATTTTTCAGTTGATTTTTCATTTTTCTTTCAACTTTTCTTTATTTATTATGAAAATTAAATTTTTCAGTTGATTCTTCATTTTTGGGACTTAGAAAAATTTTCGATTTTTTTTCTCATATAATCTGACCTTCTATGGAATTGTTCATTTTTACACTTCTCATAATATACCTTTTAAACACACAAACAGCAAATGGCATTCTAGCGGGACTATATTTTTTCCAATTGATTTTTTTATATTTCTGACTATTTCTGACTATTTCTGACTTTGAAAAAAATATCGAAATTTTTCTTTCAACTTTTCTTTATTTATTATGAAAATTTAATTTTTCAGTTGATTTTTCATTTTTCTTTCAACTTTTCTTTATTTATTATGAAAATTAAATTTTTCAGTTGATTTTTCATTTTTGGGACTTAGAAAAATTTTCGAAATTTTCAAGAAAAAAAATTTTTCACATACACCTCAGTTTCATTGAGAAGTTTCTATTTCAAATGCATTTCACTTAAAAATCAAAAAAATTGATTTTTTTATATTTCTGACTTTGAAAAAAATATCGAAATTTTTCTTTCAACTTTTCTTTATTTATTATGAAAATTTAATTTTTCAGTTGATTTTTCATTTTTCTTTCAACTTTTCTTTATTTATTATGAAAATTAAATTTTTCAGTTGATTTTTCATTTTTGGGACTTAGAAAAATTTTCGATTTTTTTTCTCATATAATCTGACCTTCTATGGAATTGTTCATTTTTACACTTCTCATAATATACCTTTTAAACACACAAACAGCAAATGGCATTCTAGCGGGACTATATTTTTTCCAATTGATTTTTTTATATTTCTGACTATTTCTGACTATTTCTGACTTTGAAAAAAATATCGAAATTTTTCTTTCAACTTTTCTTTATTTATTATGAAAATTTAATTTTTCAGTTGATTTTTCATTTTTCTTTCAACTTTTCTTTATTTATTATGAAAATTAAATTTTTCAGTTGATTTTTCATTTTTGGGACTTAGAAAAATTTTCGAAATTTTCAAGAAAAAAAATTTTTCACATACACCTCAGTTTCATTGAGAAGTTTCTATTTCAAATGCATTTCACTTAAAAATCAAAAAAATTGATTTTTTTATATTTCTGACTTTGAAAAAAATATCGAAATTTTTCTTTCAACTTTTCTTTATTTATTATGAAAATTTAATTTTTCAGTTGATTTTTCATTTTTCTTTCAACTTTTCTTTATTTATTATGAAAATTTAATTTTTCAGTTGATTTTTCATTTTTCTTTCAACTTTTCTTTATTTATTATGAAAATTAAATTTTTCAGTTGATTTTTCATTTTTGGGACTTAGAAAAATTTTCGATTTTTTTTCTCATATAATCTGACCTTCTATGGAATTGTTCATTTTTACACTTCTCATAATATACCTTTTAAACACACAAACAGCAAATGGCATTCTAGCGGGACTATATTTTTTCCAATTGATTTTTTTATATTTCTGACTATTTCTGACTATTTCTGACTTTGAAAAAAATATCGAAATTTTTCTTTCAACTTTTCTTTATTTATTATGAAAATTTAATTTTTCAGTTGATTTTTCATTTTTCTTTCAACTTTTCTTTATTTATTATGAAAATTAAATTTTTCAGTTGATTTTTCATTTTTGGGACTTAGAAAAATTTTCGAAATTTTCAAGAAAAAAAATTTTTCACATACACCTCAGTTTCATTGAGAAGTTTCTATTTCAAATGCATTTCACTTAAAAATCAAAAAAATTGATTTTTTTATATTTCTGACTTTGAAAAAAATATCGAAATTTTTCTTTCAACTTTTCTTTATTTATTATGAAAATTTAATTTTTCAGTTGATTTTTCATTTTTCTTTCAACTTTTCTTTATTTATTATGAAAATTTAATTTTTCAGTTGATTTTTCATTTTTCTTTCAACTTTTCTTTATTTATTATGAAAATTAAATTTTTCAGTTGATTTTTCATTTTTGGGACTTAGAAAAATTTTCGATTTTTTTTCTCATATAATCTGACCTTCTATGGAATTGTTCATTTTTACACTTCTCATAATATACCTTTTAAACACACAAACAGCAAATGGCATTCTAGCGGGACTTAGAAAAATTTTCGAAATTTTCAAGAAAAAAAATTTTTGACATACACCTCAGTTTCATTGAGAAGTCTCTATTTCAAATGAATTCCACTTAAAAATCATATATATATTTTTTCCAATTGATTTTTTTATATTTCTGACTATTTCTGACTTTGAAAAAAATATCGAAATTTTTCTTTCAACTTTTCTTTATTTATTATGAAAATTTAATTTTTCAGTTGATTTTTCATTTTTCTTTCAACTTTTCTTTATTTATTATGAAAATTAAATTTTTCAGTTGATTCTTCATTTTTGGGACTTAGAAAAATTTTCGATTTTTTTTCTCATATAATCTGACCTTCTATGGAATTGTTCATTTTTACACTTCTCATAATATACATTTTAAACACACAAACAGCAAATGGCATTCTAGCGGGACTATATTTTTTCCAATTGATTTTTTTATATTTCTGACTATTTCTGACTATTTCTGACTTTGAAAAAAATATCGAAATTTTTCTTTCAACTTTTCTTTATTTATTATGAAAATTTAATTTTTCAGTTGATTTTTCATTTTTCTTTCAACTTTTCTTTATTTATTATGAAAATTAAATTTTTCAGTTGATTTTTCATTTTTGGGACTTAGAAAAATTTTCGAAATTTTCAAGAAAAAAAATTTTTCACATACACCTCAGTTTCATTGAGAAGTTTCTATTTCAAATGCATTTCACTTAAAAATCAAAAAAATTGATTTTTTTATATTTCTGACTTTGAAAAAAATATCGAAATTTTTCTTTCAACTTTTCTTTATTTATTATGAAAATTTAATTTTTCAGTTGATTTTTCATTTTTCTTTCAACTTTTCTTTATTTATTATGAAAATTAAATTTTTCAGTTGATTTTTCATTTTTGGGACTTAGAAAAATTTTCGATTTTTTTTCTCATATAATCTGACCTTCTATGGAATTGTTCATTTTTACACTTCTCATAATATACCTTTTAAACACATAAACAGCAAATGGCATTCTATCGGGACTATATTTTTTCCAATTGATTTTTTTATATTTCTGACTATTTCTGACTATTTCTGACTTTGAAAAAAATATCGAAATTTTTCTTTCAACTTTTCTTTATTTATTATGAAAATTTAATTTTTCAGTTGATTTTTCATTTTTCTTTCAACTTTTCTTTATTTATTATGAAAATTAAATTTTTCAGTTGATTTTTCATTTTTGGGACTTAGAAAAATTTTCGAAATTTTCAAGAAAAAAAATTTTTCACATACACCTCAGTTTCATTGAGAAGTTTCTATTTCAAATGCATTTCACTTAAAAATCAAAAAAATTGATTTTTTTATATTTCTGACTTTGAAAAAAATATCGAAATTTTTCTTTCAACTTTTCTTTATTTATTATGAAAATTTAATTTTTCAGTTGATTTTTCATTTTTCTTTCAACTTTTCTTTATTTATTATGAAAATTAAATTTTTCAGTTGATTTTTCATTTTTGGGACTTAGAAAAATTTTCGATTTTTTTTCTCATATAATCTGACCTTCTATGGAATTGTTCATTTTTACACTTCTCATAATATACCTTTTAAACACACAAACAGCAAATGGCATTCTAGCGGGACTTAGAAAAATTTTCGAAATTTTCAAGAAAAAAAATTTTTGACATACACCTCAGTTTCATTGAGAAGTCTCTATTTCAAATGAATTCCACTTAAAAATCATATATATATTTTTTCCAATTGATTTTTTTATATTTCTGACTATTTCTGACTTTGAAAAAAATATCGAAATTTTTCTTTCAACTTTTCTTTATTTATTATGAAAATTTAATTTTTCAGTTGATTTTTCATTTTTCTTTCAACTTTTCTTTATTTATTATGAAAATTAAATTTTTCAGTTGATTCTTCATTTTTGGGACTTAGAAAAATTTTCGATTTTTTTTCTCATATAATCTGACCTTCTATGGAATTGTTCATTTTTACACTTCTCATAATATACCTTTTAAACACACAAACAGCAAATGGCATTCTAGCGGGACTATATTTTTTCCAATTGATTTTTTTATATTTCTGACTATTTCTGACTATTTCTGACTTTGAAAAAAATATCGAAATTTTTCTTTCAACTTTTCTTTATTTATTATGAAAATTTAATTTTTCAGTTGATTTTTCATTTTTCTTTCAACTTTTCTTTATTTATTATGAAAATTAAATTTTTCAGTTGATTTTTCATTTTTGGGACTTAGAAAAATTTTCGAAATTTTCAAGAAAAAAAATTTTTCACATACACCTCAGTTTCATTGAGAAGTTTCTATTTCAAATGCATTTCACTTAAAAATCAAAAAAATTGATTTTTTTATATTTCTGACTTTGAAAAAAATATCGAAATTTTTCTTTCAACTTTTCTTTATTTATTATGAAAATTTAATTTTTCAGTTGATTTTTCATTTTTCTTTCAACTTTTCTTTATTTATTATGAAAATTAAATTTTTCAGTTGATTTTTCATTTTTGGGACTTAGAAAAATTTTCGATTTTTTTTCTCATATAATCTGACCTTCTATGGAATTGTTCATTTTTACACTTCTCATAATATACCTTTTAAACACACAAACAGCAAATGGCATTCTAGCGGGACTATATTTTTTCCAATTGATTTTTTTATATTTCTGACTATTTCTGACTATTTCTGACTTTGAAAAAAATATCGAAATTTTTCTTTCAACTTTTCTTTATTTATTATGAAAATTTAATTTTTCAGTTGATTTTTCATTTTTCTTTCAACTTTTCTTTATTTATTATGAAAATTAAATTTTTCAGTTGATTTTTCATTTTTGGGACTTAGAAAAATTTTCGAAATTTTCAAGAAAAAAAATTTTTCACATACACCTCAGTTTCATTGAGAAGTTTCTATTTCAAATGCATTTCACTTAAAAATCAAAAAAATTGATTTTTTTATATTTCTGACTTTGAAAAAAATATCGAAATTTTTCTTTCAACTTTTCTTTATTTATTATGAAAATTTAATTTTTCAGTTGATTTTTCATTTTTCTTTCAACTTTTCTTTATTTATTATGAAAATTTAATTTTTCAGTTGATTTTTCATTTTTCTTTCAACTTTTCTTTATTTATTATGAAAATTAAATTTTTCAGTTGATTTTTCATTTTTGGGACTTAGAAAAATTTTCGATTTTTTTTCTCATATAATCTGACCTTCTATGGAATTGTTCATTTTTACACTTCTCATAATATACCTTTTAAACACACAAACAGCAAATGGCATTCTAGCGGGACTATATTTTTTCCAATTGATTTTTTTATATTTCTGACTATTTCTGACTATTTCTGACTTTGAAAAAAATATCGAAATTTTTCTTTCAACTTTTCTTTATTTATTATGAAAATTTAATTTTTCAGTTGATTTTTCATTTTTCTTTCAACTTTTCTTTATTTATTATGAAAATTAAATTTTTCAGTTGATTTTTCATTTTTGGGACTTAGAAAAATTTTCGAAATTTTCAAGAAAAAAAATTTTTCACATACACCTCAGTTTCATTGAGAAGTTTCTATTTCAAATGCATTTCACTTAAAAATCAAAAAAATTGATTTTTTTATATTTCTGACTTTGAAAAAAATATCGAAATTTTTCTTTCAACTTTTCTTTATTTATTATGAAAATTTAATTTTTCAGTTGATTTTTCATTTTTCTTTCAACTTTTCTTTATTTATTATGAAAATTTAATTTTTCAGTTGATTTTTCATTTTTCTTTCAACTTTTCTTTATTTATTATGAAAATTAAATTTTTCAGTTGATTTTTCATTTTTGGGACTTAGAAAAATTTTCGATTTTTTTTCTCATATAATCTGACCTTCTATGGAATTGTTCATTTTTACACTTCTCATAATATACCTTTTAAACACACAAACAGCAAATGGCATTCTAGCGGGACTTAGAAAAATTTTCGAAATTTTCAAGAAAAAAAATTTTTGACATACACCTCAGTTTCATTGAGAAGTCTCTATTTCAAATGAATTCCACTTAAAAATCATATATATATTTTTTCCAATTGATTTTTTTATATTTCTGACTATTTCTGACTTTGAAAAAAATATCGAAATTTTTCTTTCAACTTTTCTTTATTTATTATGAAAATTTAATTTTTCAGTTGATTTTTCATTTTTCTTTCAACTTTTCTTTATTTATTATGAAAATTAAATTTTTCAGTTGATTCTTCATTTTTGGGACTTAGAAAAATTTTCGATTTTTTTTCTCATATAATCTGACCTTCTATGGAATTGTTCATTTTTACACTTCTCATAATATACATTTTAAACACACAAACAGCAAATGGCATTCTAGCGGGACTATATTTTTTCCAATTGATTTTTTTATATTTCTGACTATTTCTGACTATTTCTGACTTTGAAAAAAATATCGAAATTTTTCTTTCAACTTTTCTTTATTTATTATGAAAATTTAATTTTTCAGTTGATTTTTCATTTTTCTTTCAACTTTTCTTTATTTATTATGAAAATTAAATTTTTCAGTTGATTTTTCATTTTTGGGACTTAGAAAAATTTTCGAAATTTTCAAGAAAAAAAATTTTTCACATACACCTCAGTTTCATTGAGAAGTTTCTATTTCAAATGCATTTCACTTAAAAATCAAAAAAATTGATTTTTTTATATTTCTGACTTTGAAAAAAATATCGAAATTTTTCTTTCAACTTTTCTTTATTTATTATGAAAATTTAATTTTTCAGTTGATTTTTCATTTTTCTTTCAACTTTTCTTTATTTATTATGAAAATTAAATTTTTCAGTTGATTTTTCATTTTTGGGACTTAGAAAAATTTTCGATTTTTTTTCTCATATAATCTGACCTTCTATGGAATTGTTCATTTTTACACTTCTCATAATATACCTTTTAAACACATAAACAGCAAATGGCATTCTATCGGGACTATATTTTTTCCAATTGATTTTTTTATATTTCTGACTATTTCTGACTATTTCTGACTTTGAAAAAAATATCGAAATTTTTCTTTCAACTTTTCTTTATTTATTATGAAAATTTAATTTTTCAGTTGATTTTTCATTTTTCTTTCAACTTTTCTTTATTTATTATGAAAATTAAATTTTTCAGTTGATTTTTCATTTTTGGGACTTAGAAAAATTTTCGAAATTTTCAAGAAAAAAAATTTTTCACATACACCTCAGTTTCATTGAGAAGTTTCTATTTCAAATGCATTTCACTTAAAAATCAAAAAAATTGATTTTTTTATATTTCTGACTTTGAAAAAAATATCGAAATTTTTCTTTCAACTTTTCTTTATTTATTATGAAAATTTAATTTTTCAGTTGATTTTTCATTTTTCTTTCAACTTTTCTTTATTTATTATGAAAATTTAATTTTTCAGTTGATTTTTCATTTTTCTTTCAACTTTTCTTTATTTATTATGAAAATTAAATTTTTCAGTTGATTTTTCATTTTTGGGACTTAGAAAAATTTTCGATTTTTTTTCTCATATAATCTGACCTTCTATGGAATTGTTCATTTTTACACTTCTCATAATATACCTTTTAAACACACAAACAGCAAATGGCATTCTAGCGGGACTTAGAAAAATTTTCGAAATTTTCAAGAAAAAAAATTTTTGACATACACCTCAGTTTCATTGAGAAGTCTCTATTTCAAATGAATTCCACTTAAAAATCATATATATATTTTTTCCAATTGATTTTTTTATATTTCTGACTATTTCTGACTTTGAAAAAAATATCGAAATTTTTCTTTCAACTTTTCTTTATTTATTATGAAAATTTAATTTTTCAGTTGATTTTTCATTTTTCTTTCAACTTTTCTTTATTTATTATGAAAATTAAATTTTTCAGTTGATTCTTCATTTTTGGGACTTAGAAAAATTTTCGATTTTTTTTCTCATATAATCTGACCTTCTATGGAATTGTTCATTTTTACACTTCTCATAATATACCTTTTAAACACACAAACAGCAAATGGCATTCTAGCGGGACTATATTTTTTCCAATTGATTTTTTTATATTTCTGACTATTTCTGACTATTTCTGACTTTGAAAAAAATATCGAAATTTTTCTTTCAACTTTTCTTTATTTATTATGAAAATTTAATTTTTCAGTTGATTTTTCATTTTTCTTTCAACTTTTCTTTATTTATTATGAAAATTAAATTTTTCAGTTGATTTTTCATTTTTGGGACTTAGAAAAATTTTCGAAATTTTCAAGAAAAAAAATTTTTCACATACACCTCAGTTTCATTGAGAAGTTTCTATTTCAAATGCATTTCACTTAAAAATCAAAAAAATTGATTTTTTTATATTTCTGACTTTGAAAAAAATATCGAAATTTTTCTTTCAACTTTTCTTTATTTATTATGAAAATTTAATTTTTCAGTTGATTTTTCATTTTTCTTTCAACTTTTCTTTATTTATTATGAAAATTAAATTTTTCAGTTGATTTTTCATTTTTGGGACTTAGAAAAATTTTCGAAATTTTCAAGAAAAAAAATTTTTCACATACACCTCAGTTTCATTGAGAAGTTTCTATTTCAAATGCATTTCACTTAAAAATCAAAAAAATTGATTTTTTTATATTTCTGACTTTGAAAAAAATATCGAAATTTTTCTTTCAACTTTTCTTTATTTATTATGAAAATTTAATTTTTCAGTTGATTTTTCATTTTTCTTTCAACTTTTCTTTATTTATTATGAAAATTTAATTTTTCAGTTGATTTTTCATTTTTCTTTCAACTTTTCTTTATTTATTATGAAAATTAAAATTTTCAGTTGATTTTTCATTTTTGGGACTTAGAAAAATTTTCGATTTTTTTTCTCATATAATCTGACCTTCTATGGAATTGTTCATTTTTACACTTCTCATAATATACCTTTTAAACACACAAACAGCAAATGGCATTCTAGCGGGACTTAGAAAAATTTTCGAAATTTTCAAGAAAAAAAATTTTTGACATACACCTCAGTTTCATTGAGAAGTCTCTATTTCAAATGAATTCCACTTAAAAATCATATATATATTTTTTCCAATTGATTTTTTTATATTTCTGACTATTTCTGACTTTGAAAAAAATATCGAAATTTTTCTTTCAACTTTTCTTTATTTATTATGAAAATTTAATTTTTCAGTTGATTTTTCATTTTTCTTTCAACTTTTCTTTATTTATTATGAAAATTAAATTTTTCAGTTGATTCTTCATTTTTGGGACTTAGAAAAATTTTCGATTTTTTTTCTCATATAATCTGACCTTCTATGGAATTGTTCATTTTTACACTTCTCATAATATACCTTTTAAACACACAAACAGCAAATGGCATTCTAGCGGGACTATATTTTTTCCAATTGATTTTTTTATATTTCTGACTATTTCTGACTATTTCTGACTTTGAAAAAAATATCGAAATTTTTCTTTCAACTTTTCTTTATTTATTAATTTATTTAATTTTTCAGTTGATTTTTCATTTTTCTTTCAACTTTTCTTTATTTATTATGAAAATTAAATTTTTCAGTTGATTTTTCATTTTTGGGACTTAGAAAAATTTTCGATTTTTTTTCTCATATAATCTGACCTTCTATGGAATTGTTCATTTTTACACTTCTCATAATATACCTTTTAAACACACAAACAGCAAATGGCATTCTAGCGGGACTATATTTTTTCCAATTGATTTTTTTATATTTCTGACTATTTCTGACTATTTCTGACTATTTCTGACTTTGAAAAAAATATCGAAATTTTTCTTTCAACTTTTCTTTATTTATTATGAAAATTTAATTTTTCAGTTGATTTTTCATTTTTCTTTCAACTTTTCTTTATTTATTATGAAAATTAAATTTTTCAGTTGATTTTTCATTTTTGGGACTTAGAAAAATTTTCGAAATTTTCAAGAAAAAAAATTTTTCACATACACCTCAGTTTCATTGAGAAGTTTCTATTTCAAATGCATTTCACTTAAAAATCAAAAAAATTGATTTTTTTATATTTCTGACTTTGAAAAAAATATCGAAATTTTTCTTTCAACTTTTCTTTATTTATTATGAAAATTTAATTTTTCAGTTGATTTTTCATTTTTCTTTCAACTTTTCTTTATTTATTATGAAAATTTAATTTTTCAGTTGATTTTTCATTTTTCTTTCAACTTTTCTTTATTTATTATGAAAATTAAATTTTTCAGTTGATTTTTCATTTTTGGGACTTAGAAAAATTTTCGATTTTTTTTCTCATATAATCTGACCTTCTATGGAATTGTTCATTTTTACACTTCTCATAATATACCTTTTAAACACACAAACAGCAAATGGCATTCTAGCGGGACTATATTTTTTCCAATTGATTTTTTTATATTTCTGACTATTTCTGACTATTTCTGACTTTGAAAAAAATATCGAAATTTTTCTTTCAACTTTTCTTTATTTATTATGAAAATTTAATTTTTCAGTTGATTTTTCATTTTTCTTTCAACTTTTCTTTATTTATTATGAAAATTAAATTTTTCAGTTGATTTTTCATTTTTGGGACTTAGAAAAATTTTCGATTTTTTTTCTCATATAATCTGACCTTCTATGGAATTGTTCATTTTTACACTTCTCATAATATACCTTTTAAACACACAAACAGCAAATGGCATTCTAGCGGGACTATATTTTTTCCAATTGATTTTTTTATATTTCTGACTATTTCTGACTATTTCTGACTTTGAAAAAAATATCGAAATTTTTCTTTCAACTTTTCTTTATTTATTATGAAAATTTAATTTTTCAGTTGATTTTTCATTTTTCTTTCAACTTTTCTTTATTTATTATGAAAATTAAATTTTTCAGTTGATTTTTCATTTTTGGGACTTAGAAAAATTTTCGAAATTTTCAAGAAAAAAAATTTTTCACATACACCTCAGTTTCATTGAGAAGTTTCTATTTCAAATGCATTTCACTTAAAAATCAAAAAAATTGATTTTTTTATATTTCTGACTTTGAAAAAAATATCGAAATTTTTCTTTCAACTTTTCTTTATTTATTATGAAAATTTAATTTTTCAGTTGATTTTTCATTTTTCTTTCAACTTTTCTTTATTTATTATGAAAATTAAATTTTTCAGTTGATTCTTCATTTTTGGGACTTAGAAAAATTTTCGATTTTTTTTCTCATATAATCTGACCTTCTATGGAATTGTTCATTTTTACACTTCTCATAATATACCTTTTAAACACACAAACAGCAAATGGCATTCTAGCGGGACTATATTTTTTCCAATTGATTTTTTTATATTTCTGACTATTTCTGACTATTTCTGACTTTGAAAAAAATATCGAAATTTTTCTTTCAACTTTTCTTTATTTATTATGAAAATTTAATTTTTCAGTTGATTTTTCATTTTTCTTTCAACTTTTCTTTATTTATTATGAAAATTAAATTTTTCAGTTGATTTTTCATTTTTGGGACTTAGAAAAATTTTCGAAATTTTCAAGAAAAAAAATTTTTCACATACACCTCAGTTTCATTGAGAAGTTTCTATTTCAAATGCATTTCACTTAAAAATCAAAAAAATTGATTTTTTTATATTTCTGACTTTGAAAAAAATATCGAAATTTTTCTTTCAACTTTTCTTTATTTATTATGAAAATTTAATTTTTCAGTTGATTTTTCATTTTTCTTTCAACTTTTCTTTATTTATTATGAAAATTTAATTTTTCATTTTTCTTTCAACTTTTCTTTATTTATTATGAAAATTAAATTTTTCAGTTGATTTTTCATTTTTGGGACTTAGAAAAATTTTCGATTTTTTTTCTCATATAATCTGACCTTCTATGGAATTGTTCATTTTTACACTTCTCATAATATACCTTTTAAACACACAAACAGCAAATGGCATTCTAGCGGGACTTAGAAAAATTTTCGAAATTTTCAAGAAAAAAAATTTTTGACATACACCTCAGTTTCATTGAGAAGTCTCTATTTCAAATGAATTCCACTTAAAAATCATATATATATTTTTTCCAATTGATTTTTTTATATTTCTGACTATTTCTGACTTTGAAAAAAATATCGAAATTTTTCTTTCAACTTTTCTTTATTTATTATGAAAATTTAATTTTTCAGTTGATTTTTCATTTTTCTTTCAACTTTTCTTTATTTATTATGAAAATTAAATTTTTCAGTTGATTCTTCATTTTTGGGACTTAGAAAAATTTTCGATTTTTTTTCTCATATAATCTGACCTTCTATGGAATTGTTCATTTTTACACTTCTCATAATATACCTTTTAAACACACAAACAGCAAATGGCATTCTAGCGGGACTATATTTTTTCCAATTGATTTTTTTATATTTCTGACTATTTCTGACTATTTCTGACTTTGAAAAAAATATCGAAATTTTTCTTTCAACTTTTCTTTATTTATTATGAAAATTTAATTTTTCAGTTGATTTTTCATTTTTCTTTCAACTTTTCTTTATTTATTATGAAAATTAAATTTTTCAGTTGATTTTTCATTTTTGGGACTTAGAAAAATTTTCGATTTTTTTTCTCATATAATCTGACCTTCTATGGAATTGTTCATTTTTACACTTCTCATAATATACCTTTTAAACACACAAACAGCAAATGGCATTCTAGCGGGACTATATTTTTTCCAATTGATTTTTTTATATTTCTGACTATTTCTGACTATTTCTGACTTTGAAAAAAATATCGAAATTTTTCTTTCAACTTTTCTTTATTTATTATGAAAATTTAATTTTTCAGTTGATTTTTCATTTTTCTTTCAACTTTTCTTTATTTATTATGAAAATTAAATTTTTCAGTTGATTTTTCATTTTTGGGACTTAGAAAAATTTTCGAAATTTTCAAGAAAAAAAATTTTTCACATACACCTCAGTTTCATTGAGAAGTTTCTATTTCAAATGCATTTCACTTAAAAATCAAAAAAATTGATTTTTTTATATTTCTGACTTTGAAAAAAATATCGAAATTTTTCTTTCAACTTTTCTTTATTTATTATGAAAATTTAATTTTTCAGTTGATTTTTCATTTTTCTTTCAACTTTTCTTTATTTATTATGAAAATTAAATTTTTCAGTTGATTTTTCATTTTTGGGACTTAGAAAAATTTTCGATTTTTTTTCTCATATAATCTGACCTTCTATGGAATTGTTCATTTTTACACTTCTCATAATATACCTTTTAAACACACAAACAGCAAATGGCATTCTAGCGGGACTATATTTTTTCCAATTGATTTTTTTATATTTCTGACTATTTCTGACTATTTCTGACTTTGAAAAAAATATCGAAATTTTTCTTTCAACTTTTCTTTATTTATTATGAAAATTTAATTTTTCAGTTGATTTTTCATTTTTCTTTCAACTTTTCTTTATTTATTATGAAAATTAAATTTTTCAGTTGATTTTTCATTTTTGGGACTTAGAAAAATTTTCGAAATTTTCAAGAAAAAAAATTTTTCACATACACCTCAGTTTCATTGAGAAGTTTCTATTTCAAATGCATTTCACTTAAAAATCAAAAAAATTGATTTTTTTATATTTCTGACTTTGAAAAAAATATCGAAATTTTTCTTTCAACTTTTCTTTATTTATTATGAAAATTTAATTTTTCAGTTGATTTTTCATTTTTCTTTCAACTTTTCTTTATTTATTATGAAAATTTAATTTTTCAGTTGATTTTTCATTTTTCTTTCAACTTTTCTTTATTTATTATGAAAATTAAATTTTTCAGTTGATTTTTCATTTTTGGGACTTAGAAAAATTTTCGATTTTTTTTCTCATATAATCTGACCTTCTATGGAATTGTTCATTTTTACACTTCTCATAATATACCTTTTAAACACACAAACAGCAAATGGCATTCTAGCGGGACTTAGAAAAATTTTCGAAATTTTCAAGAAAAAAAATTTTTGACATACACCTCAGTTTCATTGAGAAGTCTCTATTTCAAATGAATTCCACTTAAAAATCATATATATATTTTTTCCAATTGATTTTTTTATATTTCTGACTATTTCTGACTTTGAAAAAAATATCGAAATTTTTCTTTCAACTTTTCTTTATTTATTATGAAAATTTAATTTTTCAGTTGATTTTTCATTTTTCTTTCAACTTTTCTTTATTTATTATGAAAATTAAATTTTTCAGTTGATTCTTCATTTTTGGGACTTAGAAAAATTTTCGATTTTTTTTCTCATATAATCTGACCTTCTATGGAATTGTTCATTTTTACACTTCTCATAATATACCTTTTAAACACACAAACAGCAAATGGCATTCTAGCGGGACTATATTTTTTCCAATTGATTTTTTTATATTTCTGACTATTTCTGACTATTTCTGACTTTGAAAAAAATATCGAAATTTTTCTTTCAACTTTTCTTTATTTATTATGAAAATTTAATTTTTCAGTTGATTTTTCATTTTTCTTTCAACTTTTCTTTATTTATTATGAAAATTAAATTTTTCAGTTGATTTTTCATTTTTGGGACTTAGAAAAATTTTCGAAATTTTCAAGAAAAAAAATTTTTCACATACACCTCAGTTTCATTGAGAAGTTTCTATTTCAAATGCATTTCACTTAAAAATCAAAAAAATTGATTTTTTTATATTTCTGACTTTGAAAAAAATATCGAAATTTTTCTTTCAACTTTTCTTTATTTATTATGAAAATTTAATTTTTCAGTTGATTTTTCATTTTTCTTTCAACTTTTCTTTATTTATTATGAAAATTAAATTTTTCAGTTGATTTTTCATTTTTGGGACTTAGAAAAATTTTCGAAATTTTCAAGAAAAAAAATTTTTCACATACACCTCAGTTTCATTGAGAAGTTTCTATTTCAAATGCATTTCACTTAAAAATCAAAAAAATTGATTTTTTTATATTTCTGACTTTGAAAAAAATATCGAAATTTTTCTTTCAACTTTTCTTTATTTATTATGAAAATTTAATTTTTCAGTTGATTTTTCATTTTTCTTTCAACTTTTCTTTATTTATTATGAAAATTTAATTTTTCAGTTGATTTTTCATTTTTCTTTCAACTTTTCTTTATTTATTATGAAAATTAAATTTTTCAGTTGATTTTTCATTTTTGGGACTTAGAAAAATTTTCGATTTTTTTTCTCATATAATCTGACCTTCTATGGAATTGTTCATTTTTACACTTCTCATAATATACCTTTTAAACACACAAACAGCAAATGGCATTCTAGCGGGACTATATTTTTTCCAATTGATTTTTTTATATTTCTGACTATTTCTGACTATTTCTGACTTTGAAAAAAATATCGAAATTTTTCTTTCAACTTTTCTTTATTTATTATGAAAATTTAATTTTTCAGTTGATTTTTCATTTTTCTTTCAACTTTTCTTTATTTATTATGAAAATTAAATTTTTCAGTTGATTCTTCATTTTTGGGACTTAGAAAAATTTTCGATTTTTTTTCTCATATAATCTGACCTTCTATGGAATTGTTCATTTTTACACTTCTCATAATATACCTTTTAAACACACAAACAGCAAATGGCATTCTAGCGGGACTATATTTTTTCCAATTGATTTTTTTATATTTCTGACTATTTCTGACTATTTCTGACTTTGAAAAAAATATCGAAATTTTTCTTTCAACTTTTCTTTATTTATTATGAAAATTTAATTTTTCAGTTGATTTTTCATTTTTCTTTCAACTTTTCTTTATTTATTATGAAAATTAAATTTTTCAGTTGATTTTTCATTTTTGGGACTTAGAAAAATTTTCGAAATTTTCAAGAAAAAAAATTTTTCACATACACCTCAGTTTCATTGAGAAGTTTCTATTTCAAATGCATTTCACTTAAAAATCAAAAAAATTGATTTTTTTATATTTCTGACTTTGAAAAAAATATCGAAATTTTTCTTTCAACTTTTCTTTATTTATTATGAAAATTTAATTTTTCAGTTGATTTTTCATTTTTCTTTCAACTTTTCTTTATTTATTATGAAAATTAAATTTTTCAGTTGATTTTTCATTTTTGGGACTTAGAAAAATTTTCGATTTTTTTTCTCATATAATCTGACCTTCTATGGAATTGTTCATTTTTACACTTCTCATAATATACCTTTTAAACACACAAACAGCAAATGGCATTCTAGCGGGACTATATTTTTTCCAATTGATTTTTTTATATTTCTGACTATTTCTGACTATTTCTGACTTTGAAAAAAATATCGAAATTTTTCTTTCAACTTTTCTTTATTTATTATGAAAATTTAATTTTTCAGTTGATTTTTCATTTTTCTTTCAACTTTTCTTTATTTATTATGAAAATTAAATTTTTCAGTTGATTTTTCATTTTTGGGACTTAGAAAAATTTTCGAAATTTTCAAGAAAAAAAATTTTTCACATACACCTCAGTTTCATTGAGAAGTTTCTATTTCAAATGCATTTCACTTAAAAATCAAAAAAATTGATTTTTTTATATTTCTGACTTTGAAAAAAATATCGAAATTTTTCTTTCAACTTTTCTTTATTTATTATGAAAATTTAATTTTTCAGTTGATTTTTCATTTTTCTTTCAACTTTTCTTTATTTATTATGAAAATTTAATTTTTCAGTTGATTTTTCATTTTTCTTTCAACTTTTCTTTATTTATTATGAAAATTAAATTTTTCAGTTGATTTTTCATTTTTGGGACTTAGAAAAATTTTCGATTTTTTTTCTCATATAATCTGACCTTCTATGGAATTGTTCATTTTTACACTTCTCATAATATACCTTTTAAACACACAAACAGCAAATGGCATTCTAGCGGGACTATATTTTTTCCAATTGATTTTTTTATATTTCTGACTATTTCTGACTATTTCTGACTTTGAAAAAAATATCGAAATTTTTCTTTCAACTTTTCTTTATTTATTATGAAAATTTAATTTTTCAGTTGATTTTTCATTTTTCTTTCAACTTTTCTTTATTTATTATGAAAATTAAATTTTTCAGTTGATTTTTCATTTTTGGGACTTAGAAAAATTTTCGAAATTTTCAAGAAAAAAAATTTTTCACATACACCTCAGTTTCATTGAGAAGTTTCTATTTCAAATGCATTTCACTTAAAAATCAAAAAAATTGATTTTTTTATATTTCTGACTTTGAAAAAAATATCGAAATTTTTCTTTCAACTTTTCTTTATTTATTATGAAAATTTAATTTTTCAGTTGATTTTTCATTTTTCTTTCAACTTTTCTTTATTTATTATGAAAATTAAATTTTTCAGTTGATTTTTCGTTTTTGGGACTTAGAAAAATTTTCGATTTTTTTTCTCATATAATCTGACCTTCTATGGAATTGTTCATTTTTACACTTCTCATAATATACCTTTTAAACACACAAACAGCAAATGGCATTCTAGCGGGACTATATTTTTTCCAATTGATTTTTTTATATTTCTGACTATTTCTGACTATTTCTGACTTTGAAAAAAATATCGAAATTTTTCTTTCAACTTTTCTTTATTTATTATGAAAATTTAATTTTTCAGTTGATTTTTCATTTTTCTTTCAACTTTTCTTTATTTATTATGAAAATTAAATTTTTCAGTTGATTTTTCATTTTTGGGACTTAGAAAAATTTTCGAAATTTTCAAGAAAAAAAATTTTTCACATACACCTCAGTTTCATTGAGAAGTTTCTATTTCAAATGCATTTCACTTAAAAATCAAAAAAATTTATTTTTTTATATTTCTGACTTTGAAAAAAATATCGAAATTTTTCTTTCAACTTTTCTTTATTTATTATGAAAATTTAATTTTTCAGTTGATTTTTCATTTTTCTTTCAACTTTTCTTTATTTATTATGAAAATTTAATTTTTCAGTTGATTTTTCATTTTTCTTTCAACTTTTCTTTATTTATTATGAAAATTAAATTTTTCAGTTGATTTTTCATTTTTGGGACTTAGAAAAATTTTCGATTTTTTTTCTCATATAATCTGACCTTCTATGGAATTGTTCATTTTTACACTTCTCATAATATACCTTTTAAACACACAAACAGCAAATGGCATTCTAGCGGGACTTAGAAAAATTTTCGAAATTTTCAAGAAAAAAAATTTTTGACATACACCTCAGTTTCATTGAGAAGTCTCTATTTCAAATGAATTCCACTTAAAAATCATATATATATTTTTTCCAATTGATTTTTTTATATTTCTGACTATTTCTGACTTTGAAAAAAATATCGAAATTTTTCTTTCAACTTTTCTTTATTTATTATGAAAATTTAATTTTTCAGTTGATTTTTCATTTTTCTTTCAACTTTTCTTTATTTATTATGAAAATTAAATTTTTCAGTTGATTTTTCATTTTTGGGACTTAGAAAAATTTTCGATTTTTTTTCTCATATAATCTGACCTTCTATGGAATTGTTCATTTTTACACTTCTCATAATATACCTTTTAAACACACAAACAGCAAATGGCATTCTAGCGGGACTATATTTTTTCCAATTGATTTTTTTATATTTCTGACTATTTCTGACTATTTCTGACTTTGAAAAAAATATCGAAATTTTTCTTTCAACTTTTCTTTATTTATTATGAAAATTTAATTTTTCAGTTGATTTTTCATTTTTCTTTCAACTTTTCTTTATTTATTATGAAAATTAAATTTTTCAGTTGATTTTTCATTTTTGGGACTTAGAAAAATTTTCGAAATTTTCAAGAAAAAAAATTTTTCACATACACCTCAGTTTCATTGAGAAGTTTCTATTTCAAATGCATTTCACTTAAAAATCAAAAAAATTGATTTTTTTATATTTCTGACTTTGAAAAAAATATCGAAATTTTTCTTTCAACTTTTCTTTATTTATTATGAAAATTTAATTTTTCAGTTGATTTTTCATTTTTCTTTCAACTTTTCTTTATTTATTATGAAAATTAAATTTTTCAGTTGATTTTTCATTTTTGGGACTTAGAAAAATTTTCGAAATTTTCAAGAAAAAAAATTTTTCACATACACCTCAGTTTCATTGAGAAGTTTCTATTTCAAATGCATTTCACTTAAAAATCAAAAAAATTGATTTTTTTATATTTCTGACTTTGAAAAAAATATCGAAATTTTTCTTTCAACTTTTCTTTATTTATTATGAAAATTTAATTTTTCAGTTGATTTTTCATTTTTCTTTCAACTTTTCTTTATTTATTATGAAAATTAAATTTTTCAGTTGATTTTTCGTTTTTGGGACTTAGAAAAATTTTCGATTTTTTTTCTCATATAATCTGACCTTCTATGGAATTGTTCATTTTTACACTTCTCATAATATACCTTTTAAACACACAAACAGCAAATGGCATTCTAGCGGGACTATATTTTTTCCAATTGATTTTTTTATATTTCTGACTATTTCTGACTATTTCTGACTTTGAAAAAAATATCGAAATTTTTCTTTCAACTTTTCTTTATTTATTATGAAAATTTAATTTTTCAGTTGATTTTTCATTTTTCTTTCAACTTTTCTTTATTTATTATGAAAATTAAATTTTTCAGTTGATTTTTCATTTTTGGGACTTAGAAAAATTTTCGAAATTTTCAAGAAAAAAAATTTTTCACATACACCTCAGTTTCATTGAGAAGTTTCTATTTCAAATGCATTTCACTTAAAAATCAAAAAAATTGATTTTTTTATATTTCTGACTTTGAAAAAAATATCGAAATTTTTCTTTCAACTTTTCTTTATTTATTATGAAAATTTAATTTTTCAGTTGATTTTTCATTTTTCTTTCAACTTTTCTTTATTTATTATGAAAATTTAATTTTTCAGTTGATTTTTCATTTTTCTTTCAACTTTTCTTTATTTATTATGAAAATTAAATTTTTCAGTTGATTTTTCATTTTTGGGACTTAGAAAAATTTTCGATTTTTTTTCTCATATAATCTGACCTTCTATGGAATTGTTCATTTTTACACTTCTCATAATATACCTTTTAAACACACAAACAGCAAATGGCATTCTAGCGGGACTTAGAAAAATTTTCGAAATTTTCAAGAAAAAAAATTTTTGACATACACCTCAGTTTCATTGAGAAGTCTCTATTTCAAATGAATTCCACTTAAAAATCATATATATATTTTTTCCAATTGATTTTTTTATATTTCTGACTATTTCTGACTTTGAAAAAAATATCGAAATTTTTCTTTCAACTTTTCTTTATTTATTATGAAAATTTAATTTTTCAGTTGATTTTTCATTTTTCTTTCAACTTTTCTTTATTTATTATGAAAATTAAATTTTTCAGTTGATTTTTCATTTTTGGGACTTAGAAAAATTTTCGATTTTTTTTCTCATATAATCTGACCTTCTATGGAATTGTTCATTTTTACACTTCTCATAATATACCTTTTAAACACACAAACAGCAAATGGCATTCTAGCGGGACTATATTTTTTCCAATTGATTTTTTTATATTTCTGACTATTTCTGACTATTTCTGACTTTGAAAAAAATATCGAAATTTTTCTTTCAACTTTTCTTTATTTATTATGAAAATTTAATTTTTCAGTTGATTTTTCATTTTTCTTTCAACTTTTCTTTATTTATTATGAAAATTAAATTTTTCAGTTGATTTTTCATTTTTGGGACTTAGAAAAATTTTCGAAATTTTCAAGAAAAAAAATTTTTCACATACACCTCAGTTTCATTGAGAAGTTTCTATTTCAAATGCATTTCACTTAAAAATCAAAAAAATTGATTTTTTTATATTTCTGACTTTGAAAAAAATATCGAAATTTTTCTTTCAACTTTTCTTTATTTATTATGAAAATTTAATTTTTCAGTTGATTTTTCATTTTTCTTTCAACTTTTCTTTATTTATTATGAAAATTAAATTTTTCAGTTGATTTTTCATTTTTGGGACTTAGAAAAATTTTCGAAATTTTCAAGAAAAAAAATTTTTCACATACACCTCAGTTTCATTGAGAAGTTTCTATTTCAAATGCATTTCACTTAAAAATCAAAAAAATTGATTTTTTTATATTTCTGACTTTGAAAAAAATATCGAAATTTTTCTTTCAACTTTTCTTTATTTATTATGAAAATTTAATTTTTCAGTTGATTTTTCATTTTTCTTTCAACTTTTCTTTATTTATTATGAAAATTTAATTTTTCAGTTGATTTTTCATTTTTCTTTCAACTTTTCTTTATTTATTATGAAAATTAAATTTTTCAGTTGATTTTTCATTTTTGGGACTTAGAAAAATTTTCGATTTTTTTTCTCATATAATCTGACCTTCTATGGAATTGTTCATTTTTACACTTCTCATAATATACCTTTTAAACACACAAACAGCAAATGGCATTCTAGCGGGACTTAGAAAAATTTTCGAAATTTTCAAGAAAAAAAATTTTTGACATACACCTCAGTTTCATTGAGAAGTCTCTATTTCAAATGAATTCCACTTAAAAATCATATATATATTTTTTCCAATTGATTTTTTTATATTTCTGACTATTTCTGACTTTGAAAAAAATATCGAAATTTTTCTTTCAACTTTTCTTTATTTATTATGAAAATTTAATTTTTCAGTTGATTTTTCATTTTTCTTTCAACTTTTCTTTATTTATTATGAAAATTAAATTTTTCAGTTGATTCTTCATTTTTGGGACTTAGAAAAATTTTCGATTTTTTTTCTCATATAATCTGACCTTCTATGGAATTGTTCATTTTTACACTTCTCATAATATACCTTTTAAACACACAAACAGCAAATGGCATTCTAGCGGGACTATATTTTTTCCAATTGATTTTTTTATATTTCTGACTATTTCTGACTATTTCTGACTTTGAAAAAAATATCGAAATTTTTCTTTCAACTTTTCTTTATTTATTATGAAAATTTAATTTTTCAGTTGATTTTTCATTTTTCTTTCAACTTTTCTTTATTTATTATGAAAATTAAATTTTTCAGTTGATTTTTCATTTTTGGGACTTAGAAAAATTTTCGAAATTTTCAAGAAAAAAAATTTTTCACATACACCTCAGTTTCATTGAGAAGTTTCTATTTCAAATGCATTTCACTTAAAAATCAAAAAAATTGATTTTTTTATATTTCTGACTTTGAAAAAAATATCGAAATTTTTCTTTCAACTTTTCTTTATTTATTATGAAAATTTAATTTTTCAGTTGATTTTTCATTTTTCTTTCAACTTTTCTTTATTTATTATGAAAATTAAATTTTTCAGTTGATTTTTCATTTTTGGGACTTAGAAAAATTTTCGAAATTTTCAAGAAAAAAAATTTTTCACATACACCTCAGTTTCATTGAGAAGTTTCTATTTCAAATGCATTTCACTTAAAAATCAAAAAAATTGATTTTTTTATATTTCTGACTTTGAAAAAAATATCGAAATTTTTCTTTCAACTTTTCTTTATTTATTATGAAAATTTAATTTTTCAGTTGATTTTTCATTTTTCTTTCAACTTTTCTTTATTTATTATGAAAATTTAATTTTTCAGTTGATTTTTCATTTTTCTTTCAACTTTTCTTTATTTATTATGAAAATTAAAATTTTCAGTTGATTTTTCATTTTTGGGACTTAGAAAAATTTTCGATTTTTTTTCTCATATAATCTGACCTTCTATGGAATTGTTCATTTTTACACTTCTCATAATATACCTTTTAAACACACAAACAGCAAATGGCATTCTAGCGGGACTTAGAAAAATTTTCGAAATTTTCAAGAAAAAAAATTTTTGACATACACCTCAGTTTCATTGAGAAGTCTCTATTTCAAATGAATTCCACTTAAAAATCATATATATATTTTTTCCAATTGATTTTTTTATATTTCTGACTATTTCTGACTTTGAAAAAAATATCGAAATTTTTCTTTCAACTTTTCTTTATTTATTATGAAAATTTAATTTTTCAGTTGATTTTTCATTTTTCTTTCAACTTTTCTTTATTTATTATGAAAATTAAATTTTTCAGTTGATTCTTCATTTTTGGGACTTAGAAAAATTTTCGATTTTTTTTCTCATATAATCTGACCTTCTATGGAATTGTTCATTTTTACACTTCTCATAATATACCTTTTAAACACACAAACAGCAAATGGCATTCTAGCGGGACTATATTTTTTCCAATTGATTTTTTTATATTTCTGACTATTTCTGACTATTTCTGACTTTGAAAAAAATATCGAAATTTTTCTTTCAACTTTTCTTTATTTATTATGAAAATTTAATTTTTCAGTTGATTTTTCATTTTTCTTTCAACTTTTCTTTATTTATTATGAAAATTAAATTTTTCAGTTGATTTTTCATTTTTGGGACTTAGAAAAATTTTCGAAATTTTCAAGAAAAAAAATTTTTCACATACACCTCAGTTTCATTGAGAAGTTTCTATTTCAAATGCATTTCACTTAAAAATCAAAAAAATTGATTTTTTTATATTTCTGACTTTGAAAAAAATATCGAAATTTTTCTTTCAACTTTTCTTTATTTATTATGAAAATTTAATTTTTCAGTTGATTTTTCATTTTTCTTTCAACTTTTCTTTATTTATTATGAAAATTTAATTTTTCAGTTGATTTTTCATTTTTCTTTCAACTTTTCTTTATTTATTATGAAAATTAAAATTTTCAGTTGATTTTTCATTTTTGGGACTTAGAAAAATTTTCGATTTTTTTTCTCATATAATCTGACCTTCTATGGAATTGTTCATTTTTACACTTCTCATAATATACCTTTTAAACACACAAACAGCAAATGGCATTCTAGCGGGACTTAGAAAAATTTTCGAAATTTTCAAGAAAAAAAATTTTTGACATACACCTCAGTTTCATTGAGAAGTCTCTATTTCAAATGAATTCCACTTAAAAATCATATATATATTTTTTCCAATTGATTTTTTTATATTTCTGACTATTTCTGACTTTGAAAAAAATATCGAAATTTTTCTTTCAACTTTTCTTTATTTATTATGAAAATTTAATTTTTCAGTTGATTTTTCATTTTTCTTTCAACTTTTCTTTATTTATTATGAAAATTAAATTTTTCAGTTGATTCTTCATTTTTGGGACTTAGAAAAATTTTCGATTTTTTTTCTCATATAATCTGACCTTCTATGGAATTGTTCATTTTTACACTTCTCATAATATACCTTTTAAACACACAAACAGCAAATGGCATTCTAGCGGGACTATATTTTTTCCAATTGATTTTTTTATATTTCTGACTATTTCTGACTATTTCTGACTTTGAAAAAAATATCGAAATTTTTCTTTCAACTTTTCTTTATTTATTATGAAAATTTAATTTTTCAGTTGATTTTTCATTTTTCTTTCAACTTTTCTTTATTTATTATGAAAATTAAATTTTTCAGTTGATTTTTCATTTTTGGGACTTAGAAAAATTTTCGATTTTTTTTCTCATATAATCTGACCTTCTATGGAATTGTTCATTTTTACACTTCTCATAATATACCTTTTAAACACACAAACAGCAAATGGCATTCTAGCGGGACTATATTTTTTCCAATTGATTTTTTTATATTTCTGACTATTTCTGACTATTTCTGACTTTGAAAAAAATATCGAAATTTTTCTTTCAACTTTTCTTTATTTATTATGAAAATTTAATTTTTCAGTTGATTTTTCATTTTTCTTTCAACTTTTCTTTATTTGTTATGAAAATTAAATTTTTCAGTTGATTTTTCATTTTTGGGACTTAGAAAAATTTTCGAAATTTTCAAGAAAAAAAATTTTTCACATACACCTCAGTTTCATTGAGAAGTTTCTATTTCAAATGCATTTCACTTAAAAATCAAAAAAATTGATTTTTTTATATTTCTGACTTTGAAAAAAATATCGAAATTTTTCTTTCAACTTTTCTTTATTTATTATGAAAATTTAATTTTTCAGTTGATTTTTCATTTTTCTTTCAACTTTTCTTTATTTATTATGAAAATTAAATTTTTCAGTTGATTCTTCATTTTTGGGACTTAGAAAAATTTTCGATTTTTTTTCTCATATAATCTGACCTTCTATGGAATTGTTCATTTTTACACTTCTCATAATATACCTTTTAAACACACAAACAGCAAATGGCATTCTAGCGGGACTATATTTTTTCCAATTGATTTTTTTATATTTCTGACTATTTCTGACTATTTCTGACTTTGAAAAAAATATCGAAATTTTTCTTTCAACTTTTCTTTATTTATTATGAAAATTTAATTTTTCAGTTGATTTTTCATTTTTCTTTCAACTTTTCTTTATTTATTATGAAAATTAAATTTTTCAGTTGATTTTTCATTTTTGGGACTTAGAAAAATTTTCGAAATTTTCAAGAAAAAAAATTTTTCACATACACCTCAGTTTCATTGAGAAGTTTCTATTTCAAATGCATTTCACTTAAAAATCAAAAAAATTGATTTTTTTATATTTCTGACTTTGAAAAAAATATCGAAATTTTTCTTTCAACTTTTCTTTATTTATTATGAAAATTTAATTTTTCAGTTGATTTTTCATTTTTCTTTCAACTTTTCTTTATTTATTATGAAAATTTAATTTTTCAGTTGATTTTTCATTTTTCTTTCAACTTTTCTTTATTTATTATGAAAATTAAAATTTTCAGTTGATTTTTCATTTTTGGGACTTAGAAAAATTTTCGATTTTTTTTCTCATATAATCTGACCTTCTATGGAATTGTTCATTTTTACACTTCTCATAATATACCTTTTAAACACACAAACAGCAAATGGCATTCTAGCGGGACTTAGAAAAATTTTCGAAATTTTCAAGAAAAAAAATTTTTGACATACACCTCAGTTTCATTGAGAAGTCTCTATTTCAAATGAATTCCACTTAAAAATCATATATATATTTTTTCCAATTGATTTTTTTATATTTCTGACTATTTCTGACTTTGAAAAAAATATCGAAATTTTTCTTTCAACTTTTCTTTATTTATTATGAAAATTTAATTTTTCAGTTGATTTTTCATTTTTCTTTCAACTTTTCTTTATTTATTATGAAAATTAAATTTTTCAGTTGATTCTTCATTTTTGGGACTTAGAAAAATTTTCGATTTTTTTTCTCATATAATCTGACCTTCTATGGAATTGTTCATTTTTACACTTCTCATAATATACCTTTTAAACACACAAACAGCAAATGGCATTCTAGCGGGACTATATTTTTTCCAATTGATTTTTTTATATTTCTGACTATTTCTGACTATTTCTGACTTTGAAAAAAATATCGAAATTTTTCTTTCAACTTTTCTTTATTTATTATGAAAATTTAATTTTTCAGTTGATTTTTCATTTTTCTTTCAACTTTTCTTTATTTATTATGAAAATTAAATTTTTCAGTTGATTTTTCATTTTTGGGACTTAGAAAAATTTTCGATTTTTTTTCTCATATAATCTGACCTTCTATGGAATTGTTCATTTTTACACTTCTCATAATATACCTTTTAAACACACAAACAGCAAATGGCATTCTAGCGGGACTATATTTTTTCCAATTGATTTTTTTATATTTCTGACTATTTCTGACTATTTCTGACTATTTCTGACTTTGAAAAAAATATCGAAATTTTTCTTTCAACTTTTCTTTATTTATTATGAAAATTTAATTTTTCAGTTGATTTTTCATTTTTCTTTCAACTTTTCTTTATTTATTATGAAAATTAAATTTTTCAGTTGATTCTTCATTTTTGGGACTTAGAAAAATTTTCGATTTTTTTTCTCATATAATCTGACCTTCTATGGAATTGTTCATTTTTACACTTCTCATAATATACCTTTTAAACACACAAACAGCAAATGGCATTCTAGCGGGACTATATTTTTTCCAATTGATTTTTTTATATTTCTGACTATTTCTGACTATTTCTGACTTTGAAAAAAATATCGAAATTTTTCTTTCAACTTTTCTTTATTTATTATGAAAATTTAATTTTTCAGTTGATTTTTCATTTTTCTTTCAACTTTTCTTTATTTATTATGAAAATTAAATTTTTCAGTTGATTTTTCATTTTTGGGACTTAGAAAAATTTTCGAAATTTTCAAGAAAAAAAATTTTTCACATACACCTCAGTTTCATTGAGAAGTTTCTATTTCAAATGCATTTCACTTAAAAATCAAAAAAATTGATTTTTTTATATTTCTGACTTTGAAAAAAATATCGAAATTTTTCTTTCAACTTTTCTTTATTTATTATGAAAATTTAATTTTTCAGTTGATTTTTCATTTTTCTTTCAACTTTTCTTTATTTATTATGAAAATTAAATTTTTCAGTTGATTTTTCATTTTTGGGACTTAGAAAAATTTTCGAAATTTTCAAGAAAAAAAATTTTTCACATACACCTCAGTTTCATTGAGAAGTTTCTATTTCAAATGCATTTCACTTAAAAATCAAAAAAATTGATTTTTTTATATTTCTGACTTTGAAAAAAATATCGAAATTTTTCTTTCAACTTTTCTTTATTTATTATGAAAATTTAATTTTTCAGTTGATTTTTCATTTTTCTTTCAACTTTTCTTTATTTATTATGAAAATTTAATTTTTCAGTTGATTTTTCATTTTTCTTTCAACTTTTCTTTATTTATTATGAAAATTAAAATTTTCAGTTGATTTTTCATTTTTGGGACTTAGAAAAATTTTCGATTTTTTTTCTCATATAATCTGACCTTCTATGGAATTGTTCATTTTTACACTTCTCATAATATACCTTTTAAACACACAAACAGCAAATGGCATTCTAGCGGGACTTAGAAAAATTTTCGAAATTTTCAAGAAAAAAAATTTTTGACATACACCTCAGTTTCATTGAGAAGTCTCTATTTCAAATGAATTCCACTTAAAAATCATATATATATTTTTTCCAATTGATTTTTTTATATTTCTGACTATTTCTGACTTTGAAAAAAATATCGAAATTTTTCTTTCAACTTTTCTTTATTTATTATGAAAATTTAATTTTTCAGTTGATTTTTCATTTTTCTTTCAACTTTTCTTTATTTATTATGAAAATTAAATTTTTCAGTTGATTCTTCATTTTTGGGACTTAGAAAAATTTTCGATTTTTTTTCTCATATAATCTGACCTTCTATGGAATTGTTCATTTTTACACTTCTCATAATATACCTTTTAAACACACAAACAGCAAATGGCATTCTAGCGGGACTATATTTTTTCCAATTGATTTTTTTATATTTCTGACTATTTCTGACTATTTCTGACTTTGAAAAAAATATCGAAATTTTTCTTTCAACTTTTCTTTATTTATTATGAAAATTTAATTTTTCAGTTGATTTTTCATTTTTCTTTCAACTTTTCTTTATTTATTATGAAAATTAAATTTTTCAGTTGATTTTTCATTTTTGGGACTTAGAAAAATTTTCGATTTTTTTTCTCATATAATCTGACCTTCTATGGAATTGTTCATTTTTACACTTCTCATAATATACCTTTTAAACACACAAACAGCAAATGGCATTCTAGCGGGACTATATTTTTTCCAATTGATTTTTTTATATTTCTGACTATTTCTGACTATTTCTGACTATTTCTGACTTTGAAAAAAATATCGAAATTTTTCTTTCAACTTTTCTTTATTTATTATGAAAATTTAATTTTTCAGTTGATTTTTCATTTTTCTTTCAACTTTTCTTTATTTATTATGAAAATTAAATTTTTCAGTTGATTCTTCATTTTTGGGACTTAGAAAAATTTTCGATTTTTTTTCTCATATAATCTGACCTTCTATGGAATTGTTCATTTTTACACTTCTCATAATATACCTTTTAAACACACAAACAGCAAATGGCATTCTAGCGGGACTATATTTTTTCCAATTGATTTTTTTATATTTCTGACTATTTCTGACTATTTCTGACTTTGAAAAAAATATCGAAATTTTTCTTTCAACTTTTCTTTATTTATTATGAAAATTTAATTTTTCAGTTGATTTTTCATTTTTCTTTCAACTTTTCTTTATTTATTATGAAAATTAAATTTTTCAGTTGATTTTTCATTTTTGGGACTTAGAAAAATTTTCGAAATTTTCAAGAAAAAAAATTTTTCACATACACCTCAGTTTCATTGAGAAGTTTCTATTTCAAATGCATTTCACTTAAAAATCAAAAAAATTGATTTTTTTATATTTCTGACTTTGAAAAAAATATCGAAATTTTTCTTTCAACTTTTCTTTATTTATTATGAAAATTTAATTTTTCAGTTGATTTTTCATTTTTCTTTCAACTTTTCTTTATTTATTATGAAAATTAAATTTTTCAGTTGATTTTTCATTTTTGGGACTTAGAAAAATTTTCGAAATTTTCAAGAAAAAAAATTTTTCACATACACCTCAGTTTCATTGAGAAGTTTCTATTTCAAATGCATTTCACTTAAAAATCAAAAAAATTGATTTTTTTATATTTCTGACTTTGAAAAAAATATCGAAATTTTTCTTTCAACTTTTCTTTATTTATTATGAAAATTTAATTTTTCAGTTGATTTTTCATTTTTCTTTCAACTTTTCTTTATTTATTATGAAAATTTAATTTTTCAGTTGATTTTTCATTTTTCTTTCAACTTTTCTTTATTTATTATGAAAATTAAAATTTTCAGTTGATTTTTCATTTTTGGGACTTAGAAAAATTTTCGATTTTTTTTCTCATATAATCTGACCTTCTATGGAATTGTTCATTTTTACACTTCTCATAATATACCTTTTAAACACACAAACAGCAAATGGCATTCTAGCGGGACTATATTTTTTCCAATTGATTTTTTTATATTTCTGACTATTTCTGACTATTTCTGACTTTGAAAAAAATATCGAAATTTTTCTTTCAACTTTTCTTTATTTATTATGAAAATTTAATTTTTCAGTTGATTTTTCATTTTTCTTTCAACTTTTCTTTATTTATTATGAAAATTAAATTTTTCAGTTGATTTTTCATTTTTGGGACTTAGAAAAATTTTCGATTTTTTTTCTCATATAATCTGACCTTCTATGGAATTGTTCATTTTTACACTTCTCATAATATACCTTTTAAACACACAAACAGCAAATGGCATTCTAGCGGGACTATATTTTTTCCAATTGATTTTTTTATATTTCTGACTATTTCTGACTATTTCTGACTATTTCTGACTTTGAAAAAAATATCGAAATTTTTCTTTCAACTTTTCTTTATTTATTATGAAAATTTAATTTTTCAGTTGATTTTTCATTTTTCTTTCAACTTTTCTTTATTTATTATGAAAATTAAATTTTTCAGTTGATTTTTCATTTTTGGGACTTAGAAAAATTTTCGAAATTTTCAAGAAAAAAAATTTTTCACATACACCTCAGTTTCATTGAGAAGTTTCTATTTCAAATGCATTTCACTTAAAAATCAAAAAAATTGATTTTTTTATATTTCTGACTTTGAAAAAAATATCGAAATTTTTCTTTCAACTTTTCTTTATTTATTATGAAAATTTAATTTTTCAGTTGATTTTTCATTTTTCTTTCAACTTTTCTTTATTTATTATGAAAATTAAATTTTTCAGTTGATTCTTCATTTTTGGGACTTAGAAAAATTTTCGATTTTTTTTCTCATATAATCTGACCTTCTATGGAATTGTTCATTTTTACACTTCTCATAATATACCTTTTAAACACACAAACAGCAAATGGCATTCTAGCGGGACTATATTTTTTCCAATTGATTTTTTTATATTTCTGACTATTTCTGACTATTTCTGACTTTGAAAAAAATATCGAAATTTTTCTTTCAACTTTTCTTTATTTATTATGAAAATTTAATTTTTCAGTTGATTTTTCATTTTTCTTTCAACTTTTCTTTATTTATTATGAAAATTAAATTTTTCAGTTGATTTTTCATTTTTGGGACTTAGAAAAATTTTCGAAATTTTCAAGAAAAAAAATTTTTCACATACACCTCAGTTTCATTGAGAAGTTTCTATTTCAAATGCATTTCACTTAAAAATCAAAAAAATTGATTTTTTTATATTTCTGACTTTGAAAAAAATATCGAAATTTTTCTTTCAACTTTTCTTTATTTATTATGAAAATTTAATTTTTCAGTTGATTTTTCATTTTTCTTTCAACTTTTCTTTATTTATTATGAAAATTTAATTTTTCAGTTGATTTTTCATTTTTCTTTCAACTTTTCTTTATTTATTATGAAAATTAAATTTTTCAGTTGATTTTTCATTTTTGGGACTTAGAAAAATTTTCGATTTTTTTTCTCATATAATCTGACCTTCTATGGAATTGTTCATTTTTACACTTCTCATAATATACCTTTTAAACACACAAACAGCAAATGGCATTCTAGCGGGACTATATTTTTTCCAATTGATTTTTTTATATTTCTGACTATTTCTGACTATTTCTGACTTTGAAAAAAATATCGAAATTTTTCTTTCAACTTTTCTTTATTTATTATGAAAATTTAATTTTTCAGTTGATTTTTCATTTTTCTTTCAACTTTTCTTTATTTATTATGAAAATTAAATTTTTCAGTTGATTTTTCATTTTTGGGACTTAGAAAAATTTTCGATTTTTTTTCTCATATAATCTGACCTTCTATGGAATTGTTCATTTTTACACTTCTCATAATATACCTTTTAAACACACAAACAGCAAATGGCATTCTAGCGGGACTATATTTTTTCCAATTGATTTTTTTATATTTCTGACTATTTCTGACTATTTCTGACTTTGAAAAAAATATCGAAATTTTTCTTTCAACTTTTCTTTATTTATTATGAAAATTTAATTTTTCAGTTGATTTTTCATTTTTCTTTCAACTTTTCTTTATTTATTATGAAAATTAAATTTTTCAGTTGATTTTTCATTTTTGGGACTTAGAAAAATTTTCGAAATTTTCAAGAAAAAAAATTTTTCACATACACCTCAGTTTCATTGAGAAGTTTCTATTTCAAATGCATTTCACTTAAAAATCAAAAAAATTGATTTTTTTATATTTCTGACTTTGAAAAAAATATCGAAATTTTTCTTTCAACTTTTCTTTATTTATTATGAAAATTTAATTTTTCAGTTGATTTTTCATTTTTCTTTCAACTTTTCTTTATTTATTATGAAAATTAAATTTTTCAGTTGATTCTTCATTTTTGGGACTTAGAAAAATTTTCGATTTTTTTTCTCATATAATCTGACCTTCTATGGAATTGTTCATTTTTACACTTCTCATAATATACCTTTTAAACACACAAACAGCAAATGGCATTCTAGCGGGACTATATTTTTTCCAATTGATTTTTTTATATTTCTGACTATTTCTGACTATTTCTGACTTTGAAAAAAATATCGAAATTTTTCTTTCAACTTTTCTTTATTTATTATGAAAATTTAATTTTTCAGTTGATTTTTCATTTTTCTTTCAACTTTTCTTTATTTATTATGAAAATTAAATTTTTCAGTTGATTTTTCATTTTTGGGACTTAGAAAAATTTTCGAAATTTTCAAGAAAAAAAATTTTTCACATACACCTCAGTTTCATTGAGAAGTTTCTATTTCAAATGCATTTCACTTAAAAATCAAAAAAATTGATTTTTTTATATTTCTGACTTTGAAAAAAATATCGAAATTTTTCTTTCAACTTTTCTTTATTTATTATGAAAATTTAATTTTTCAGTTGATTTTTCATTTTTCTTTCAACTTTTCTTTATTTATTATGAAAATTTAATTTTTCAGTTGATTTTTCATTTTTCTTTCAACTTTTCTTTATTTATTATGAAAATTAAATTTTTCAGTTGATTTTTCATTTTTGGGACTTAGAAAAATTTTCGATTTTTTTTCTCATATAATCTGACCTTCTATGGAATTGTTCATTTTTACACTTCTCATAATATACCTTTTAAACACACAAACAGCAAATGGCATTCTAGCGGGACTTAGAAAAATTTTCGAAATTTTCAAGAAAAAAAATTTTTGACATACACCTCAGTTTCATTGAGAAGTTTCTATTTCAAATGAATTCCACTTAAAAATCATATATATATTTTTTCCAATTGATTTTTTTATATTTCTGACTATTTCTGACTTTGAAAAAAATATCGAAATTTTTCTTTCAACTTTTCTTTATTTATTATGAAAATTTAATTTTTCAGTTGATTTTTCATTTTTCTTTCAACTTTTCTTTATTTATTATGAAAATTAAATTTTTCAGTTGATTCTTCATTTTTGGGACTTAGAAAAATTTTCGATTTTTTTTCTCATATAATCTGACCTTCTATGGAATTGTTCATTTTTACACTTCTCATAATATACCTTTTAAACACACAAACAGCAAATGGCATTCTAGCGGGACTATATTTTTTCCAATTGATTTTTTTATATTTCTGACTATTTCTGACTATTTCTGACTTTGAAAAAAATATCGAAATTTTTCTTTCAACTTTTCTTTATTTATTATGAAAATTTAATTTTTCAGTTGATTTTTCATTTTTCTTTCAACTTTTCTTTATTTATTATGAAAATTAAATTTTTCAGTTGATTTTTCATTTTTGGGACTTAGAAAAATTTTCGATTTTTTTTCTCATATAATCTGACCTTCTATGGAATTGTTCATTTTTACACTTCTCATAATATACCTTTTAAACACACAAACAGCAAATGGCATTCTAGCGGGACTATATTTTTTCCAATTGATTTTTTTATATTTCTGACTATTTCTGACTATTTCTGACTTTGAAAAAAATATCGAAATTTTTCTTTCAACTTTTCTTTATTTATTATGAAAATTTAATTTTTCAGTTGATTTTTCATTTTTCTTTCAACTTTTCTTTATTTATTATGAAAATTAAATTTTTCAGTTGATTTTTCATTTTTGGGACTTAGAAAAATTTTCGAAATTTTCAAGAAAAAAAATTTTTCACATACACCTCAGTTTCATTGAGAAGTTTCTATTTCAAATGCATTTCACTTAAAAATCAAAAAAATTGATTTTTTTATATTTCTGACTTTGAAAAAAATATCGAAATTTTTCTTTCAACTTTTCTTTATTTATTATGAAAATTTAATTTTTCAGTTGATTTTTCATTTTTCTTTCAACTTTTCTTTATTTATTATGAAAATTAAATTTTTCAGTTGATTTTTCATTTTTGGGACTTAGAAAAATTTTCGATTTTTTTTCTCATATAATCTGACCTTCTATGGAATTGTTCATTTTTACACTTCTCATAATATACCTTTTAAACACACAAACAGCAAATGGCATTCTAGCGGGACTATATTTTTTCCAATTGATTTTTTTATATTTCTGACTATTTCTGACTATTTCTGACTTTGAAAAAAATATCGAAATTTTTCTTTCAACTTTTCTTTATTTATTATGAAAATTTAATTTTTCAGTTGATTTTTCATTTTTCTTTCAACTTTTCTTTATTTATTATGAAAATTAAATTTTTCAGTTGATTTTTCATTTTTGGGACTTAGAAAAATTTTCGAAATTTTCAAGAAAAAAAATTTTTCACATACACCTCAGTTTCATTGAGAAGTTTCTATTTCAAATGCATTTCACTTAAAAATCAAAAAAATTGATTTTTTTATATTTCTGACTTTGAAAAAAATATCGAAATTTTTCTTTCAACTTTTCTTTATTTATTATGAAAATTTAATTTTTCAGTTGATTTTTCATTTTTCTTTCAACTTTTCTTTATTTATTATGAAAATTTAATTTTTCAGTTGATTTTTCATTTTTCTTTCAACTTTTCTTTATTCATTATGAAAATTAAATTTTTCAGTTGATTTTTCATTTTTGGGACTTAGAAAAATTTTCGAAATTTTCAAGAAAAAAAATTTTTCACATACACCTCAGTTTCATTGAGAAGTTTCTATTTCAAATGCATTTCACTTAAAAATCAAAAAAATTGATTTTTTTATATTTCTGACTTTGAAAAAAATATCGAAATTTTTCTTTCAACTTTTCTTTATTTATTATGAAAATTTAATTTTTCAGTTGATTTTTCATTTTTCTTTCAACTTTTCTTTATTTATTATGAAAATTTAATTTTTCAGTTGATTTTTCATTTTTCTTTCAACTTTTCTTTATTTATTATGAAAATTAAATTTTTCAGTTGATTTTTCATTTTTGGGACTTAGAAAAATTTTCGATTTTTTTTCTCATATAATCTGACCTTCTATGGAATTGTTCATTTTTACACTTCTCATAATATACCTTTTAAACACACAAACAGCAAATGGCATTCTAGCGGGACTATATTTTTTCCAATTGATTTTTTTATATTTCTGACTATTTCTGACTATTTCTGACTTTGAAAAAAATATCGAAATTTTTCTTTCAACTTTTCTTTATTTATTATGAAAATTTAATTTTTCAGTTGATTTTTCATTTTTCTTTCAACTTTTCTTTATTTATTATGAAAATTAAATTTTTCAGTTGATTTTTCATTTTTGGGACTTAGAAAAATTTTCGAAATTTTCAAGAAAAAAAATTTTTCACATACACCTCAGTTTCATTGAGAAGTTTCTATTTCAAATGCATTTCACTTAAAAATCAAAAAAATTGATTTTTTTATATTTCTGACTTTGAAAAAAATATCGAAATTTTTCTTTCAACTTTTCTTTATTTATTATGAAAATTTAATTTTTCAGTTGATTTTTCACTTTTCTTTCAACTTTTCTTTATTTATTATGAAAATTTAATTTTTCAGTTGATTTTTCATTTTTCTTTCAACTTTTCTTTATTTATTATGAAAATTAAATTTTTCAGTTGATTTTTCATTTTTGGGACTTAGAAAAATTTTCGATTTTTTTTCTCATATAATCTGACCTTCTATGGAATTGTTCATTTTTACACTTCTCATAATATACCTTTTAAACACACAAACAGCAAATGGCATTCTAGCGGGACTATATTTTTTCCAATTGATTTTTTTATATTTCTGACTATTTCTGACTATTTCTGACTATTTCTGACTTTGAAAAAAATATCGAAATTTTTCTTTCAACTTTTCTTTATTTATTATGAAAATTTAATTTTTCAGTTGATTTTTCATTTTTCTTTCAACTTTTCTTTATTTATTATGAAAATTAAATTTTTCAGTTGATTTTTCATTTTTGGGACTTAGAAAAATTTTCGAAATTTTCAAGAAAAAAAATTTTTCACATACACCTCAGTTTCATTGAGAAGTTTCTATTTCAAATGCATTTCACTTAAAAATCAAAAAAATTGATTTTTTTATATTTCTGACTTTGAAAAAAATATCGAAATTTTTCTTTCAACTTTTCTTTATTTATTATGAAAATTTAATTTTTCAGTTGATTTTTCATTTTTCTTTCAACTTTTCTTTATTTATTATGAAAATTTAATTTTTCAGTTGATTTTTCATTTTTCTTTCAACTTTTCTTTATTTATTATGAAAATTAAATTTTTCAGTTGATTTTTCATTTTTGGGACTTAGACAAATTTTCGATTTTTTTTCTCATATAATCTGACCTTCTATGGAATTGTTCATTTTTACACTTCTCATAATATACCTTTTAAACACACAAACAGCAAATGGCATTCTAGCGGGACTATATTTTTTCCAATTGATTTTTTTATATTTCTGACTATTTCTGACTATTTCTGACTTTGAAAAAAATATCGAAATTTTTCTTTCAACTTTTCTTTATTTATTATGAAAATTTAATTTTTCAGTTGATTTTTCATTTTTCTTTCAACTTTTCTTTATTTATTATGAAAATTAAATTTTTCAGTTGATTTTTCATTTTTGGGACTTAGAAAAATTTTCGAAATTTTCAAGAAAAAAAATTTTTCACATACACCTCAGTTTCATTGAGAAGTTTCTATTTCAAATGCATTTCACTTAAAAATCAAAAAAATTGATTTTTTTATATTTCTGACTTTGAAAAAAATATCGAAATTTTTCTTTCAACTTTTCTTTATTTATTATGAAAATTTAATTTTTCAGTTGATTTTTCACTTTTCTTTCAACTTTTCTTTATTTATTATGAAAATTTAATTTTTCAGTTGATTTTTCATTTTTCTTTCAACTTTTCTTTATTTATTATGAAAATTAAATTTTTCAGTTGATTTTTCATTTTTGGGACTTAGAAAAATTTTCGATTTTTTTTCTCATATAATCTGACCTTCTATGGAATTGTTCATTTTTACACTTCTCATAATATACCTTTTAAACACACAAACAGCAAATGGCATTCTAGCGGGACTATATTTTTTCCAATTGATTTTTTTATATTTCTGACTATTTCTGACTATTTCTGACTATTTCTGACTTTGAAAAAAATATCGAAATTTTTCTTTCAACTTTTCTTTATTTATTATGAAAATTTAATTTTTCAGTTGATTTTTCATTTTTCTTTCAACTTTTCTTTATTTATTATGAAAATTAAATTTTTCAGTTGATTTTTCATTTTTGGGACTTAGAAAAATTTTCGAAATTTTCAAGAAAAAAAATTTTTCACATACACCTCAGTTTCATTGAGAAGTTTCTATTTCAAATGCATTTCACTTAAAAATCAAAAAAATTGATTTTTTTATATTTCTGACTTTGAAAAAAATATCGAAATTTTTCTTTCAACTTTTCTTTATTTATTATGAAAATTTAATTTTTCAGTTGATTTTTCATTTTTCTTTCAACTTTTCTTTATTTATTATGAAAATTTAATTTTTCAGTTGATTTTTCATTTTTCTTTCAACTTTTCTTTATTTATTATGAAAATTAAATTTTTCAGTTGATTTTTCATTTTTGGGACTTAGAAAAATTTTCGATTTTTTTTCTCATATAATCTGACCTTCTATGGAATTGTTCATTTTTACACTTCTCATAATATACCTTTTAAACACACAAACAGCAAATGGCATTCTAGCGGGACTTAGAAAAATTTTCGAAATTTTCAAGAAAAAAAATTTTTGACATACACCTCAGTTTCATTGAGAAGTCTCTATTTCAAATGAATTCCACTTAAAAATCATATATATATTTTTTCCAATTGATTTTTTTATATTTCTGACTATTTCTGACTTTGAAAAAAATATCGAAATTTTTCTTTCAACTTTTCTTTATTTATTATGAAAATTTAATTTTTCAGTTGATTTTTCATTTTTCTTTCAACTTTTCTTTATTTATTATGAAAATTAAATTTTTCAGTTGATTCTTCATTTTTGGGACTTAGAAAAATTTTCGATTTTTTTTCTCATATAATCTGACCTTCTATGGAATTGTTCATTTTTACACTTCTCATAATATACCTTTTAAACACACAAACAGCAAATGGCATTCTAGCGGGACTATATTTTTTCCAATTGATTTTTTTATATTTCTGACTATTTCTGACTATTTCTGACTTTGAAAAAAATATCGAAATTTTTCTTTCAACTTTTCTTTATTTATTATGAAAATTTAATTTTTCAGTTGATTTTTCATTTTTCTTTCAACTTTTCTTTATTTATTATGAAAATTAAATTTTTCAGTTGATTTTTCATTTTTGGGACTTAGAAAAATTTTCGATTTTTTTTCTCATATAATCTGACCTTCTATGGAATTGTTCATTTTTACACTTCTCATAATATACCTTTTAAACACACAAACAGCAAATGGCATTCTAGCGGGACTATATTTTTTCCAATTGATTTTTTTATATTTCTGACTATTTCTGACTATTTCTGACTTTGAAAAAAATATCGAAATTTTTCTTTCAACTTTTCTTTATTTATTATGAAAATTTAATTTTTCAGTTGATTTTTCATTTTTCTTTCAACTTTTCTTTATTTATTATGAAAATTAAATTTTTCAGTTGATTTTTCATTTTTGGGACTTAGAAAAATTTTCGAAATTTTCAAGAAAAAAAATTTTTCACATACACCTCAGTTTCATTGAGAAGTTTCTATTTCAAATGCATTTCACTTAAAAATCAAAAAAATTGATTTTTTTATATTTCTGACTTTGAAAAAAATATCGAAATTTTTCTTTCAACTTTTCTTTATTTATTATGAAAATTTAATTTTTCAGTTGATTTTTCATTTTTCTTTCAACTTTTCTTTATTTATTATGAAAATTTAATTTTTCAGTTGATTTTTCATTTTTCTTTCAACTTTTCTTTATTTATTATGAAAATTAAATTTTTCAGTTGATTTTTCATTTTTGGGACTTAGAAAAATTTTCGAAATTTTCAAGAAAAAAAATTTTTCACATACACCTCAGTTTCATTGAGAAGTTTCTATTTCAAATGCATTTCACTTAAAAATCAAAAAAATTGATTTTTTTATATTTCTGACTTTGAAAAAAATATCGAAATTTTTCTTTCAACTTTTCTTTATTTATTATGAAAATTTAATTTTTCAGTTGATTTTTCATTTTTCTTTCAACTTTTCTTTATTTATTATGAAAATTTAATTTTTCAGTTGATTTTTCATTTTTCTTTCAACTTTTCTTTATTTATTATGAAAATTAAATTTTTCAGTTGATTTTTCATTTTTGGGACTTAGAAAAATTTTCGATTTTTTTTCTCATATAATCTGACCTTCTATGGAATTGTTCATTTTTACACTTCTCATAATATACCTTTTAAACACACAAACAGCAAATGGCATTCTAGCGGGACTATATTTTTTCCAATTGATTTTTTTATATTTCTGACTATTTCTGACTATTTCTGACTTTGAAAAAAATATCGAAATTTTTCTTTCAACTTTTCTTTATTTATTATGAAAATTTAATTTTTCAGTTGATTTTTCATTTTTCTTTCAACTTTTCTTTATTTATTATGAAAATTAAATTTTTCAGTTGATTTTTCATTTTTGGGACTTAGAAAAATTTTCGAAATTTTCAAGAAAAAAAATTTTTCACATACACCTCAGTTTCATTGAGAAGTTTCTATTTCAAATGCATTTCACTTAAAAATCAAAAAAATTGATTTTTTTATATTTCTGACTTTGAAAAAAATATCGAAATTTTTCTTTCAACTTTTCTTTATTTATTATGAAAATTTAATTTTTCAGTTGATTTTTCACTTTTCTTTCAACTTTTCTTTATTTATTATGAAAATTTAATTTTTCAGTTGATTTTTCATTTTTCTTTCAACTTTTCTTTATTTATTATGAAAATTAAATTTTTCAGTTGATTTTTCATTTTTGGGACTTAGAAAAATTTTCGATTTTTTTTCTCATATAATCTGACCTTCTATGGAATTGTTCATTTTTACACTTCTCATAATATACCTTTTAAACACACAAACAGCAAATGGCATTCTAGCGGGACTATATTTTTTCCAATTGATTTTTTTATATTTCTGACTATTTCTGACTATTTCTGACTATTTCTGACTTTGAAAAAAATATCGAAATTTTTCTTTCAACTTTTCTTTATTTATTATGAAAATTTAATTTTTCAGTTGATTTTTCATTTTTCTTTCAACTTTTCTTTATTTATTATGAAAATTAAATTTTTCAGTTGATTTTTCATTTTTGGGACTTAGAAAAATTTTCGAAATTTTCAAGAAAAAAAATTTTTCACATACACCTCAGTTTCATTGAGAAGTTTCTATTTCAAATGCATTTCACTTAAAAATCAAAAAAATTGATTTTTTTATATTTCTGACTTTGAAAAAAATATCGAAATTTTTCTTTCAACTTTTCTTTATTTATTATGAAAATTTAATTTTTCAGTTGATTTTTCATTTTTCTTTCAACTTTTCTTTATTTATTATGAAAATTTAATTTTTCAGTTGATTTTTCATTTTTCTTTCAACTTTTCTTTATTTATTATGAAAATTAAATTTTTCAGTTGATTTTTCATTTTTGGGACTTAGAAAAATTTTCGATTTTTTTTCTCATATAATCTGACCTTCTATGGAATTGTTCATTTTTACACTTCTCATAATATACCTTTTAAACACACAAACAGCAAATGGCATTCTAGCGGGACTTAGAAAAATTTTCGAAATTTTCAAGAAAAAAAATTTTTGACATACACCTCAGTTTCATTGAGAAGTCTCTATTTCAAATGAATTCCACTTAAAAATCATATATATATTTTTTCCAATTGATTTTTTTATATTTCTGACTATTTCTGACTTTGAAAAAAATATCGAAATTTTTCTTTCAACTTTTCTTTATTTATTATGAAAATTTAATTTTTCAGTTGATTTTTCATTTTTCTTTCAACTTTTCTTTATTTATTATGAAAATTAAATTTTTCAGTTGATTCTTCATTTTTGGGACTTAGAAAAATTTTCGATTTTTTTTCTCATATAATCTGACCTTCTATGGAATTGTTCATTTTTACACTTCTCATAATATACCTTTTAAACACACAAACAGCAAATGGCATTCTAGCGGGACTATATTTTTTCCAATTGATTTTTTTATATTTCTGACTATTTCTGACTATTTCTGACTTTGAAAAAAATATCGAAATTTTTCTTTCAACTTTTCTTTATTTATTATGAAAATTTAATTTTTCAGTTGATTTTTCATTTTTCTTTCAACTTTTCTTTATTTATTATGAAAATTAAATTTTTCAGTTGATTTTTCATTTTTGGGACTTAGAAAAATTTTCGATTTTTTTTCTCATATAATCTGACCTTCTATGGAATTGTTCATTTTTACACTTCTCATAATATACCTTTTAAACACACAAACAGCAAATGGCATTCTAGCGGGACTATATTTTTTCCAATTGATTTTTTTATATTTCTGACTATTTCTGACTATTTCTGACTTTGAAAAAAATATCGAAATTTTTCTTTCAACTTTTCTTTATTTATTATGAAAATTTAATTTTTCAGTTGATTTTTCATTTTTCTTTCAACTTTTCTTTATTTATTATGAAAATTTAATTTTTCAGTTGATTTTTCATTTTTCTTTCAACTTTTCTTTATTTATTATGAAAATTAAATTTTTCAGTTGATTTTTCATTTTTGGGACTTAGAAAAATTTTCGATTTTTTTTCTCATATAATCTGACCTTCTATGGAATTGTTCATTTTTACACTTCTCATAATATACCTTTTAAACACACAAACAGCAAATGGCATTCTAGCGGGACTTAGAAAAATTTTCGAAATTTTCAAGAAAAAAAATTTTTGACATACACCTCAGTTTCATTGAGAAGTCTCTATTTCAAATGAATTCCACTTAAAAATCATATATATATTTTTTCCAATTGATTTTTTTATATTTCTGACTATTTCTGACTTTGAAAAAAATATCGAAATTTTTCTTTCAACTTTTCTTTATTTATTATGAAAATTTAATTTTTCAGTTGATTTTTCATTTTTCTTTCAACTTTTCTTTATTTATTATGAAAATTAAATTTTTCAGTTGATTCTTCATTTTTGGGACTTAGAAAAATTTTCGATTTTTTTTCTCATATAATCTGACCTTCTATGGAATTGTTCATTTTTACACTTCTCATAATATACCTTTTAAACACACAAACAGCAAATGGCATTCTAGCGGGACTATATTTTTTCCAATTGATTTTTTTATATTTCTGACTATTTCTGACTATTTCTGACTTTGAAAAAAATATCGAAATTTTTCTTTCAACTTTTCTTTATTTATTATGAAAATTTAATTTTTCAGTTGATTTTTCATTTTTCTTTCAACTTTTCTTTATTTATTATGAAAATTAAATTTTTCAGTTGATTTTTCATTTTTGGGACTTAGAAAAATTTTCGAAATTTTCAAGAAAAAAAATTTTTCACATACACCTCAGTTTCATTGAGAAGTTTCTATTTCAAATGCATTTCACTTAAAAATCAAAAAAATTGATTTTTTTATATTTCTGACTTTGAAAAAAATATCGAAATTTTTCTTTCAACTTTTCTTTATTTATTATGAAAATTTAATTTTTCAGTTGATTTTTCATTTTTCTTTCAACTTTTCTTTATTTATTATGAAAATTAAATTTTTCAGTTGATTTTTCATTTTTGGGACTTAGAAAAATTTTCGAAATTTTCAAGAAAAAAAATTTTTCACATACACCTCAGTTTCATTGAGAAGTTTCTATTTCAAATGCATTTCACTTAAAAATCAAAAAAATTGATTTTTTTATATTTCTGACTTTGAAAAAAATATCGAAATTTTTCTTTCAACTTTTCTTTATTTATTATGAAAATTTAATTTTTCAGTTGATTTTTCATTTTTCTTTCAACTTTTCTTTATTTATTATGAAAATTTAATTTTTCAGTTGATTTTTCATTTTTCTTTCAACTTTTCTTTATTTATTATGAAAATTAAATTTTTCAGTTGATTTTTCATTTTTGGGACTTAGAAAAATTTTCGATTTTTTTTCTCATATAATCTGACCTTCTATGGAATTGTTCATTTTTACACTTCTCATAATATACCTTTTAAACACACAAACAGCAAATGGCATTCTAGCGGGACTATATTTTTTCCAATTGATTTTTTTATATTTCTGACTATTTCTGACTATTTCTGACTTTGAAAAAAATATCGAAATTTTTCTTTCAACTTTTCTTTATTTATTATGAAAATTTAATTTTTCAGTTGATTTTTCATTTTTCTTTCAACTTTTCTTTATTTATTATGAAAATTAAATTTTTCAGTTGATTTTTCATTTTTGGGACTTAGAAAAATTTTCGATTTTTTTTCTCATATAATCTGACCTTCTATGGAATTGTTCATTTTTACACTTCTCATAATATACCTTTTAAACACACAAACAGCAAATGGCATTCTAGCGGGACTATATTTTTTCCAATTGATTTTTTTATATTTCTGACTATTTCTGACTATTTCTGACTTTGAAAAAAATATCGAAATTTTTCTTTCAACTTTTCTTTATTTATTATGAAAATTTAATTTTTCAGTTGATTTTTCATTTTTCTTTCAACTTTTCTTTATTTATTATGAAAATTAAATTTTTCAGTTGATTTTTCATTTTTGGGACTTAGAAAAATTTTCGAAATTTTCAAGAAAAAAAATTTTTCACATACACCTCAGTTTCATTGAGAAGTCTCTATTTCAAATGAATTCCACTTAAAAATCATATATATATTTTTTCCAATTGATTTTTTTATATTTCTGACTATTTCTGACTTTGAAAAAAATATCGAAATTTTTCTTTCAACTTTTCTTTATTTATTATGAAAATTTAATTTTTCAGTTGATTTTTCATTTTTCTTTCAACTTTTCTTTATTTATTATGAAAATTAAATTTTTCAGTTGATTCTTCATTTTTGGGACTTAGAAAAATTTTCGATTTTTTTTCTCATATAATCTGACCTTCTATGGAATTGTTCATTTTTACACTTCTCATAATATACCTTTTAAACACACAAACAGCAAATGGCATTCTAGCGGGACTATATTTTTTCCAATTGATTTTTTTATATTTCTGACTATTTCTGACTATTTCTGACTTTGAAAAAAATATCGAAATTTTTCTTTCAACTTTTCTTTATTTATTATGAAAATTTAATTTTTCAGTTGATTTTTCATTTTTCTTTCAACTTTTCTTTATTTATTATGAAAATTAAATTTTTCAGTTGATTTTTCATTTTTGGGACTTAGAAAAATTTTCGATTTTTTTTCTCATATAATCTGACCTTCTATGGAATTGTTCATTTTTACACTTCTCATAATATACCTTTTAAACACACAAACAGCAAATGGCATTCTAGCGGGACTATATTTTTTCCAATTGATTTTTTTATATTTCTGACTATTTCTGACTATTTCTGACTTTGAAAAAAATATCGAAATTTTTCTTTCAACTTTTCTTTATTTATTATGAAAATTTAATTTTTCAGTTGATTTTTCATTTTTCTTTCAACTTTTCTTTATTTATTATGAAAATTAAATTTTTCAGTTGATTTTTCATTTTTGGGACTTAGAAAAATTTTCGAAATTTTCAAGAAAAAAAATTTTTCACATACACCTCAGTTTCATTGAGAAGTTTCTATTTCAAATGCATTTCACTTAAAAATCAAAAAAATTGATTTTTTTATATTTCTGACTTTGAAAAAAATATCGAAATTTTTCTTTCAACTTTTCTTTATTTATTATGAAAATTTAATTTTTCAGTTGATTTTTCATTTTTCTTTCAACTTTTCTTTATTTATTATGAAAATTTAATTTTTCAGTTGATTTTTCATTTTTCTTTCAACTTTTCTTTATTTATTATGAAAATTAAATTTTTCAGTTGATTTTTCATTTTTGGGACTTAGAAAAATTTTCGATTTTTTTTCTCATATAATCTGACCTTCTATGGAATTGTTCATTTTTACACTTCTCATAATATACCTTTTAAACACACAAACAGCAAATGGCATTCTAGCGGGACTTAGAAAAATTTTCGAAATTTTCAAGAAAAAAAATTTTTGACATACACCTCAGTTTCATTGAGAAGTCTCTATTTCAAATGAATTCCACTTAAAAATCATATATATATTTTTTCCAATTGATTTTTTTATATTTCTGACTATTTCTGACTTTGAAAAAAATATCGAAATTTTTCTTTCAACTTTTCTTTATTTATTATGAAAATTTAATTTTTCAGTTGATTTTTCATTTTTCTTTCAACTTTTCTTTATTTATTATGAAAATTAAATTTTTCAGTTGATTCTTCATTTTTGGGACTTAGAAAAATTTTCGATTTTTTTTCTCATATAATCTGACCTTCTATGGAATTGTTCATTTTTACACTTCTCATAATATACCTTTTAAACACACAAACAGCAAATGGCATTCTAGCGGGACTATATTTTTTCCAATTGATTTTTTTATATTTCTGACTATTTCTGACTATTTCTGACTTTGAAAAAAATATCGAAATTTTTCTTTCAACTTTTCTTTATTTATTATGAAAATTTAATTTTTCAGTTGATTTTTCATTTTTCTTTCAACTTTTCTTTATTTATTATGAAAATTAAATTTTTCAGTTGATTTTTCATTTTTGGGACTTAGAAAAATTTTCGAAATTTTCAAGAAAAAAAATTTTTCACATACACCTCAGTTTCATTGAGAAGTTTCTATTTCAAATGCATTTCACTTAAAAATCAAAAAAATTGATTTTTTTATATTTCTGACTTTGAAAAAAATATCGAAATTTTTCTTTCAACTTTTCTTTATTTATTATGAAAATTTAATTTTTCAGTTGATTTTTCATTTTTCTTTCAACTTTACTTTATTTATTATGAAAATTAAATTTTTCAGTTGATTTTTCATTTTTGGGACTTAGAAAAATTTTCGAAATTTTCAAGAAAAAAAATTTTTCACATACACCTCAGTTTCATTGAGAAGTTTCTATTTCAAATGCATTTCACTTAAAAATCAAAAAAATTGATTTTTTTATATTTCTGACTTTGAAAAAAATATCGAAATTTTTCTTTCAACTTTTCTTTATTTATTATGAAAATTTAATTTTTCAGTTGATTTTTCATTTTTCTTTCAACTTTTCTTTATTTATTATGAAAATTTAATTTTTCAGTTGATTTTTCATTTTTCTTTCAACTTTTCTTTATTTATTATGAAAATTAAATTTTTCAGTTGATTTTTCATTTTTGGGACTTAGAAAAATTTTCGATTTTTTTTCTCATATAATCTGACCTTCTATGGAATTGTTCATTTTTACACTTCTCATAATATACCTTTTAAACACACAAACAGCAAATGGCATTCTAGCGGGACTATATTTTTTCCAATTGATTTTTTTATATTTCTGACTATTTCTGACTATTTCTGACTTTGAAAAAAATATCGAAATTTTTCTTTCAACTTTTCTTTATTTATTATGAAAATTTAATTTTTCAGTTGATTTTTCATTTTTCTTTCAACTTTTCTTTATTTATTATGAAAATTAAATTTTTCAGTTGATTTTTCATTTTTGGGACTTAGAAAAATTTTCGATTTTTTTTCTCATATAATCTGACCTTCTATGGAATTGTTCATTTTTACACTTCTCATAATATACCTTTTAAACACACAAACAGCAAATGGCATTCTAGCGGGACTATATTTTTTCCAATTGATTTTTTTATATTTCTGACTATTTCTGACTATTTCTGACTTTGAAAAAAATATCGAAATTTTTCTTTCAACTTTTCTTTATTTATTATGAAAATTTAATTTTTCAGTTGATTTTTCATTTTTCTTTCAACTTTTCTTTATTTATTATGAAAATTAAATTTTTCAGTTGATTTTTCATTTTTGGGACTTAGAAAAATTTTCGAAATTTTCAAGAAAAAAAATTTTTCACATACACCTCAGTTTCATTGAGAAGTTTCTATTTCAAATGCATTTCACTTAAAAATCAAAAAAATTGATTTTTTTATATTTCTGACTTTGAAAAAAATATCGAAATTTTTCTTTCAACTTTTCTTTATTTATTATGAAAATTTAATTTTTCAGTTGATTTTTCATTTTTCTTTCAACTTTTCTTTATTTATTATGAAAATTTAATTTTTCAGTTGATTTTTCATTTTTCTTTCAACTTTTCTTTATTTATTATGAAAATTAAATTTTTCAGTTGATTTTTCATTTTTGGGACTTAGAAAAATTTTCGATTTTTTTTCTCATATAATCTGACCTTCTATGGAATTGTTCATTTTTACACTTCTCATAATATACCTTTTAAACACACAAACAGCAAATGGCATTCTAGCGGGACTTAGAAAAATTTTCGAAATTTTCAAGAAAAAAAATTTTTGACATACACCTCAGTTTCATTGAGAAGTCTCTATTTCAAATGAATTCCACTTAAAAATCATATATATATTTTTTCCAATTGATTTTTTTATATTTCTGACTATTTCTGACTTTGAAAAAAATATCGAAATTTTTCTTTCAACTTTTCTTTATTTATTATGAAAATTTAATTTTTCAGTTGATTTTTCATTTTTCTTTCAACTTTTCTTTATTTATTATGAAAATTAAATTTTTCAGTTGATTCTTCATTTTTGGGACTTAGAAAAATTTTCGATTTTTTTTCTCATATAATCTGACCTTCTATGGAATTGTTCATTTTTACACTTCTCATAATATACCTTTTAAACACACAAACAGCAAATGGCATTCTAGCGGGACTATATTTTTTCCAATTGATTTTTTTATATTTCTGACTATTTCTGACTATTTCTGACTTTGAAAAAAATATCGAAATTTTTCTTTCAACTTTTCTTTATTTATTATGAAAATTTAATTTTTCAGTTGATTTTTCATTTTTCTTTCAACTTTTCTTTATTTATTATGAAAATTAAATTTTTCAGTTGATTTTTCATTTTTGGGACTTAGAAAAATTTTCGAAATTTTCAAGAAAAAAAATTTTTCACATACACCTCAGTTTCATTGAGAAGTTTCTATTTCAAATGCATTTCACTTAAAAATCAAAAAAATTGATTTTTTTATATTTCTGACTTTGAAAAAAATATCGAAATTTTTCTTTCAACTTTTCTTTATTTATTATGAAAATTTAATTTTTCAGTTGATTTTTCATTTTTCTTTCAACTTTTCTTTATTTATTATGAAAATTAAATTTTTCAGTTGATTTTTCATTTTTGGGACTTAGAAAAATTTTCGAAATTTTCAAGAAAAAAAATTTTTCACATACACCTCAGTTTCATTGAGAAGTTTCTATTTCAAATGCATTTCACTTAAAAATCAAAAAAATTGATTTTTTTATATTTCTGACTTTGAAAAAAATATCGAAATTTTTCTTTCAACTTTTCTTTATTTATTATGAAAATTTAATTTTTCAGTTGATTTTTCATTTTTCTTTCAACTTTTCTTTATTTATTATGAAAATTTAATTTTTCAGTTGATTTTTCATTTTTCTTTCAACTTTTCTTTATTTATTATGAAAATTAAATTTTTCAGTTGATTTTTCATTTTTGGGACTTAGAAAAATTTTCGATTTTTTTTCTCATATAATCTGACCTTCTATGGAATTGTTCATTTTTACACTTCTCATAATATACCTTTTAAACACACAAACAGCAAATGGCATTCTAGCGGGACTATATTTTTTCCAATTGATTTTTTTATATTTCTGACTATTTCTGACTATTTCTGACTTTGAAAAAAATATCGAAATTTTTCTTTCAACTTTTCTTTATTTATTATGAAAATTTAATTTTTCAGTTGATTTTTCATTTTTCTTTCAACTTTTCTTTATTTATTATGAAAATTAAATTTTTCAGTTGATTTTTCATTTTTGGGACTTAGAAAAATTTTCGAAATTTTCAAGAAAAAAAATTTTTCACATACACCTCAGTTTCATTGAGAAGTTTCTATTTCAAATGCATTTCACTTAAAAATCAAAAAAATTGATTTTTTTATATTTCTGACTTTGAAAAAAATATCGAAATTTTTCTTTCAACTTTTCTTTATTTATTATGAAAATTTAATTTTTCAGTTGATTTTTCACTTTTCTTTCAACTTTTCTTTATTTATTATGAAAATTTAATTTTTCAGTTGATTTTTCATTTTTCTTTCAACTTTTCTTTATTTATTATGAAAATTAAATTTTTCAGTTGATTTTTCATTTTTGGGACTTAGAAAAATTTTCGATTTTTTTTCTCATATAATCTGACCTTCTATGGAATTGTTCATTTTTACACTTCTCATAATATACCTTTTAAACACACAAACAGCAAATGGCATTCTAGCGGGACTATATTTTTTCCAATTGATTTTTTTATATTTCTGACTATTTCTGACTATTTCTGACTTTGAAAAAAATATCGAAATTTTTCTTTCAACTTTTCTTTATTTATTATGAAAATTTAATTTTTCAGTTGATTTTTCATTTTTCTTTCAACTTTTCTTTATTTATTATGAAAATTAAATTTTTCAGTTGATTTTTCATTTTTGGGACTTAGAAAAATTTTCGAAATTTTCAAGAAAAAAAATTTTTCACATACACCTCAGTTTCATTGAGAAGTTTCTATTTCAAATGCATTTCACTTAAAAATCAAAAAAATTGATTTTTTTATATTTCTGACTTTGAAAAAAATATCGAAATTTTTCTTTCAACTTTTCTTTATTTATTATGAAAATTTAATTTTTCAGTTGATTTTTCATTTTTCTTTCAACTTTTCTTTATTTATTATGAAAATTAAATTTTTCAGTTGATTTTTCATTTTTGGGACTTAGAAAAATTTTCGAAATTTTCAAGAAAAAAAATTTTTCACATACACCTCAGTTTCATTGAGAAGTTTCTATTTCAAATGCATTTCACTTAAAAATCAAAAAAATTGATTTTTTTATATTTCTGACTTTGAAAAAAATATCGAAATTTTTCTTTCAACTTTTCTTTATTTATTATGAAAATTTAATTTTTCAGTTGATTTTTCATTTTTCTTTCAACTTTTCTTTATTTATTATGAAAATTTAATTTTTCAGTTGATTTTTCATTTTTCTTTCAACTTTTCTTTATTTATTATGAAAATTAAATTTTTCAGTTGATTTTTCATTTTTGGGACTTAGAAAAATTTTCGATTTTTTTTCTCATATAATCTGACCTTCTATGGAATTGTTCATTTTTACACTTCTCATAATATACCTTTTAAACACACAAACAGCAAATGGCATTCTAGCGGGACTTAGAAAAATTTTCGAAATTTTCAAGAAAAAAAATTTTTGACATACACCTCAGTTTCATTGAGAAGTCTCTATTTCAAATGAATTCCACTTAAAAATCATATATATATTTTTTCCAATTGATTTTTTTATATTTCTGACTATTTCTGACTTTGAAAAAAATATCGAAATTTTTCTTTCAACTTTTCTTTATTTATTATGAAAATTTAATTTTTCAGTTGATTTTTCATTTTTCTTTCAACTTTTCTTTATTTATTATGAAAATTAAATTTTTCAGTTGATTTTTCATTTTTGGGACTTAGAAAAATTTTCGATTTTTTTTCTCATATAATCTGACCTTCTATGGAATTGTTCATTTTTACACTTCTCATAATATACCTTTTAAACACACAAACAGCAAATGGCATTCTAGCGGGACTATATTTTTTCCAATTGATTTTTTTATATTTCTGACTATTTCTGACTATTTCTGACTTTGAAAAAAATATCGAAATTTTTCTTTCAACTTTTCTTTATTTATTATGAAAATTTAATTTTTCAGTTGATTTTTCATTTTTCTTTCAACTTTTCTTTATTTATTATGAAAATTAAATTTTTCAGTTGATTTTTCATTTTTGGGACTTAGAAAAATTTTCGAAATTTTCAAGAAAAAAAATTTTTCACATACACCTCAGTTTCATTGAGAAGTTTCTATTTCAAATGCATTTCACTTAAAAATCAAAAAAATTGATTTTTTTATATTTCTGACTTTGAAAAAAATATCGAAATTTTTCTTTCAACTTTTCTTTATTTATTATGAAAATTTAATTTTTCAGTTGATTTTTCATTTTTCTTTCAACTTTTCTTTATTTATTATGAAAATTTAATTTTTCAGTTGATTTTTCATTTTTCTTTCAACTTTTCTTTATTTATTATGAAAATTAAATTTTTCAGTTGATTTTTCATTTTTGGGACTTAGAAAAATTTTCGATTTTTTTTCTCATATAATCTGACCTTCTATGGAATTGTTCATTTTTACACTTCTCATAATATACCTTTTAAACACACAAACAGCAAATGGCATTCTAGCGGGACTTAGAAAAATTTTCGAAATTTTCAAGAAAAAAAATTTTTGACATACACCTCAGTTTCATTGAGAAGACTCTATTTCAAATGAATTCCACTTAAAAATCATATATATATTTTTTCCAATTGATTTTTTTATATTTCTGACTATTTCTGACTTTGAAAAAAATATCGAAATTTTTCTTAGAAAAATTTTCGAAATTTTCAAGAAAAAAAATTTTTGACATACACCTCAGTTTCATTGAGAAGTCTCTATTTCAAATGAATTCCACTTAAAAATCATATATATATTTTTTCCAATTGATTTTTTTATATTTCTGACTATTTCTGACTTTGAAAAAAATATCGAAATTTTTCTTTCAACTTTTCTTTATTTATTATGAAAATTTAATTTTTCAGTTGATTTTTCATTTTTCTTTCAACTTTTCTTTATTTATTATGAAAATTAAATTTTTCAGTTGATTCTTCATTTTTGGGACTTAGAAAAATTTTCGATTTTTTTTCTCATATAATCTGACCTTCTATGGAATTGTTCATTTTTACACTTCTCATAATATACCTTTTAAACACACAAACAGCAAATGGCATTCTAGCGGGACTATATTTTTTCCAATTGATTTTTTTATATTTCTGACTATTTCTGACTATTTCTGACTTTGAAAAAAATATCGAAATTTTTCTTTCAACTTTTCTTTATTTATTATGAAAATTTAATTTTTCAGTTGATTTTTCATTTTTCTTTCAACTTTTCTTTATTTATTATGAAAATTAAATTTTTCAGTTGATTTTTCATTTTTGGGACTTAGAAAAATTTTCGATTTTTTTTCTCATATAATCTGACCTTCTATGGAATTGTTCATTTTTACACTTCTCATAATATACCTTTTAAACACACAAACAGCAAATGGCATTCTAGCGGGACTATATTTTTTCCAATTGATTTTTTTATATTTCTGACTATTTCTGACTATTTCTGACTTTGAAAAAAATATCGAAATTTTTCTTTCAACTTTTCTTTATTTATTATGAAAATTTAATTTTTCAGTTGATTTTTCATTTTTCTTTCAACTTTTCTTTATTTATTATGAAAATTTAATTTTTCAGTTGATTTTTCATTTTTGGGACTTAGAAAAATTTTCGAAATTTTCAAGAAAAAAAATTTTTCACATACACCTCAGTTTCATTGAGAAGTTTCTATTTCAAATGCATTTCACTTAAAAATCAAAAAAATTGATTTTTTTATATTTCTGACTTTGAAAAAAATATCGAAATTTTTCTTTCAACTTTTCTTTATTTATTATGAAAATTTAATTTTTCAGTTGATTTTTCATTTTTCTTTCAACTTTTCTTTATTTATTATGAAAATTTAATTTTTCAGTTGATTTTTCATTTTTCTTTCAACTTTTCTTTATTTATTATGAAAATTAAATTTTTCAGTTGATTTTTCATTTTTGGGACTTAGAAAAATTTTCGATTTTTTTTCTCATATAATCTGACCTTCTATGGAATTGTTCATTTTTACACTTCTCATAATATACCTTTTAAACACACAAACAGCAAATGGCATTCTAGCGGGACTTAGAAAAATTTTCGAAATTTTCAAGAAAAAAAATTTTTGACATACACCTCAGTTTCATTGAGAAGTCTCTATTTCAAATGAATTCCACTTAAAAATCATATATATATTTTTTCCAATTGATTTTTTTATATTTCTGACTATTTCTGACTTTGAAAAAAATATCGAAATTTTTCTTTCAACTTTTCTTTATTTATTATGAAAATTTAATTTTTCAGTTGATTTTTCATTTTTCTTTCAACTTTTCTTTATTTATTATGAAAATTAAATTTTTCAGTTGATTTTTCATTTTTGGGACTTAGAAAAATTTTCGAAATTTTCAAGAAAAAAAATTTTTCACATACACCTCAGTTTCATTGAGAAGTTTCTATTTCAAATGCATTTCACTTAAAAATCAAAAAAATTGATTTTTTTATATTTCTGACTTTGAAAAAAATATCGAAATTTTTCTTTCAACTTTTCTTTATTTATTATGAAAATTAAATTTTTCAGTTGATTTTTCATTTTTGGGACTTAGAAAAATTTTCGATTTTTTTTCTCATATAATCTGACCTTCTATGGAATTGTTCATTTTTACACTTCTCATAATATACCTTTTAAACACACAAACAGCAAATGGCATTCTAGCGGGACTTAGAAAAATTTTCGAAATTTTCAAGAAAAAAAATTTTTGACATACACCTCAGTTTCATTGAGAAGTCTCTATTTCAAATGAATTCCACTTAAAAATCATATATATATTTTTTCCAATTGATTTTTTTATATTTCTGACTATTTCTGACTTTGAAAAAAATATCGAAATTTTTCTTTCAACTTTTCTTTATTTATTATGAAAATTTAATTTTTCAGTTGATTTTTCATTTTTCTTTCAACTTTTCTTTATTTATTATGAAAATTAAATTTTTCAGTTGATTTTTCATTTTTGGGACTTAGAAAAATTTTCGAAATTTTCAAGAAAAAAAATTTTTCACATACACCTCAGTTTCATTGAGAAGTTTCTATTTCAAATGCATTTCACTTAAAAATCAAAAAAATTGATTTTTTTATATTTCTGACTTTGAAAAAAATATCGAAATTTTTCTTTCAACTTTTCTTTATTTATTATGAAAATTTAATTTTTCAGTTGATTTTTCATTTTTCTTTCAACTTTTCTTTATTTATTATGAAAATTTAATTTTTCAGTTGATTTTTCATTTTTCTTTCAACTTTTCTTTATTTATTATGAAAATTAAATTTTTCAGTTGATTTTTCATTTTTGGGACTTAGAAAAATTTTCGAAATTTTCAAGAAAAAAAATTTTTCACATACACCTCAGTTTCATTGAGAAGTTTCTATTTCAAATGCATTTCACTTAAAAATCAAAAAAATTGATTTTTTTATATTTCTGACTTTGAAAAAAATATCGAAATTTTTCTTTCAACTTTTCTTTATTTATTATGAAAATTTAATTTTTCAGTTGATTTTTCATTTTTCTTTCAACTTTTCTTTATTTATTATGAAAATTAAATTTTTCAGTTGATTTTTCATTTTTGGGACTTAGAAAAATTTTCGAAATTTTCAAGAAAAAAAATTTTTCACATACACCTCAGTTTCATTGAGAAGTTTCTATTTCAAATGCATTTCACTTAAAAATCAAAAAAATTGATTTTTTTATATTTCTGACTTTGAAAAAAATATCGAAATTTTTCTTTCAACTTTTCTTTATTTATTATGAAAATTTAATTTTTCAGTTGATTTTTCATTTTTCTTTCAACTTTTCTTTATTTATTATGAAAATTTAATTTTTCAGTTGATTTTTCATTTTTCTTTCAACTTTTCTTTATTTATTATGAAAATTAAATTTTTCAGTTGATTTTTCATTTTTGGGACTTAGAAAAATTTTCGAAATTTTCAAGAAAAAAAATTTTTCACATACACCTCAGTTTCATTGAGAAGTTTCTATTTCAAATGCATTTCACTTAAAAATCAAAAAAATTGATTTTTTTATATTTCTGACTTTGAAAAAAATATCGAAATTTTTCTTTCAACTTTTCTTTATTTATTATGAAAATTTAATTTTTCAGTTGATTTTTCATTTTTCTTTCAACTTTTCTTTATTTATTATGAAAATTAAATTTTTCAGTTGATTTTTCATTTTTGGGACTTAGAAAAATTTTCGAAATTTTCAAGAAAAAAAATTTTTCACATACACCTCAGTTTCATTGAGAAGTTTCTATTTCAAATGCATTTCACTTAAAAATCAAAAAAATTGATTTTTTTATATTTCTGACTTTGAAAAAAATATCGAAATTTTTCTTTCAACTTTTCTTTATTTATTATGAAAATTTAATTTTTCAGTTGATTTTTCATTTTTCTTTCAACTTTTCTTTATTTATTATGAAAATTTAATTTTTCAGTTGATTTTTCATTTTTCTTTCAACTTTTCTTTATTTATTATGAAAATTAAATTTTTCAGTTGATTTTTCATTTTTGGGACTTAGAAAAATTTTCGATTTTTTTTCTCATATAATCTGACCTTCTATGGAATTGTTCATTTTTACACTTCTCATAATATACCTTTTAAACACACAAACAGCAAATGGCATTCTAGCGGGACTATATTTTTTCCAATTGATTTTTTTATATTTCTGACTATTTCTGACTATTTCTGACTTTGAAAAAAATATCGAAATTTTTCTTTCAACTTTTCTTTATTTATTATGAAAATTTAATTTTTCAGTTGATTTTTCATTTTTCTTTCAACTTTTCTTTATTTATTATGAAAATTAAATTTTTCAGTTGATTCTTCATTTTTGGGACTTAGAAAAATTTTCGATTTTTTTTCTCATATAATCTGACCTTCTATGGAATTGTTCATTTTTACACTTCTCATAATATACCTTTTAAACACACAAACAGCAAATGGCATTCTAGCGGGACTATATTTTTTCCAATTGATTTTTTTATATTTCTGACTATTTCTGACTATTTCTGACTTTGAAAAAAATATCGAAATTTTTCTTTCAACTTTTCTTTATTTATTATGAAAATTTAATTTTTCAGTTGATTTTTCATTTTTCTTTCAACTTTTCTTTATTTATTATGAAAATTAAATTTTTCAGTTGATTTTTCATTTTTGGGACTTAGAAAAATTTTCGAAATTTTCAAGAAAAAAAATTTTTCACATACACCTCAGTTTCATTGAGAAGTTTCTATTTCAAATGCATTTCACTTAAAAATCAAAAAAATTGATTTTTTTATATTTCTGACTTTGAAAAAAATATCGAAATTTTTCTTTCAACTTTTCTTTATTTATTATGAAAATTTAATTTTTCAGTTGATTTTTCATTTTTCTTTCAACTTTTCTTTATTTATTATGAAAATTAAATTTTTCAGTTGATTTTTCATTTTTGGGACTTAGAAAAATTTTCGAAATTTTCAAGAAAAAAAATTTTTCACATACACCTCAGTTTCATTGAGAAGTTTCTATTTCAAATGCATTTCACTTAAAAATCAAAAAAATTGATTTTTTTATATTTCTGACTTTGAAAAAAATATCGAAATTTTTCTTTCAACTTTTCTTTATTTATTATGAAAATTTAATTTTTCAGTTGATTTTTCATTTTTCTTTCAACTTTTCTTTATTTATTATGAAAATTTAATTTTTCAGTTGATTTTTCATTTTTCTTTCAACTTTTCTTTATTTATTATGAAAATTAAATTTTTCAGTTGATTTTTCATTTTTGGGACTTAGAAAAATTTTCGATTTTTTTTCTCATATAATCTGACCTTCTATGGAATTGTTCATTTTTACACTTCTCATAATATACCTTTTAAACACACAAACAGCAAATGGCATTCTAGCGGGACTTAGAAAAATTTTCGAAATTTTCAAGAAAAAAAATTTTTGACATACACCTCAGTTTCATTGAGAAGTCTCTATTTCAAATGAATTCCACTTAAAAATCATATATATATTTTTTCCAATTGATTTTTTTATATTTCTGACTATTTCTGACTTTGAAAAAAATATCGAAATTTTTCTTTCAACTTTTCTTTATTTATTATGAAAATTTAATTTTTCAGTTGATTTTTCATTTTTCTTTCAACTTTTCTTTATTTATTATGAAAATTTAATTTTTCAGTTGATTTTTCATTTTTGGGACTTAGAAAAATTTTCGAAATTTTCAAGAAAAAAAATTTTTCACATACACCTCAGTTTCACTGAGAAGTTTCTATTTCAAATGCATTTCACTTAAAAATCAAAAAAATTGATTTTTTTATATTTCTGACTTTGAAAAAAATATCGAAATTTTTCTTTCAACTTTTCTTTATTTATTATGAAAATTTAATTTTTCAGTTGATTTTTCATTTTTCTTTCAACTTTTCTTTATTTATTATGAAAATTAAATTTTTCAGTTGATTCTTCATTTTTGGGACTTAGAAAAATTTTCGATTTTTTTTCTCATATAATCTGACCTTCTATGGAATTGTTCATTTTTACACTTCTCATAATATACCTTTTAAACACACAAACAGCAAATGGCATTCTAGCGGGACTATATTTTTTCCAATTGATTTTTTTATATTTCTGACTATTTCTGACTATTTCTGACTTTGAAAAAAATATCGAAATTTTTCTTTCAACTTTTCTTTATTTATTATGAAAATTTAATTTTTCAGTTGATTTTTCATTTTTCTTTCAACTTTTCTTTATTTATTATGAAAATTAAATTTTTCAGTTGATTTTTCATTTTTGGGACTTAGAAAAATTTTCGAAATTTTCAAGAAAAAAAATTTTTCACATACACCTCAGTTTCATTGAGAAGTTTCTATTTCAAATGCATTTCACTTAAAAATCAAAAAAATTGATTTTTTTATATTTCTGACTTTGAAAAAAATATCGAAATTTTTCTTTCAACTTTTCTTTATTTATTATGAAAATTTAATTTTTCAGTTGATTTTTCATTTTTCTTTCAACTTTTCTTTATTTATTATGAAAATTTAATTTTTCAGTTGATTTTTCATTTTTCTTTCAACTTTTCTTTATTTATTATGAAAATTAAATTTTTCAGTTGATTTTTCATTTTTGGGACTTAGAAAAATTTTCGATTTTTTTTCTCATATAATCTGACCTTCTATGGAATTGTTCATTTTTACACTTCTCATAATATACCTTTTAAACACACAAACAGCAAATGGCATTCTAGCGGGACTTAGAAAAATTTTCGAAATTTTCAAGAAAAAAAATTTTTGACATACACCTCAGTTTCATTGAGAAGTCTCTATTTCAAATGAATTCCACTTAAAAATCATATATATATTTTTTCCAATTGATTTTTTTATATTTCTGACTATTTCTGACTTTGAAAAAAATATCGAAATTTTTCTTTCAACTTTTCTTTATTTATTATGAAAATTTAATTTTTCAGTTGATTTTTCATTTTTCTTTCAACTTTTCTTTATTTATTATGAAAATTTAATTTTTCAGTTGATTTTTCATTTTTGGGACTTAGAAAAATTTTCGAAATTTTCAAGAAAAAAAATTTTTCACATACACCTCAGTTTCACTGAGAAGTTTCTATTTCAAATGCATTTCACTTAAAAATCAAAAAAATTGATTTTTTTATATTTCTGACTTTGAAAAAAATATCGAAATTTTTCTTTCAACTTTTCTTTATTTATTATGAAAATTTAATTTTTCAGTTGATTTTTCATTTTTCTTTCAACTTTTCTTTATTTATTATGAAAATTAAATTTTTCAGTTGATTCTTCATTTTTGGGACTTAGAAAAATTTTCGATTTTTTTTCTCATATAATCTGACCTTCTATGGAATTGTTCATTTTTACACTTCTCATAATATACCTTTTAAACACACAAACAGCAAATGGCATTCTAGCGGGACTATATTTTTTCCAATTGATTTTTTTATATTTCTGACTATTTCTGACTATTTCTGACTTTGAAAAAAATATCGAAATTTTTCTTTCAACTTTTCTTTATTTATTATGAAAATTTAATTTTTCAGTTGATTTTTCATTTTTCTTTCAACTTTTCTTTATTTATTATGAAAATTAAATTTTTCAGTTGATTTTTCATTTTTGGGACTTAGAAAAATTGTCGAAATTTTCAAGAAAAAAAATTTTTCACATACACCTCAGTTTCATTGAGAAGTTTCTATTTCAAATGCATTTCACTTAAAAATCAAAAAAATTGATTTTTTTATATTTCTGACTTTGAAAAAAATATCGAAATTTTTCTTTCAACTTTTCTTTATTTATTATGAAAATTTAATTTTTCAGTTGATTTTTCATTTTTCTTTCAACTTTTCTTTATTTATTATGAAAATTTAATTTTTCAGTTGATTTTTCATTTTTCTTTCAACTTTTCTTTATTTATTATGAAAATTAAATTTTTCAGTTGATTTTTCATTTTTGGGACTTAGAAAAATTTTCGATTTTTTTTCTCATATAATCTGACCTTCTATGGAATTGTTCATTTTTACACTTCTCATAATATACCTTTTAAACACACAAACAGCAAATGGCATTCTAGCGGGACTTAGAAAAATTTTCGAAATTTTCAAGAAAAAAAATTTTTGACATACACCTCAGTTTCATTGAGAAGTCTCTATTTCAAATGAATTCCACTTAAAAATCATATATATATTTTTTCCAATTGATTTTTTTATATTTCTGACTATTTCTGACTTTGAAAAAAATATCGAAATTTTTCTTTCAACTTTTCTTTATTTATTATGAAAATTTAATTTTTCAGTTGATTTTTCATTTTTCTTTCAACTTTTCTTTATTTATTATGAAAATTTAATTTTTCAGTTGATTTTTCATTTTTGGGACTTAGAAAAATTTTCGATTTTTTTTCTCATATAATCTGACCTTCTATGGAATTGTTCATTTTTACACTTCTCATAATATACCTTTTAAACACACAAACAGCAAATGGCATTCTAGCGGGACTATATTTTTTCCAATTGATTTTTTTATATTTCTGACTATTTCTGACTATTTCTGACTTTGAAAAAAATATCGAAATTTTTCTTTCAACTTTTCTTTATTTATTATGAAAATTTAATTTTTCAGTTGATTTTTCATTTTTCTTTCAACTTTTCTTTATTTATTATGAAAATTAAATTTTTCAGTTGATTTTTCATTTTTGGGACTTAGAAAAATTTTCGAAATTTTCAAGAAAAAAAATTTTTCACATACACCTCAGTTTCATTGAGAAGTTTCTATTTCAAATGCATTTCACTTAAAAATCAAAAAAATTGATTTTTTTATATTTCTGACTTTGAAAAAAATATCGAAATTTTTCTTTCAACTTTTCTTTATTTATTATGAAAATTTAATTTTTCAGTTGATTTTTCATTTTTCTTTCAACTTTTCTTTATTTATTATGAAAATTTAATTTTTCAGTTGATTTTTCATTTTTCTTTCAACTTTTCTTTATTTATTATGAAAATTAAATTTTTCAGTTGATTCTTCATTTTTGGGACTTAGAAAAATTTTCGATTTTTTTTCTCATATAATCTGACCTTCTATGGAATTGTTCATTTTTACACTTCTCATAATATACCTTTTAAACACACAAACAGCAAATGGCATTCTAGCGGGACTATATTTTTTCCAATTGATTTTTTTATATTTCTGACTATTTCTGACTATTTCTGACTTTGAAAAAAATATCGAAATTTTTCTTTCAACTTTTCTTTATTTATTATGAAAATTTAATTTTTCAGTTGATTTTTCATTTTTCTTTCAACTTTTCTTTATTTATTATGAAAATTAAATTTTTCAGTTGATTTTTCATTTTTGGGACTTAGAAAAATTTTCGAAATTTTCAAGAAAAAAAATTTTTCACATACACCTCAGTTTCATTGAGAAGTTTCTATTTCAAATGCATTTCACTTAAAAATCAAAAAAATTGATTTTTTTATATTTCTGACTTTGAAAAAAATATCGAAATTTTTCTTTCAACTTTTCTTTATTTATTATGAAAATTTAATTTTTCAGTTGATTTTTCATTTTTCTTTCAACTTTTCTTTATTTATTATGAAAATTTAATTTTTCAGTTGATTTTTCATTTTTCTTTCAACTTTTCTTTATTTATTATGAAAATTAAATTTTTCAGTTGATTTTTCATTTTTGGGACTTAGAAAAATTTTCGATTTTTTTTCTCATATAATCTGACCTTCTATGGAATTGTTCATTTTTACACTTCTCATAATATACCTTTTAAACACACAAACAGCAAATGGCATTCTAGCGGGACTATATTTTTTCCAATTGATTTTTTTATATTTCTGACTATTTCTGACTATTTCTGACTTTGAAAAAAATATCGAAATTTTTCTTTCAACTTTTCTTTATTTATTATGAAAATTTAATTTTTCAGTTGATTTTTCATTTTTCTTTCAACTTTTCTTTATTTATTATGAAAATTTAATTTTTCAGTTGATTTTTCATTTTTGGGACTTAGAAAAATTTTCGATTTTTTTTCTCATATAATCTGACCTTCTATGGAATTGTTCATTTTTACACTTCTCATAATATACCTTTTAAACACACAAACAGCAAATGGCATTCTAGCGGGACTATATTTTTTCCAATTGATTTTTTTATATTTCTGACTATTTCTGACTATTTCTGACTTTGAAAAAAATATCGAAATTTTTCTTTCAACTTTTCTTTATTTATTATGAAAATTTAATTTTTCAGTTGATTTTTCATTTTTCTTTCAACTTTTCTTTATTTATTATGAAAATTAAATTTTTCAGTTGATTTTTCATTTTTGGGACTTAGAAAAATTTTCGAAATTTTCAAGAAAAAAAATTTTTCACATACACCTCAGTTTCATTGAGAAGTTTCTATTTCAAATGCATTTCACTTAAAAATCAAAAAAATTGATTTTTTTATATTTCTGACTTTGAAAAAAATATCGAAATTTTTCTTTCAACTTTTCTTTATTTATTATGAAAATTTAATTTTTCAGTTGATTTTTCATTTTTCTTTCAACTTTTCTTTATTTATTATGAAAATTTAATTTTTCAGTTGATTTTTCATTTTTCTTTCAACTTTTCTTTATTTATTATGAAAATTAAATTTTTCAGTTGATTCTTCATTTTTGGGACTTAGAAAAATTTTCGATTTTTTTTCTCATATAATCTGACCTTCTATGGAATTGTTCATTTTTACACTTCTCATAATATACCTTTTAAACACACAAACAGCAAATGGCATTCTAGCGGGACTATATTTTTTCCAATTGATTTTTTTATATTTCTGACTATTTCTGACTATTTCTGACTTTGAAAAAAATATCGAAATTTTTCTTTCAACTTTTCTTTATTTATTATGAAAATTTAATTTTTCAGTTGATTTTTCATTTTTCTTTCAACTTTTCTTTATTTATTATGAAAATTTAATTTTTCAGTTGATTTTTCATTTTTGGGACTTAGAAAAATTTTCGATTTTTTTTCTCATATAATCTGACCTTCTATGGAATTGTTCATTTTTACACTTCTCATAATATACCTTTTAAACACACAAACAGCAAATGGCATTCTAGCGGGACTATATTTTTTCCAATTGATTTTTTTATATTTCTGACTATTTCTGACTATTTCTGACTTTGAAAAAAATATCGAAATTTTTCTTTCAACTTTTCTTTATTTATTATGAAAATTTAATTTTTCAGTTGATTTTTCATTTTTCTTTCAACTTTTCTTTATTTATTATGAAAATTAAATTTTTCAGTTGATTTTTCATTTTTGGGACTTAGAAAAATTTTCGAAATTTTCAAGAAAAAAAATTTTTCACATACACCTCAGTTTCATTGAGAAGTTTCTATTTCAAATGCATTTCACTTAAAAATCAAAAAAATTGATTTTTTTATATTTCTGACTTTGAAAAAAATATCGAAATTTTTCTTTCAACTTTTCTTTATTTATTATGAAAATTTAATTTTTCAGTTGATTTTTCATTTTTCTTTCAACTTTTCTTTATTTATTATGAAAATTTAATTTTTCAGTTGATTTTTCATTTTTCTTTCAACTTTTCTTTATTTATTATGAAAATTAAATTTTTCAGTTGATTCTTCATTTTTGGGACTTAGAAAAATTTTCGATTTTTTTTCTCATATAATCTGACCTTCTATGGAATTGTTCATTTTTACACTTCTCATAATATACCTTTTAAACACACAAACAGCAAATGGCATTCTAGCGGGACTATATTTTTTCCAATTGATTTTTTTATATTTCTGACTATTTCTGACTATTTCTGACTTTGAAAAAAATATCGAAATTTTTCTTTCAACTTTTCTTTATTTATTATGAAAATTTAATTTTTCAGTTGATTTTTCATTTTTCTTTCAACTTTTCTTTATTTATTATGAAAATTAAATTTTTCAGTTGATTTTTCATTTTTGGGACTTAGAAAAATTTTCGAAATTTTCAAGAAAAAAAATTTTTCACATACACCTCAGTTTCATTGAGAAGTTTCTATTTCAAATGCATTTCACTTAAAAATCAAAAAAATTGATTTTTTATATTTCTGACTTTGAAAAAAATATCGAAATTTTTCTTTCAACTTTTCTTTATTTATTATGAAAATTTAATTTTTCAGTTGATTTTTCATTTTTCTTTCAACTTTTCTTTATTTATTATGAAAATTAAATTTTTCAGTTGATTTTTCATTTTTGGGACTTAGAAAAATTTTCGAAATTTTCAAGAAAAAAAATTTTTCACATACACCTCAGTTTCATTGAGAAGTTTCTATTTCAAATGCATTTCACTTAAAAATCAAAAAAATTGATTTTTTTATATTTCTGACTTTGAAAAAAATATCGAAATTTTTCTTTCAACTTTTCTTTATTTATTATGAAAATTTAATTTTTCAGTTGATTTTTCATTTTTCTTTCAACTTTTCTTTATTTATTATGAAAATTTAATTTTTCAGTTGATTTTTCATTTTTCTTTCAACTTTTCTTTATTTATTATGAAAATTAAATTTTTCAGTTGATTTTTCATTTTTGGGACTTAGAAAAATTTTCGATTTTTTTTCTCATATAATCTGACCTTCTATGGAATTGTTCATTTTTACACTTCTCATAATATACCTTTTAAACACACAAACAGCAAATGGCATTCTAGCGGGACTTAGAAAAATTTTCGAAATTTTCAAGAAAAAAAACTTTTGACATACACCTCAGTTTCATTGAGAAGTCTCTATTTCAAATGAATTCCACTTAAAAATCATATATATATTTTTTCCAATTGATTTTTTTATATTTCTGACTATTTCTGACTTTGAAAAAAATATCGAAATTTTTCTTTCAACTTTTCTTTATTTATTATGAAAATTTAATTTTTCAGTTGATTTTTCATTTTTCTTTCAACTTTTCTTTATTTATTATGAAAATTTAATTTTTCAGTTGATTTTTCATTTTTGGGACTTAGAAAAATTTTCGATTTTTTTTCTCATATAATCTGACCTTCTATGGAATTGTTCATTTTTACACTTCTCATAATATACCTTTTAAACACACAAACAGCAAATGGCATTCTAGCGGGACTATATTTTTTCCAATTGATTTTTTTATATTTCTGACTATTTCTGACTATTTCTGACTTTGAAAAAAATATCGAAATTTTTCTTTCAACTTTTCTTTATTTATTATGAAAATTTAATTTTTCAGTTGATTTTTCATTTTTCTTTCAACTTTTCTTTATTTATTATGAAAATTAAATTTTTCAGTTGATTTTTCATTTTTGGGACTTAGAAAAATTTTCGAAATTTTCAAGAAAAAAAATTTTTCACATACACCTCAGTTTCATTGAGAAGTTTCTATTTCAAATGCATTTCACTTAAAAATCAAAAAAATTGATTTTTTTATATTTCTGACTTTGAAAAAAATATCGAAATTTTTCTTTCAACTTTTCTTTATTTATTATGAAAATTTAATTTTTCAGTTGATTTTTCATTTTTCTTTCAACTTTTCTTTATTTATTATGAAAATTTAATTTTTCAGTTGATTTTTCATTTTTCTTTCAACTTTTCTTTATTTATTATGAAAATTAAATTTTTCAGTTGATTCTTCATTTTTGGGACTTAGAAAAATTTTCGATTTTTTTTCTCATATAATCTGACCTTCTATGGAATTGTTCATTTTTACACTTCTCATAATATACCTTTTAAACACACAAACAGCAAATGGCATTCTAGCGGGACTATATTTTTTCCAATTGATTTTTTTATATTTCTGACTATTTCTGACTATTTCTGACTTTGAAAAAAATATCGAAATTTTTCTTTCAACTTTTCTTTATTTATTATGAAAATTTAATTTTTCAGTTGATTTTTCATTTTTCTTTCAACTTTTCTTTATTTATTATGAAAATTAAATTTTTCAGTTGATTTTTCATTTTTGGGACTTAGAAAAATTTTCGAAATTTTCAAGAAAAAAAATTTTTCACATACACCTCAGTTTCATTGAGAAGTTTCTATTTCAAATGCATTTCACTTAAAAATCAAAAAAATTGATTTTTTTATATTTCTGACTTTGAAAAAAATATCGAAATTTTTCTTTCAACTTTTCTTTATTTATTATGAAAATTTAATTTTTCAGTTGATTTTTCATTTTTCTTTCAACTTTTCTTTATTTATTATGAAAATTAAATTTTTCAGTTGATTTTTCATTTTTGGGACTTAGAAAAATTTTCGAAATTTTCAAGAAAAAAAATTTTTCACATACACCTCAGTTTCATTGAGAAGTTTCTATTTCAAATGCATTTCACTTAAAAATCAAAAAAATTGATTTTTTTATATTTCTGACTTTGAAAAAAATATCGAAATTTTTCTTTCAACTTTTCTTTATTTATTATGAAAATTTAATTTTTCAGTTGATTTTTCATTTTTCTTTCAACTTTTCTTTATTTATTATGAAAATTTAATTTTTCAGTTGATTTTTCATTTTTCTTTCAACTTTTCTTTATTTATTATGAAAATTAAATTTTTCAGTTGATTTTTCAGTTTTGGGACTTAGAAAAATTTTCGATTTTTTTTCTCATATAATCTGACCTTCTATGGAATTGTTCATTTTTACACTTCTCATAATATACCTTTTAAACACACAAACAGCAAATGGCATTCTAGCGGGACTTAGAAAAATTTTCGAAATTTTCAAGAAAAAAAACTTTTGACATACACCTCAGTTTCATTGAGAAGTCTCTATTTCAAATGAATTCCACTTAAAAATCATATATATATTTTTTCCAATTGATTTTTTTATATTTCTGACTATTTCTGACTTTGAAAAAAATATCGAAATTTTTCTTTCAACTTTTCTTTATTTATTATGAAAATTTAATTTTTCAGTTGATTTTTCATTTTTCTTTCAACTTTTCTTTATTTATTATGAAAATTTAATTTTTCAGTTGATTTTTCATTTTTGGGACTTAGAAAAATTTTCGATTTTTTTTCTCATATAATCTGACCTTCTATGGAATTGTTCATTTTTACACTTCTCATAATATACCTTTTAAACACACAAACAGCAAATGGCATTCTAGCGGGACTATATTTTTTCCAATTGATTTTTTTATATTTCTGACTATTTCTGACTATTTCTGACTTTGAAAAAAATATCGAAATTTTTCTTTCAACTTTTCTTTATTTATTATGAAAATTTAATTTTTCAGTTGATTTTTCATTTTTCTTTCAACTTTTCTTTATTTATTATGAAAATTAAATTTTTCAGTTGATTTTTCATTTTTGGGACTTAGAAAAATTTTCGAAATTTTCAAGAAAAAAAATTTTTCACATACACCTCAGTTTCATTGAGAAGTTTCTATTTCAAATGCATTTCACTTAAAAATCAAAAAAATTGATTTTTTTATATTTCTGACTTTGAAAAAAATATCGAAATTTTTCTTTCAACTTTTCTTTATTTATTATGAAAATTTAATTTTTCAGTTGATTTTTCATTTTTCTTTCAACTTTTCTTTATTTATTATGAAAATTTAATTTTTCAGTTGATTTTTCATTTTTCTTTCAACTTTTCTTTATTTATTATGAAAATTAAATTTTTCAGTTGATTCTTCATTTTTGGGACTTAGAAAAATTTTCGATTTTTTTTCTCATATAATCTGACCTTCTATGGAATTGTTCATTTTTACACTTCTCATAATATACCTTTTAAACACACAAACAGCAAATGGCATTCTAGCGGGACTATATTTTTTCCAATTGATTTTTTTATATTTCTGACTATTTCTGACTATTTCTGACTTTGAAAAAAATATCGAAATTTTTCTTTCAACTTTTCTTTATTTATTATGAAAATTTAATTTTTCAGTTGATTTTTCATTTTTCTTTCAACTTTTCTTTATTTATTATGAAAATTAAATTTTTCAGTTGATTTTTCATTTTTGGGACTTAGAAAAATTTTCGAAATTTTCAAGAAAAAAAATTTTTCACATACACCTCAGTTTCATTGAGAAGTTTCTATTTCAAATGCATTTCACTTAAAAATCAAAAAAATTGATTTTTTTATATTTCTGACTTTGAAAAAAATATCGAAATTTTTCTTTCAACTTTTCTTTATTTATTATGAAAATTTAATTTTTCAGTTGATTTTTCATTTTTCTTTCAACTTTTCTTTATTTATTATGAAAATTAAATTTTTCAGTTGATTTTTCATTTTTGGGACTTAGAAAAATTTTCGAAATTTTCAAGAAAAAAAATTTTTCACATACACCTCAGTTTCATTGAGAAGTTTCTATTTCAAATGCATTTCACTTAAAAATCAAAAAAATTGATTTTTTTATATTTCTGACTTTGAAAAAAATATCGAAATTTTTCTTTCAACTTTTCTTTATTTATTATGAAAATTTAATTTTTCAGTTGATTTTTCATTTTTCTTTCAACTTTTCTTTATTTATTATGAAAATTTAATTTTTCAGTTGATTTTTCATTTTTCTTTCAACTTTTCTTTATTTATTATGAAAATTAAATTTTTCAGTTGATTTTTCATTTTTGGGACTTAGAAAAATTTTCGATTTTTTTTCTCATATAATCTGACCTTCTATGGAATTGTTCATTTTTACACTTCTCATAATATACCTTTTAAACACACAAACAGCAAATGGCATTCTAGCGGGACTATATTTTTTCCAATTGATTTTTTTATATTTCTGACTATTTCTGACTATTTCTGACTTTGAAAAAAATATCGAAATTTTTCTTTCAACTTTTCTTTATTTATTATGAAAATTTAATTTTTCAGTTGATTTTTCATTTTTCTTTCAACTTTTCTTTATTTATTATGAAAATTAAATTTTTCAGTTGATTTTTCATTTTTGGGACTTAGAAAAATTTTCGAAATTTTCAAGAAAAAAAATTTTTCACATACACCTCAGTTTCATTGAGAAGTTTCTATTTCAAATGCATTTCACTTAAAAATCAAAAAAATTGATTTTTTTATATTTCTGACTTTGAAAAAAATATCGAAATTTTTCTTTCAACTTTTCTTTATTTATTATGAAAATTTAATTTTTCAGTTGATTTTTCATTTTTCTTTCAACTTTTCTTTATTTATTATGAAAATTTAATTTTTCAGTTGATTTTTCATTTTTCTTTCAACTTTTCTTTATTTATTATGAAAATTAAATTTTTCAGTTGATTCTTCATTTTTGGGACTTAGAAAAATTTTCGATTTTTTTTCTCATATAATCTGACCTTCTATGGAATTGTTCATTTTTACACTTCTCATAATATACCTTTTAAACACACAAACAGCAAATGGCATTCTAGCGGGACTATATTTTTTCCAATTGATTTTTTTATATTTCTGACTATTTCTGACTATTTCTGACTATTTCTGACTTTGAAAAAAATATCGAAATTTTTCTTTCAACTTTTCTTTATTTATTATGAAAATTTAATTTTTCAGTTGATTTTTCATTTTTCTTTCAACTTTTCTTTATTTATTATGAAAATTAAATTTTTCAGTTGATTTTTCATTTTTGGGACTTAGAAAAATTTTCGAAATTTTCAAGAAAAAAAATTTTTCACATACACCTCAGTTTCATTGAGAAGTTTCTATTTCAAATGCATTTCACTTAAAAATCAAAAAAATTGATTTTTTTATATTTCTGACTTTGAAAAAAATATCGAAATTTTTCTTTCAACTTTTCTTTATTTATTATGAAAATTTAATTTTTCAGTTGATTTTTCATTTTTCTTTCAACTTTTCTTTATTTATTATGAAAATTAAATTTTTCAGTTGATTTTTCATTTTTGGGACTTAGAAAAATTTTCGAAATTTTCAAGAAAAAAAATTTTTCACATACACCTCAGTTTCATTGAGAAGTTTCTATTTCAAATGCATTTCACTTAAAAATCAAAAAAATTGATTTTTTTATATTTCTGACTTTGAAAAAAATATCGAAATTTTTCTTTCAACTTTTCTTTATTTATTATGAAAATTTAATTTTTCAGTTGATTTTTCATTTTTCTTTCAACTTTTCTTTATTTATTATGAAAATTTAATTTTTCAGTTGATTTTTCATTTTTCTTTCAACTTTTCTTTATTTATTATGAAAATTAAATTTTTCAGTTGATTTTTCATTTTTGGGACTTAGAAAAATTTTCGATTTTTTTTCTCATATAATCTGACCTTCTATGGAATTGTTCATTTTTACACTTCTCATAATATACCTTTTAAACACACAAACAGCAAATGGCATTCTAGCGGGACTTAGAAAAATTTTCGAAATTTTCAAGAAAAAAAACTTTTGACATACACCTCAGTTTCATTGAGAAGTCTCTATTTCAAATGAATTCCACTTAAAAATCATATATATATTTTTTCCAATTGATTTTTTTATATTTCTGACTATTTCTGACTTTGAAAAAAATATCGAAATTTTTCTTTCAACTTTTCTTTATTTATTATGAAAATTTAATTTTTCAGTTGATTTTTCATTTTTCTTTCAACTTTTCTTTATTTATTATGAAAATTTAATTTTTCAGTTGATTTTTCATTTTTGGGACTTAGAAAAATTTTCGATTTTTTTTCTCATATAATCTGACCTTCTATGGAATTGTTCATTTTTACACTTCTCATAATATACCTTTTAAACACACAAACAGCAAATGGCATTCTAGCGGGACTATATTTTTTCCAATTGATTTTTTTATATTTCTGACTATTTCTGACTATTTCTGACTTTGAAAAAAATATCGAAATTTTTCTTTCAACTTTTCTTTATTTATTATGAAAATTTAATTTTTCAGTTGATTTTTCATTTTTCTTTCAACTTTTCTTTATTTATTATGAAAATTAAATTTTTCAGTTGATTTTTCATTTTTGGGACTTAGAAAAATTTTCGAAATTTTCAAGAAAAAAAATTTTTCACATACACCTCAGTTTCATTGAGAAGTTTCTATTTCAAATGCATTTCACTTAAAAATCAAAAAAATTGATTTTTTTATATTTCTGACTTTGAAAAAAATATCGAAATTTTTCTTTCAACTTTTCTTTATTTATTATGAAAATTTAATTTTTCAGTTGATTTTTCATTTTTCTTTCAACTTTTCTTTATTTATTATGAAAATTTAATTTTTCAGTTGATTTTTCATTTTTCTTTCAACTTTTCTTTATTTATTATGAAAATTAAATTTTTCAGTTGATTCTTCATTTTTGGGACTTAGAAAAATTTTCGATTTTTTTTCTCATATAATCTGACCTTCTATGGAATTGTTCATTTTTACACTTCTCATAATATACCTTTTAAACACACAAACAGCAAATGGCATTCTAGCGGGACTATATTTTTTCCAATTGATTTTTTTATATTTCTGACTATTTCTGACTATTTCTGACTTTGAAAAAAATATCGAAATTTTTCTTTCAACTTTTCTTTATTTATTATGAAAATTTAATTTTTCAGTTGATTTTTCATTTTTCTTTCAACTTTTCTTTATTTATTATGAAAATTAAATTTTTCAGTTGATTTTTCATTTTTGGGACTTAGAAAAATTTTCGAAATTTTCAAGAAAAAAAATTTTTCACATACACCTCAGTTTCATTGAGAAGTTTCTATTTCAAATGCATTTCACTTAAAAATCAAAAAAATTGATTTTTTTATATTTCTGACTTTGAAAAAAATATCGAAATTTTTCTTTCAACTTTTCTTTATTTATTATGAAAATTTAATTTTTCAGTTGATTTTTCATTTTTCTTTCAACTTTTCTTTATTTATTATGAAAATTAAATTTTTCAGTTGATTTTTCATTTTTGGGACTTAGAAAAATTTTCGAAATTTTCAAGAAAAAAAATTTTTCACATACACCTCAGTTTCATTGAGAAGTTTCTATTTCAAATGCATTTCACTTAAAAATCAAAAAAATTGATTTTTTTATATTTCTGACTTTGAAAAAAATATCGAAATTTTTCTTTCAACTTTTCTTTATTTATTATGAAAATTTAATTTTTCAGTTGATTTTTCATTTTTCTTTCAACTTTTCTTTATTTATTATGAAAATTTAATTTTTCAGTTGATTTTTCATTTTTCTTTCAACTTTTCTTTATTTATTATGAAAATTAAATTTTTCAGTTGATTTTTCATTTTTGGGACTTAGAAAAATTTTCGATTTTTTTTCTCATATAATCTGACCTTCTATGGAATTGTTCATTTTTACACTTCTCATAATATACCTTTTAAACACACAAACAGCAAATGGCATTCTAGCGGGACTTAGAAAAATTTTCGAAATTTTCAAGAAAAAAAACTTTTGACATACACCTCAGTTTCATTGAGAAGTCTCTATTTCAAATGAATTCCACTTAAAAATCATATATATATTTTTTCCAATTGATTTTTTTATATTTCTGACTATTTCTGACTTTGAAAAAAATATCGAAATTTTTCTTTCAACTTTTCTTTATTTATTATGAAAATTTAATTTTTCAGTTGATTTTTCATTTTTCTTTCAACTTTTCTTTATTTATTATGAAAATTTAATTTTTCAGTTGATTTTTCATTTTTGGGACTTAGAAAAATTTTCGATTTTTTTTCTCATATAATCTGACCTTCTATGGAATTGTTCATTTTTACACTTCTCATAATATACCTTTTAAACACACAAACAGCAAATGGCATTCTAGCTGGACTATATTTTTTCCAATTGATTTTTTTATATTTCTGACTATTTCTGACTATTTCTGACTATTTCTGACTTTGAAAAAAATATCGAAATTTTTCTTTCAACTTTTCTTTATTTATTATGAAAATTTAATTTTTCAGTTGATTTTTCATTTTTCTTTCAACTTTTCTTTATTTATTATGAAAATTAAATTTTTCAGTTGATTTTTCATTTTTGGGACTTAGAAAAATTTTCGAAATTTTCAAGAAAAAAAATTTTTCACATACACCTCAGTTTCATTGAGAAGTTTCTATTTCAAATGCATTTCACTTAAAAATCAAAAAAATTGATTTTTTTATATTTCTGACTTTGAAAAAAATATCGAAATTTTTCTTTCAACTTTTCTTTATTTATTATGAAAATTTAATTTTTCAGTTGATTTTTCATTTTTCTTTCAACTTTTCTTTATTTATTATGAAAATTTAATTTTTCAGTTGATTTTTCATTTTTCTTTCAACTTTTCTTTATTTATTATGAAAATTAAATTTTTCAGTTGATTTTTCATTTTTGGGACTTAGAAAAATTTTCGATTTTTTTTCTCATATAATCTGACCTTCTATGGAATTGTTCATTTTTACACTTCTCATAATATACCTTTTAAACACACAAACAGCAAATGGCATTCTAGCGGGACTTAGAAAAATTTTCGAAATTTTCAAGAAAAAAAACTTTTGACATACACCTCAGTTTCATTGAGAAGTCTCTATTTCAAATGAATTCCACTTAAAAATCATATATATATTTTTTCCAATTGATTTTTTTATATTTCTGACTATTTCTGACTTTGAAAAAAATATCGAAATTTTTCTTTCAACTTTTCTTTATTTATTATGAAAATTAAATTTTTCAGTTGATTCTTCATTTTTGGGACTTAGAAAAATTTTCGATTTTTTTTCTCATATAATCTGACCTTCTATGGAATTGTTCATTTTTACACTTCTCATAATATACCTTTTAAACACACAAACAGCAAATGGCATTCTAGCGGGACTATATTTTTTCCAATTGATTTTTTTATATTTCTGACTATTTCTGACTATTTCTGACTTTGAAAAAAATATCGAAATTTTTCTTTCAACTTTTCTTTATTTATTATGAAAATTTAATTTTTCAGTTGATTTTTCATTTTTCTTTCAACTTTTCTTTATTTATTATGAAAATTAAATTTTTCAGTTGATTTTTCATTTTTGGGACTTAGAAAAATTTTCGAAATTTTCAAGAAAAAAAATTTTTCACATACACCTCAGTTTCATTGAGAAGTTTCTATTTCAAATGCATTTCACTTAAAAATCAAAAAAATTGATTTTTTTATATTTCTGACTTTGAAAAAAATATCGAAATTTTTCTTTCAACTTTTCTTTATTTATTATGAAAATTTAATTTTTCAGTTGATTTTTCATTTTTCTTTCAACTTTTCTTTATTTATTATGAAAATTAAATTTTTCAGTTGATTTTTCATTTTTGGGACTTAGAAAAATTTTCGAAATTTTCAAGAAAAAAAATTTTTCACATACACCTCAGTTTCATTGAGAAGTTTCTATTTCAAATGCATTTCACTTAAAAATCAAAAAAATTGATTTTTTTATATTTCTGACTTTGAAAAAAATATCGAAATTTTTCTTTCAACTTTTCTTTATTTATTATGAAAATTTAATTTTTCAGTTGATTTTTCATTTTTCTTTCAACTTTTCTTTATTTATTATGAAAATTTAATTTTTCAGTTGATTTTTCATTTTTCTTTCAACTTTTCTTTATTTATTATGAAAATTAAATTTTTCAGTTGATTTTTCATTTTTGGGACTTAGAAAAATTTTCGATTTTTTTTCTCATATAATCTGACCTTCTATGGAATTGTTCATTTTTACACTTCTCATAATATACCTTTTAAACGCACAAACAGCAAATGGCATTCTAGCGGGACTTAGAAAAATTTTCGAAATTTTCAAGAAAAAAAACTTTTGACATACACCTCAGTTTCATTGAGAAGTCTCTATTTCAAATGAATTCCACTTAAAAATCATATATATATTTTTTCCAATTGATTTTTTTATATTTCTGACTATTTCTGACTTTGAAAAAAATATCGAAATTTTTCTTTCAACTTTTCTTTATTTATTATGAAAATTTAATTTTTCAGTTGATTTTTCATTTTTCTTTCAACTTTTCTTTATTTATTATGAAAATTTAATTTTTCAGTTGATTTTTCATTTTTGGGACTTAGAAAAATTTTCGATTTTTTTTCTCATATAATCTGACCTTCTATGGAATTGTTCATTTTTACACTTCTCATAATATACCTTTTAAACACACAAACAGCAAATGGCATTCTAGCTGGACTATATTTTTTCCAATTGATTTTTTTATATTTCTGACTATTTCTGACTATTTCTGACTTTGAAAAAAATATCGAAATTTTTCTTTCAACTTTTCTTTATTTATTATGAAAATTTAATTTTTCAGTTGATTTTTCATTTTTCTTTCAACTTTTCTTTATTTATTATGAAAATTAAATTTTTCAGTTGATTTTTCATTTTTGGGACTTAGAAAAATTTTCGAAATTTTCAAGAAAAAAAATTTTTCACATACACCTCAGTTTCATTGAGAAGTTTCTATTTCAAATGCATTTCACTTAAAAATCAAAAAAATTGATTTTTTTATATTTCTGACTTTGAAAAAAATATCGAAATTTTTCTTTCAACTTTTCTTTATTTATTATGAAAATTTAATTTTTCAGTTGATTTTTCATTTTTCTTTCAACTTTTCTTTATTTATTATGAAAATTTAATTTTTCAGTTGATTTTTCATTTTTCTTTCAACTTTTCTTTATTTATTATGAAAATTAAATTTTTCAGTTGATTTTTCATTTTTGGGACTTAGAAAAATTTTCGATTTTTTTTCTCATATAATCTGACCTTCTATGGAATTGTTCATTTTTACACTTCTCATAATATACCTTTTAAACACACAAACAGCAAATGGCATTCTAGCGGGACTTAGAAAAATTTTCGAAATTTTCAAGAAAAAAAACTTTTGACATACACCTCAGTTTCATTGAGAAGTCTCTATTTCAAATGAATTCCACTTAAAAATCATATATATATTTTTTCCAATTGATTTTTTTATATTTCTGACTATTTCTGACTTTGAAAAAAATATCGAAATTTTTCTTTCAACTTTTCTTTATTTATTATGAAAATTTAATTTTTCAGTTGATTTTTCATTTTTCTTTCAACTTTTCTTTATTTATTATGAAAATTTAATTTTTCAGTTGATTTTTCATTTTTGGGACTTAGAAAAATTTTCGATTTTTTTTCTCATATAATCTGACCTTCTATGGAATTGTTCATTTTTACACTTCTCATAATATACCTTTTAAACACACAAACAGCAAATGGCATTCTAGCTGGACTATATTTTTTCCAATTGATTTTTTTATATTTCTGACTATTTCTGACTATTTCTGACTTTGAAAAAAATATCGAAATTTTTCTTTCAACTTTTCTTTATTTATTATGAAAATTTAATTTTTCAGTTGGTTTTTCATTTTTCTTTCAACTTTTCTTTATTTATTATGAAAATTAAATTTTTCAGTTGATTTTTCATTTTTGGGACTTAGAAAAATTTTCGAAATTTTCAAGAAAAAAAATTTTTCACATACACCTCAGTTTCATTGAGAAGTTTCTATTTCAAATGCATTTCACTTAAAAATCAAAAAAATTGATTTTTTTATATTTCTGACTTTGAAAAAAATATCGAAATTTTTCTTTCAACTTTTCTTTATTTATTATGAAAATTTAATTTTTCAGTTGATTTTTCATTTTTCTTTCAACTTTTCTTTATTTATTATGAAAATTTAATTTTTCAGTTGATTTTTCATTTTTCTTTCAACTTTTCTTTATTTATTATGAAAATTAAATTTTTCAGTTGATTTTTCATTTTTGGGACTTAGAAAAATTTTCGATTTTTTTTCTCATATAATCTGACCTTCTATGGAATTGTTCATTTTTACACTTCTCATAATATACCTTTTAAACACACAAACAGCAAATGGCATTCTAGCGGGACTTAGAAAAATTTTCGAAATTTTCAAGAAAAAAAACTTTTGACATACACCTCAGTTTCATTGAGAAGTCTCTATTTCAAATGAATTCCACTTAAAAATCATATATATATTTTTTCCAATTGATTTTTTTATATTTCTGACTATTTCTGACTTTGAAAAAAATATCGAAATTTTTCTTTCAACTTTTCTTTATTTATTATGAAAATTTAATTTTTCAGTTGATTTTTCATTTTTCTTTCAACTTTTCTTTATTTATTATGAAAATTTAATTTTTCAGTTGATTTTTCATTTTTGGGACTTAGAAAAATGTTCGATTTTTTTTCTCATATAATCTGACCTTCTATGGAATTGTTCATTTTTACACTTCTCATAATATACCTTTTAAACACACAAACAGCAAATGGCATTCTAGCGGGACTATATTTTTTCCAATTGATTTTTTTATATTTCTGACTATTTCTGACTATTTCTGACTTTGAAAAAAATATCGAAATTTTTCTTTCAACTTTTCTTTATTTATTATGAAAATTTAATTTTTCAGTTGATTTTTCATTTTTCTTTCAACTTTTCTTTATTTATTATGAAAATTAAATTTTTCAGTTGATTTTTCATTTTTGGGACTTAGAAAAATTTTCGAAATTTTCAAGAAAAAAAATTTTTCACATACACCTCAGTTTCATTGAGAAGTTTCTATTTCAAATGCATTTCACTTAAAAATCAAAAAAATTGATTTTTTTATATTTCTGACTTTGAAAAAAATATCGAAATTTTTCTTTCAACTTTTCTTTATTTATTATGAAAATTTAATTTTTCAGTTGATTTTTCATTTTTCTTTCAACTTTTCTTTATTTATTATGAAAATTTAATTTTTCAGTTGATTTTTCATTTTTCTTTCAACTTTTCTTTATTTATTATGAAAATTAAATTTTTCAGTTGATTCTTCATTTTTGGGACTTAGAAAAATTTTCGATTTTTTTTCTCATATAATCTGACCTTCTATGGAATTGTTCATTTTTACACTTCTCATAATATACCTTTTAAACACACAAACAGCAAATGGCATTCTAGCGGGACTATATTTTTTCCAATTGATTTTTTTATATTTCTGACTATTTCTGACTATTTCTGACTTTGAAAAAAATATCGAAATTTTTCTTTCAACTTTTCTTTATTTATTATGAAAATTTAATTTTTCAGTTGATTTTTCATTTTTCTTTCAACTTTTCTTTATTTATTATGAAAATTAAATTTTTCAGTTGATTTTTCATTTTTGGGACTTAGAAAAATTTTCGAAATTTTCAAGAAAAAAAATTTTTCACATACACCTCAGTTTCATTGAGAAGTTTCTATTTCAAATGCATTTCACTTAAAAATCAAAAAAATTGATTTTTTTATATTTCTGACTTTGAAAAAAATATCGAAATTTTTCTTTCAACTTTTCTTTATTTATTATGAAAATTTAATTTTTCAGTTGATTTGTCATTTTTCTTTCAACTTTTCTTTATTTATTATGAAAATTTAATTTTTCAGTTGATTTTTCATTTTTCTTTCAACTTTTCTTTATTTATTATGAAAATTAAATTTTTCAGTTGATTTTTCATTTTTGGGACTTAGAAAAATTTTCGATTTTTTTTCTCATATAATCTGACCTTCTATGGAATTGTTCATTTTTACACTTCTCATAATATACCTTTTAAACACACAAACAGCAAATGGCATTCTAGCGGGACTTAGAAAAATTTTCGAAATTTTCAAGAAAAAAAACTTTTGACATACACCTCAGTTTCATTGAGAAGTCTCTATTTCAAATGAATTCCACTTAAAAATCATATATATATTTTTTCCAATTGATTTTTTTATATTTCTGACTATTTCTGACTTTGAAAAAAATATCGAAATTTTTCTTTCAACTTTTCTTTATTTATTATGAAAATTTAATTTTTCAGTTGATTTTTCATTTTTCTTTCAACTTTTCTTTATTTATTATGAAAATTTAATTTTTCAGTTGATTTTTCATTTTTGGGACTTAGAAAAATTTTCGATTTTTTTTCTCATATAATCTGACCTTCTATGGAATTGTTCATTTTTACACTTCTCATAATATACCTTTTAAACACACAAACAGCAAATGGCATTCTAGCGGGACTATATTTTTTCCAATTGATTTTTTTATATTTCTGACTATTTCTGACTATTTCTGACTTTGAAAAAAATATCGAAATTTTTCTTTCAACTTTTCTTTATTTATTATGAAAATTTAATTTTTCAGTTGATTTTTCATTTTTCTTTCAACTTTTCTTTATTTATTATGAAAATTAAATTTTTCAGTTGATTTTTCATTTTTGGGACTTAGAAAAATTTTCGAAATTTTCAAGAAAAAAAATTTTTCACAAACACCTCAGTTTCATTGAGAAGTTTCTATTTCAAATGCATTTCACTTAAAAATCAAAAAAATTGATTTTTTTATATTTCTGACTTTGAAAAAAATATCGAAATTTTTCTTTCAACTTTTCTTTATTTATTATGAAAATTTAATTTTTCAGTTGATTTTTCATTTTTCTTTCAACTTTTCTTTATTTATTATGAAAATTTAATTTTTCAGTTGATTTTTCATTTTTCTTTCAACTTTTCTTTATTTATTATGAAAATTAAATTTTTCAGTTGATTCTTCATTTTTGGGACTTAGAAAAATTTTCGATTTTTTTTCTCATATAATCTGACCTTCTATGGAATTGTTCATTTTTACACTTCTCATAATATACCTTTTAAACACACAAACAGCAAATGGCATTCTAGCGGGACTATATTTTTTCCAATTGATTTTTTTATATTTCTGACTATTTCTGACTATTTCTGACTTTGAAAAAAATATCGAAATTTTTCTTTCAACTTTTCTTTATTTATTATGAAAATTTAATTTTTCAGTTGATTTTTCATTTTTCTTTCAACTTTTCTTTATTTATTATGAAAATTAAATTTTTCAGTTGATTTTTCATTTTTGGGACTTAGAAAAATTTTCGAAATTTTCAAGAAAAAAAATTTTTCACATACACCTCAGTTTCATTGAGAAGTTTCTATTTCAAATGCATTTCACTTAAAAATCAAAAAAATTGATTTTTTTATATTTCTGACTTTGAAAAAAATATCGAAATTTTTCTTTCAACTTTTCTTTATTTATTATGAAAATTTAATTTTTCAGTTGATTTTTCATTTTTCTTTATTTATTATGAAAATTAAATTTTTCAGTTGATTTTTCATTTTTGGGACTTAGAAAAATTTTCGAAATTTTCAAGAAAAAAAATTTTTCACATACACCTCAGTTTCATTGAGAAGTTTCTATTTCAAATGCATTTCACTTAAAAATCAAAAAAATTGATTTTTTTATATTTCTGACTTTGAAAAAAATATCGAAATTTTTCTTTCAACTTTTCTTTATTTATTATGAAAATTTAATTTTTCAGTTGATTTTTCATTTTTCTTTCAACTTTTCTTTATTTATTATGAAAATTTAATTTTTCAGTTGATTTTTCATTTTTCTTTCAACTTTTCTTTATTTATTATGAAAATTAAATTTTTCAGTTGATTCTTCATTTTTGGGACGTAGAAAAATTTTCGATTTTTTTTCTCATATAATCTGACCTTCTATGGAATTGTTCATTTTTACACTTCTCATAATATACCTTTTAAACACACAAACAGCAAATGGCATTCTAGCGGGACTATATTTTTTCCAATTGATTTTTTTATATTTCTGACTATTTCTGACTTTGAAAAAAATATCGAAATTTTTCTTTCAACTTTTCTTTATTTATTATGAAAATTTAATTTTTCAGTTGATTTTTCATTTTTCTTTCAACTTTTCTTTATTTATTATGAAAATTAAATTTTTCAGTTGATTTTTCATTTTTGGGACTTAGAAAAATTTTCGAAATTTTCAAGAAAAAAAATTTTTCACATACACCTCAGTTTCATTGAGAAGTTTCTATTTCAAATGCATTTCACTTAAAAATCAAAAAAATTGATTTTTTTATATTTCTGACTTTGAAAAAAATATCGAAATTTTTCTTTCAACTTTTCTTTATTTATTATGAAAATTTAATTTTTCAGTTGATTTTTCATTTTTCTTTATTTATTATGAAAATTAAATTTTTCAGTTGATTTTTCATTTTTGGGACTTAGAAAAATTTTCGAAATTTTCAAGAAAAAAAATTTTTCACATACACCTCAGTTTCATTGAGAAGTTTCTATTTCAAATGCATTTCACTTAAAAATCAAAAAAATTGATTTTTTTATATTTCTGACTTTGAAAAAAATATCGAAATTTTTCTTTCAACTTTTCTTTATTTATTATGAAAATTTAATTTTTCAGTTGATTTTTCATTTTTCTTTCAACTTTTCTTTATTTATTATGAAAACTTAATTTTTCAGTTGATTTTTCATTTTTCTTTCAACTTTTCTTTATTTATTATGAAAATTAAATTTTTCAGTTGATTTTTCATTTTTGGGACTTAGAAAAATTTTCGATTTTTTTTCTCATATAATCTGACCTTCTATGGAATTGTTCATTTTTACACTTCTCATAATATACCTTTTAAACACACAAACAGCAAATGGCATTCTAGCGGGACTTAGAAAAATTTTCGAAATTTTCAAGAAAAAAAACTTTTGACATACACCTCAGTTTCATTGAGAAGTCTCTATTTCAAATGAATTCCACTTAAAAATCATATATATATTTTTTCCAATTGATTTTTTTATATTTCTGACTATTTCTGACTTTGAAAAAAATATCGAAATTTTTCTTTCAACTTTTCTTTATTTATTATGAAAATTTAATTTTTCAGTTGATTTTTCATTTTTCTTTCAACTTTTCTTTATTTATTATGAAAATTTAATTTTTCAGTTGATTTTTCATTTTTGGGACTTAGAAAAATTTTCGATTTTTTTTCTCATATAATCTGACCTTCTATGGAATTGTTCATTTTTACACTTCTCATAATATACCTTTTAAACACACAAACAGCAAATGGCATTCTAGCGGGACTATATTTTTTCCAATTGATTTTTTTATATTTCTGACTATTTCTGACTATTTCTGACTTTGAAAAAAATATCGAAATTTTTCTTTCAACTTTTCTTTATTTATTATGAAAATTTAATTTTTCAGTTGATTTTTCATTTTTCTTTCAACTTTTCTTTATTTATTATGAAAATTAAATTTTTCAGTTGATTTTTCATTTTTGGGACTTAGAAAAATTTTCGAAATTTTCAAGAAAAAAAATTTTTCACAAACACCTCAGTTTCATTGAGAAGTTTCTATTTCAAATGCATTTCACTTAAAAATCAAAAAAATTGATTTTTTTATATTTCTGACTTTGAAAAAAATATCGAAATTTTTCTTTCAACTTTTCTTTATTTATTATGAAAATTTAATTTTTCAGTTGATTTTTCATTTTTCTTTCAACTTTTCTTTATTTATTATGAAAATTTAATTTTTCAGTTGATTTTTCATTTTTCTTTCAACTTTTCTTTATTTATTATGAAAATTAAATTTTTCAGTTGATTCTTCATTTTTGGGACTTAGAAAAATTTTCGATTTTTTTTCTCATATAATCTGACCTTCTATGGAATTGTTCATTTTTACACTTCTCATAATATACCTTTTAAACACACAAACAGCAAATGGCATTCTAGCGGGACTATATTTTTTCCAATTGATTTTTTTATATTTCTGACTATTTCTGACTATTTCTGACTTTGAAAAAAATATCGAAATTTTTCTTTCAACTTTTCTTTATTTATTATGAAAATTTAATTTTTCAGTTGATTTTTCATTTTTCTTTCAACTTTTCTTTATTTATTATGAAAATTAAATTTTTCAGTTGATTTTTCATTTTTGGGACTTAGAAAAATTTTCGAAATTTTCAAGAAAAAAAATTTTTCACATACACCTCAGTTTCATTGAGAAGTTTCTATTTCAAATGCATTTCACTTAAAAATCAAAAAAATTGATTTTTTTATATTTCTGACTTTGAAAAAAATATCGAAATTTTTCTTTCAACTTTTCTTTATTTATTATGAAAATTTAATTTTTCAGTTGATTTTTCATTTTTCTTTATTTATTATGAAAATTAAATTTTTCAGTTGATTTTTCATTTTTGGGACTTAGAAAAATTTTCGAAATTTTCAAGAAAAAAAATTTTTCACATACACCTCAGTTTCATTGAGAAGTTTCTATTTCAAATGCATTTCACTTAAAAATCAAAAAAATTGATTTTTTTATATTTCTGACTTTGAAAAAAATATCGAAATTTTTCTTTCAACTTTTCTTTATTTATTATGAAAATTTAATTTTTCAGTTGATTTTTCATTTTTCTTTCAACTTTTCTTTATTTATTATGAAAATTTAATTTTTCAGTTGATTTTTCATTTTTCTTTCAACTTTTCTTTATTTATTATGAAAATTAAATTTTTCAGTTGATTTTTCATTTTTGGGACTTAGAAAAATTTTCGATTTTTTTTCTCATATAATCTGACCTTCTATGGAATTGTTCATTTTTACACTTCTCATAATATACCTTTTAAACACACAAACAGCAAATGGCATTCTAGCGGGACTTAGAAAAATTTTCGAAATTTTCAAGAAAAAAAACTTTTGACATACACCTCAGTTTCATTGAGAAGTCTCTATTTCAAATGAATTCCACTTAAAAATCATATATATATTTTTTCCAATTGATTTTTTTATATTTCTGACTATTTCTGACTTTGAAAAAAATATCGAAATTTTTCTTTCAACTTTTCTTTATTTATTATGAAAATTTAATTTTTCAGTTGATTTTTCATTTTTCTTTCAACTTTTCTTTATTTATTATGAAAATTTAATTTTTCAGTTGATTTTTCATTTTTGGGACTTAGAAAAATTTTCGATTTTTTTTCTCATATAATCTGACCTTCTATGGAATTGTTCATTTTTACACTTCTCATAATATACCTTTTAAACACACAAACAGCAAATGGCATTCTAGCGGGACTATATTTTTTCCAATTGATTTTTTTATATTTCTGACTATTTCTGACTATTTCTGACTTTGAAAAAAATATCGAAATTTTTCTTTCAACTTTTCTTTATTTATTATGAAAATTTAATTTTTCAGTTGATTTTTCATTTTTCTTTCAACTTTTCTTTATTTATTATGAAAATTAAATTTTTCAGTTGATTTTTCATTTTTGGGACTTAGAAAAATTTTCGAAATTTTCAAGAAAAAAAATTTTTCACATACACCTCAGTTTCATTGAGAAGTTTCTATTTCAAATGCATTTCACTTAAAAATCAAAAAAATTGATTTTTTTATATTTCTGACTTTGAAAAAAATATCGAAATTTTTCTTTCAACTTTTCTTTATTTATTATGAAAATTTAATTTTTCAGTTGATTTTTCATTTTTCTTTCAACTTTTCTTTATTTATTATGAAAATTTAATTTTTCAGTTGATTTTTCATTTTTCTTTCAACTTTTCTTTATTTATTATGAAAATTAAATTTTTCAGTTGATTTTTCATTTTTGGGACTTAGAAAAATTTTCGATTTTTTTTCTCATATAATCTGACCTTCTATGGAATTGTTCATTTTTACACTTCTCATAATATACCTTTTAAACACACAAACAGCAAATGGCATTCTAGCGGGACTTAGAAAAATTTTCGAAATTTTCAAGAAAAAAAATTTTTGACATACACCTCAGTTTCATTGAGAAGTCTCTATTTCAAATGAATTCCACTTAAAAATCATATATATATTTTTTCCAATTGATTTTTTTATATTTCTGACTATTTCTGACTTTGAAAAAAATATCGAAATTTTTCTTTCAACTTTTCTTTATTTATTATGAAAATTTAATTTTTCAGTTGATTTTTCATTTTTCTTTCAACTTTTCTTTATTTATTATGAAAATTAAATTTTTCAGTTGATTTTTCATTTTTGGGACTTAGAAAAATTTTCGATTTTTTTTCTCATATAATCTGACCTTCTATGGAATTGTTCATTTTTACACTTCTCATAATATACCTTTTAAACACACAAACAGCAAATGGCATTCTAGCGGGACTATATTTTTTCCAATTGATTTTTTTATATTTCTGACTATTTCTGACTATTTCTGACTTTGAAAAAAATATCGAAATTTTTCTTTCAACTTTTCTTTATTTATTATGAAAATTTAATTTTTCAGTTGATTTTTCATTTTTCTTTCAACTTTTCTTTATTTATTATGAAAATTAAATTTTTCAGTTGATTTTTCATTTTTGGGACTTAGAAAAATTTTCGATTTTTTTTCTCATATAATCTGACCTTCTATGGAATTGTTCATTTTTACACTTCTCATAATATACCTTTTAAACACACAAACAGCAAATGGCATTCTAGCGGGACTATATTTTTTCCAATTGATTTTTTTATATTTCTGACTATTTCTGACTATTTCTGACTTTGAAAAAAATATCGAAATTTTTCTTTCAACTTTTCTTTATTTATTATGAAAATTTAATTTTTCAGTTGATTTTTCATTTTTCTTTCAACTTTTCTTTATTTATTATGAAAATTAAATTTTTCAGTTGATTTTTCATTTTTGGGACTTAGAAAAATTTTCGATTTTTTTTCTCATATAATCTGACCTTCTATGGAATTGTTCATTTTTACACTTCTCATAATATACCTTTTAAACACACAAACAGCAAATGGCATTCTAGCGGGACTATATTTTTTCCAATTGATTTTTTTATATTTCTGACTATTTCTGACTATTTCTGACTTTGAAAAAAATATCGAAATTTTTCTTTCAACTTTTCTTTATTTATTATGAAAATTTAATTTTTCAGTTGATTTTTCATTTTTCTTTCAACTTTTCTTTATTTATTATGAAAATTAAATTTTTCAGTTGATTTTTCATTTTTGGGACTTAGAAAAATTTTCGATTTTTTTTCTCATATAATCTGACCTTCTATGGAATTGTTCATTTTTACACTTCTCATAATATACCTTTTAAACACACAAACAGCAAATGGCATTCTAGCGGGACTTAGAAAAATTTTCGAAATTTTCAAGAAAAAAAACTTTTGACATACACCTCAGTTTCATTGAGAAGTCTCTATTTCAAATGAATTCCACTTAAAAATCATATATATATTTTTTCCAATTGATTTTTTTATATTTCTGACTATTTCTGACTTTGAAAAAAATATCGAAATTTTTCTTTCAACTTTTCTTTATTTATTATGAAAATTTAATTTTTCAGTTGATTTTTCATTTTTCTTTCAACTTTTCTTTATTTATTATGAAAATTTAATTTTTCAGTTGATTTTTCATTTTTGGGACTTAGAAAAATTTTCGATTTTTTTTCTCATATAATCTGACCTTCTATGGAATTGTTCATTTTTACACTTCTCATAATATACCTTTTAAACACACAAACAGCAAATGGCATTCTAGCGGGACTATATTTTTTCCAATTGATTTTTTTATATTTCTGACTATTTCTGACTATTTCTGACTTTGAAAAAAATATCGAAATTTTTCTTTCAACTTTTCTTTATTTATTATGAAAATTTAATTTTTCAGTTGATTTTTCATTTTTCTTTCAACTTTTCTTTATTTATTATGAAAATTAAATTTTTCAGTTGATTTTTCATTTTTGGGACTTAGAAAAATTTTCGAAATTTTCAAGAAAAAAAATTTTTCACATACACCTCAGTTTCATTGAGAAGTTTCTATTTCAAATGCATTTCACTTAAAAATCAAAAAAATTGATTTTTTTATATTTCTGACTTTGAAAAAAATATCGAAATTTTTCTTTCAACTTTTCTTTATTTATTATGAAAATTTAATTTTTCAGTTGATTTTTCATTTTTCTTTCAACTTTTCTTTATTTATTATGAAAATTTAATTTTTCAGTTGATTTTTCATTTTTCTTTCAACTTTTCTTTATTTATTATGAAAATTAAATTTTTCAGTTGATTTTTCATTTTTGGGACTTAGAAAAATTTTCGATTTTTTTTCTCATATAATCTGACCTTCTATGGAATTGTTCATTTTTACACTTCTCATAATATACCTTTTAAACACACAAACAGCAAATGGCATTCTAGCGGGACTTAGAAAAATTTTCGAAATTTTCAAGAAAAAAAATTTTTGACATACACCTCAGTTTCATTGAGAAGTCTCTATTTCAAATGAATTCCACTTAAAAATCATATATATATTTTTTCCAATTGATTTTTTTATATTTCTGACTATTTCTGACTTTGAAAAAAATATCGAAATTTTTCTTTCAACTTTTCTTTATTTATTATGAAAATTTAATTTTTCAGTTGATTTTTCATTTTTCTTTCAACTTTTCTTTATTTATTATGAAAATTAAATTTTTCAGTTGATTTTTCATTTTTGGGACTTAGAAAAATTTTCGATTTTTTTTCTCATATAATCTGACCTTCTATGGAATTGTTCATTTTTACACTTCTCATAATATACCTTTTAAACACACAAACAGCAAATGGCATTCTAGCGGGACTTAGAAAAATTTTCGAAATTTTCAAGAAAAAAAACTTTTGACATACACCTCAGTTTCATTGAGAAGTCTCTATTTCAAATGAATTCCACTTAAAAATCATATATATATTTTTTCCAATTGATTTTTTTATATTTCTGACTATTTCTGACTTTGAAAAAAATATCGAAATTTTTCTTTCAACTTTTCTTTATTTATTATGAAAATTTAATTTTTCAGTTGATTTTTCATTTTTCTTTCAACTTTTCTTTATTTATTATGAAAATTTAATTTTTCAGTTGATTTTTCATTTTTGGGACTTAGAAAAATTTTCGATTTTTTTTCTCATATAATCTGACCTTCTATGGAATTGTTCATTTTTACACTTCTCATAATATACCTTTTAAACACACAAACAGCAAATGGCATTCTAGCGGGACTATATTTTTTCCAATTGATTTTTTTATATTTCTGACTATTTCTGACTATTTCTGACTTTGAAAAAAATATCGAAATTTTTCTTTCAACTTTTCTTTATTTATTATGAAAATTTAATTTTTCAGTTGATTTTTCATTTTTCTTTCAACTTTTCTTTATTTATTATGAAAATTAAATTTTTCAGTTGATTTTTCATTTTTGGGACTTAGAAAAATTTTCGAAATTTTCAAGAAAAAAAATTTTTCACATACACCTCAGTTTCATTGAGAAGTTTCTATTTCAAATGCATTTCACTTAAAAATCAAAAAAATTGATTTTTTTATATTTCTGACTTTGAAAAAAATATCGAAATTTTTCTTTCAACTTTTCTTTATTTATTATGAAAATTTAATTTTTCAGTTGATTTTTCATTTTTCTTTCAACTTTTCTTTATTTATTATGAAAATTTAATTTTTCAGTTGATTTTTCATTTTTCTTTCAACTTTTCTTTATTTATTATGAAAATTAAATTTTTCAGTTGATTTTTCATTTTTGGGACTTAGAAAAATTTTCGATTTTTTTTCTCATATAATCTGACCTTCTATGGAATTGTTCATTTTTACACTTCTCATAATATACCTTTTAAACACACAAACAGCAAATGGCATTCTAGCGGGACTTAGAAAAATTTTCGAAATTTTCAAGAAAAAAAATTTTTGACATACACCTCAGTTTCATTGAGAAGTCTCTATTTCAAATGAATTCCACTTAAAAATCATATATATATTTTTTCCAATTGATTTTTTTATATTTCTGACTATTTCTGACTTTGAAAAAAATATCGAAATTTTTCTTTCAACTTTTCTTTATTTATTATGAAAATTTAATTTTTCAGTTGATTTTTCATTTTTCTTTCAACTTTTCTTTATTTATTATGAAAATTAAATTTTTCAGTTGATTTTTCATTTTTGGGACTTAGAAAAATTTTCGATTTTTTTTCTCATATAATCTGACCTTCTATTTAATTGTTCATTTTTACACTTCTCATAATATACCTTTTAAACACACAAACAGCAAATGGCATTCTAGCGGGACTATATTTTTTCCAATTGATTTTTTTATATTTCTGACTATTTCTGACTATTTCTGACTTTGAAAAAAATATCGAAATTTTTCTTTCAACTTTTCTTTATTTATTATGAAAATTTAATTTTTCAGTTGATTTTTCATTTTTCTTTCAACTTTTCTTTATTTATTATGAAAATTAAATTTTTCAGTTGATTTTTCATTTTTGGGACTTAGAAAAATTTTCGAAATTTTCAAGAAAAAAAATTTTTCACATACACCTCAGTTTCATTGAGAAGTTTCTATTTCAAATACATTTCACTTAAAAATCAAAAAAATTGATTTTTTTATATTTCTGACTTTGAAAAAAATATCGAAATTTTTCTTTCAACTTTTCTTTATTTATTATGAAAATTTAATTTTTCAGTTGATTTTTCATTTTTCTTTCAACTTTTCTTTATTTATTATGAAAATTAAATTTTTCAGTTGATTTTTCATTTTTGGGACTTAGAAAAATTTTCGATTTTTTTTCTCATATAATCTGACCTTCTATGGAATTGTTCATTTTTACACTTCTCATAATATACCTTTTAAACACACAAACAGCAAATGGCATTCTAGCGGGACTATATTTTTTCCAATTGATTTTTTTATATTTCTGACTATTTCTGACTATTTCTGACTTTGAAAAAAATATCGAAATTTTTCTTTCAACTTTTCTTTATTTATTATGAAAATTTCATTTTTCAGTTGATTTTTCATTTTTCTTTCAACTTTTCTTTATTTATTATGAAAATTAAATTTTTCAGTTGATTTTTCATTTTTGGGACTTAGAAAAATTTTCGAAATTTTCAAGAAAAAAAATTTTTCACATACACCTCAGTTTCATTGAGAAGTTTCTATTTCAAATGCATTTCACTTAAAAATCAAAAAAATTGATTTTTTTATATTTCTGACTTTGAAAAAAATATCGAAATTTTTCTTTCAACTTTTCTTTATTTATTATGAAAATTTAATTTTTCAGTTGATTTTTCATTTTTCTTTCAACTTTTCTTTATTTATTATGAAAATTAAATTTTTCAGTTGATTTTTCATTTTTGGGACTTAGAAAAATTTTCGAAATTTTCAAGAAAAAAAATTTTTCACATACACCTCAGTTTCATTGAGAAGTTTCTATTTCAAATGCATTTCACTTAAAAATCAAAAAAATTGATTTTTTTATATTTCTGACTTTGAAAAAAATATCGAAATTTTTCTTTCAACTTTTCTTTATTTATTATGAAAATTTAATTTTTCAGTTGATTTTTCATTTTTCTTTCAACTTTTCTTTATTTATTATGAAAATTTAATTTTTCAGTTGATTTTTCATTTTTCTTTCAACTTTTCTTTATTTATTATGAAAATTAAATTTTTCAGTTGATTCTTCATTTTTGGGACTTAGAAAAATTTTCGATTTTTTTTCTCATATAATCTGACCTTCTATGGAATTGTTCATTTTTACACTTCTCATAATATACCTTTTAAACACACAAACAGCAAATGGCATTCTAGCGGGACTATATTTTCTCCAATTGATTTTTTTATATTTCTGACTATTTCTGACTATTTCTGACTTTGAAAAAAATATCGAAATTTTTCTTTCAACTTTTCTTTATTTATTATGAAAATTTAATTTTTCAGTTGATTTTTCATTTTTCTTTCAACTTTTCTTTATTTATTATGAAAATTAAATTTTTCAGTTGATTTTTCATTTTTGGGACTTAGAAAAATTTTCGAAATTTTCAAGAAAAAAAATTTTTCACATACACCTCAGTTTCATTGAGAAGTTTCTATTTCAAATGCATTTCACTTAAAAATCAAAAAAATTGATTTTTTTATATTTCTGACTTTGAAAAAAATATCGAAATTTTTCTTTCAACTTTTCTTTATTTATTATGAAAATTTAATTTTTCAGTTGATTTTTCATTTTTCTTTCAACTTTTCTTTATTTATTATGAAAATTAAATTTTTCAGTTGATTTTTCATTTTTGGGACTTAGAAAAATTTTCGAAATTTTCAAGAAAAAAAATTTTTCACATACACCTCAGTTTCATTGAGAAGTTTCTATTTCAAATGCATTTCACTTAAAAATCAAAAAAATTGATTTTTTTATATTTCTGACTTTGAAAAAAATATCGAAATTTTTCTTTCAACTTTTCTTTATTTATTATGAAAATTTAATTTTTCAGTTGATTTTTCATTTTTCTTTCAACTTTTCTTTATTTATTATGAAAATTTAATTTTTCAGTTGATTTTTCATTTTTCTTTCAACTTTTCTTTATTTATTATGAAAATTAAATTTTTCAGTTGATTTTTCATTTTTGGGACTTAGAAAAATTTTCGATTTTTTTTCTCATATAATCTGACCTTCTATGGAATTGTTCATTTTTACACTTCTCATAATATACCTTTTAAACACACAAACAGCAAATGGCATTCTAGCGGGACTTAGAAAAATTTTCGAAATTTTCAAGAAAAAAAATTTTTGACATACACCTCAGTTTCATTGAGAAGTCTCTATTTCAAATGAATTCCACTTAAAAATCATATATATATTTTTTCCAATTGATTTTTTTATATTTCTGACTATTTCTGACTTTGAAAAAAATATCGAAATTTTTCTTTCAACTTTTCTTTATTTATTATGAAAATTTAATTTTTCAGTTGATTTTTCATTTTTCTTTCAACTTTTCTTTATTTATTATGAAAATTTAATTTTTCAGTTGATTTTTCATTTTTCTTTCAACTTTTCTTTATTTATTATGAAAATTAAATTTTTCAGTTGATTTTTCATTTTTGGGACTTAGAAAAATTTTCGATTTTTTTTCTCATATAATCTGACCTTCTATGGAATTGTTCATTTTTACACTTCTCATAATATACCTTTTAAACACACAAACAGCAAATGGCATTCTAGCGGGACTATATTTTTTCCAATTGATTTTTTTATATTTCTGACTATTTCTGACTATTTCTGACTTTGAAAAAAATATCGAAATTTTTCTTTCAACTTTTCTTTATTTATTATGAAAATTTAATTTTTCAGTTGATTTTTCATTTTTCTTTCAACTTTTCTTTATTTATTATGAAAATTAAATTTTTCAGTTGATTTTTCATTTTTGGGACTTAGAAAAATTTTCGAAATTTTCAAGAAAAAAAATTTTTCACATACACCTCAGTTTCATTGAGAAGTTTCTATTTCAAATGCATTTCACTTAAAAATCAAAAAAATTGATTTTTTTATATTTCTGACTTTGAAAAAAATATCGAAATTTTTCTTTCAACTTTTCTTTATTTATTATGAAAATTTAATTTTTCAGTTGATTTTTCATTTTTCTTTCAACTTTTCTTTATTTATTATGAAAATTTAATTTTTCAGTTGATTTTTCATTTTTCTTTCAACTTTTCTTTATTTATTATGAAAATTAAATTTTTCAGTTGATTCTTCATTTTTGGGACTTAGAAAAATTTTCGATTTTTTTTCTCATATAATCTGACCTTCTATGGAATTGTTCATTTTTACACTTCTCATAATATACCTTTTAAACACACAAACAGCAAATGGCATTCTAGCGGGACTATATTTTCTCCAATTGATTTTTTTATATTTCTGACTATTTCTGACTATTTCTGACTTTGAAAAAAATATCGAAATTTTTCTTTCAACTTTTCTTTATTTATTATGAAAATTTAATTTTTCAGTTGATTTTTCATTTTTCTTTCAACTTTTCTTTATTTATTATGAAAATTAAATTTTTCAGTTGATTTTTCATTTTTGGGACTTAGAAAAATTTTCGAAATTTTCAAGAAAAAAAATTTTTCACATACACCTCAGTTTCATTGAGAAGTTTCTATTTCAAATGCATTTCACTTAAAAATCAAAAAAATTGATTTTTTTATATTTCTGACTTTGAAAAAAATATCGAAATTTTTCTTTCAACTTTTCTTTATTTATTATGAAAATTTAATTTTTCAGTTGATTTTTCATTTTTCTTTCAACTTTTCTTTATTTATTATGAAAATTAAATTTTTCAGTTGATTTTTCATTTTTGGGACTTAGAAAAATTTTCGAAATTTTCAAGAAAAAAAATTTTTCACATACACCTCAGTTTCATTGAGAAGTTTCTATTTCAAATGCATTTCACTTAAAAATCAAAAAAATTGATTTTTTTATATTTCTGACTTTGAAAAAAATATCGAAATTTTTCTTTCAACTTTTCTTTATTTATTATGAAAATTTAATTTTTCAGTTGATTTTTCATTTTTCTTTCAACTTTTCTTTATTTATTATGAAAATTTAATTTTTCAGTTGATTTTTCATTTTTCTTTCAACTTTTCTTTATTTATTATGAAAATTAAATTTTTCAGTTGATTTTTCATTTTTGGGACTTAGAAAAATTTTCGATTTTTTTTCTCATATAATCTGACCTTCTATGGAATTGTTCATTTTTACACTTCTCATAATATACCTTTTAAACACACAAACAGCAAATGGCATTCTAGCGGGACTTAGAAAAATTTTCGAAATTTTCAAGAAAAAAAATTTTTGACATACACCTCAGTTTCATTGAGAAGTCTCTATTTCAAATGAATTCCACTTAAAAATCATATATATATTTTTTCCAATTGATTTTTTTATATTTCTGACTATTTCTGACTTTGAAAAAAATATCGAAATTTTTCTTTCAACTTTTCTTTATTTATTATGAAAATTTAATTTTTCAGTTGATTTTTCATTTTTCTTTCAACTTTTCTTTATTTATTATGAAAATTTAATTTTTCAGTTGATTTTTCATTTTTCTTTCAACTTTTCTTTATTTATTATGAAAATTAAATTTTTCAGTTGATTTTTCATTTTTGGGACTTAGAAAAATTTTCGATTTTTTTTCTCATATAATCTGACCTTCTATGGAATTGTTCATTTTTACACTTCTCATAATATACCTTTTAAACACACAAACAGCAAATGGCATTCTAGCGGGACTATATTTTTTCCAATTGATTTTTTTATATTTCTGACTATTTCTGACTATTTCTGACTTTGAAAAAAATATCGAAATTTTTCTTTCAACTTTTCTTTATTTATTATGAAAATTTAATTTTTCAGTTGATTTTTCATTTTTCTTTCAACTTTTCTTTATTTATTATGAAAATTAAATTTTTCAGTTGATTTTTCATTTTTGGGACTTAGAAAAATTTTCGAAATTTTCAAGAAAAAAAATTTTTCACATACACCTCAGTTTCATTGAGAAGTTTCTATTTCAAATGCATTTCACTTAAAAATCAAAAAAATTGATTTTTTTATATTTCTGACTTTGAAAAAAATATCGAAATTTTTCTTTCAACTTTTCTTTATTTATTATGAAAATTTAATTTTTCAGTTGATTTTTCATTTTTCTTTCAACTTTTCTTTATTTATTATGAAAATTTAATTTTTCAGTTGATTTTTCATTTTTCTTTCAACTTTTCTTTATTTATTATGAAAATTAAATTTTTCAGTTGATTCTTCATTTTTGGGACTTAGAAAAATTTTCGATTTTTTTTCTCATATAATCTGACCTTCTATGGAATTGTTCATTTTTACACTTCTCATAATATACCTTTTAAACACACAAACAGCAAATGGCATTCTAGCGGGACTATATTTTCTCCAATTGATTTTTTTATATTTCTGACTATTTCTGACTATTTCTGACTTTGAAAAAAATATCGAAATTTTTCTTTCAACTTTTCTTTATTTATTATGAAAATTTAATTTTTCAGTTGATTTTTCATTTTTCTTTCAACTTTTCTTTATTTATTATGAAAATTAAATTTTTCAGTTGATTTTTCATTTTTGGGACTTAGAAAAATTTTCGAAATTTTCAAGAAAAAAAATTTTTCACATACACCTCAGTTTCATTGAGAAGTTTCTATTTCAAATGCATTTCACTTAAAAATCAAAAAAATTGATTTTTTTATATTTCTGACTTTGAAAAAAATATCGAAATTTTTCTTTCAACTTTTCTTTATTTATTATGAAAATTTAATTTTTCAGTTGATTTTTCATTTTTCTTTCAACTTTTCTTTATTTATTATGAAAATTTAATTTTTCAGTTGATTTTTCATTTTTCTTTCAACTTTTCTTTATTTATTATGAAAATTAAATTTTTCAGTTGATTTTTCATTTTTGGGACTTAGAAAAATTTTCGATTTTTTTTCTCATATAATCTGACCTTCTATGGAATTGTTCATTTTTACACTTCTCATAATATACCTTTTAAACACACAAACAGCAAATGGCATTCTAGCGGGACTTAGAAAAATTTTCGAAATTTTCAAGAAAAAAAATTTTTGACATACACCTCAGTTTCATTGAGAAGTCTCTATTTCAAATGAATTCCACTTAAAAATCATATATATATTTTTTCCAATTGATTTTTTTATATTTCTGACTATTTCTGACTTTGAAAAAAATATCGAAATTTTTCTTTCAACTTTTCTTTATTTATTATGAAAATTTAATTTTTCAGTTGATTTTTCATTTTTCTTTCAACTTTTCTTTATTTATTATGAAAATTTAATTTTTCAGTTGATTTTTCATTTTTCTTTCAACTTTTCTTTATTTATTATGAAAATTAAATTTTTCAGTTGATTTTTCATTTTTGGGACTTAGAAAAATTTTCGATTTTTTTTCTCATATAATCTGACCTTCTATGGAATTGTTCATTTTTACACTTCTCATAATATACCTTTTAAACACACAAACAGCAAATGGCATTCTAGCGGGACTATATTTTTTCCAATTGATTTTTTTATATTTCTGACTATTTCTGACTATTTCTGACTTTGAAAAAAATATCGAAATTTTTCTTTCAACTTTTCTTTATTTATTATGAAAATTTAATTTTTCAGTTGATTTTTCATTTTTCTTTCAACTTTTCTTTATTTATTATGAAAATTAAATTTTTCAGTTGATTTTTCATTTTTGGGACTTAGAAAAATTTTCGAAATTTTCAAGAAAAAAAATTTTTCACATACACCTCAGTTTCATTGAGAAGTTTCTATTTCAAATGCATTTCACTTAAAAATCAAAAAAATTGATTTTTTTATATTTCTGACTTTGAAAAAAATATCGAAATTTTTCTTTCAACTTTTCTTTATTTATTATGAAAATTTAATTTTTCAGTTGATTTTTCATTTTTCTTTCAACTTTTCTTTATTTATTATGAAAATTAAATTTTTCAGTTGATTTTTCATTTTTGGGACTTAGAAAAATTTTCGAAATTTTCAAGAAAAAAAATTTTTCACATACACCTCAGTTTCATTGAGAAGTTTCTATTTCAAATGCATTTCACTTAAAAATCAAAAAAATTGATTTTTTTATATTTCTGACTTTGAAAAAAATATCGAAATTTTTCTTTCAACTTTTCTTAATTTATTATGAAAATTTAATTTTTCAGTTGATTTTTCATTTTTCTTTCAACTTTTCTTTATTTATTATGAAAATTTAATTTTTCAGTTGATTTTTCATTTTTCTTTCAACTTTTCTTTATTTATTATGAAAATTAAATTTTTCAGTTGATTTTTCATTTTTGGGACTTAGAAAAATTTTCGATTTTTTTTCTCATATAATCTGACCTTCTATGGAATTGTTCATTTTTACACTTCTCATAATATACCTTTTAAACACACAAACAGCAAATGGCATTCTAGCGGGACTTAGAAAAATTTTCGAAATTTTCAAGAAAAAAAATTTTTGACATACACCTCAGTTTCATTGAGAAGTCTCTATTTCAAATGAATTCCACTTAAAAATCATATATATATTTTTTCCAATTGATTTTTTTATATTTCTGACTATTTCTGACTTTGAAAAAAATATCGAAATTTTTCTTTCAACTTTTCTTTATTTATTATGAAAATTTAATTTTTCAGTTGATTTTTCATTTTTCTTTCAACTTTTCTTTATTTATTATGAAAATTTAATTTTTCAGTTGATTTTTCATTTTTGGGGCTTAGAAAAATTTTCGATTTTTTTTCTCATATAATCTGACCTTCTATGGAATTGTTCATTTTTACACTTCTCATAATATACCTTTTAAACACACAAACAGCAAATGGCATTCTAGCGGGACTATATTTTTTCCAATTGATTTTTTTATATTTCTGACTATTTCTGACTATTTCTGACTTTGAAAAAAATATCGAAATTTTTCTTTCAACTTTTCTTTATTTATTATGAAAATTTAATTTTTCAGTTGATTTTTCATTTTTCTTTCAACTTTTCTTTATTTATTATGAAAATTAAATTTTTCAGTTGATTTTTCATTTTTGGGACTTAGAAAAATTTTCGAAATTTTCAAGAAAAAAAATTTTTCACATACACCTCAGTTTCATTGAGAAGTTTCTATTTCAAATGCATTTCACTTAAAAATCAAAAAAATTGATTTTTTTATATTTCTGACTTTGAAAAAAATATCGAAATTTTTCTTTCAACTTTTCTTTATTTATTATGAAAATTTAATTTTTCAGTTGATTTTTCATTTTTCTTTCAACTTTTCTTTATTTATTATGAAAATTAAATTTTTCAGTTGATTTTTCATTTTTCTTTCAACTTTTCTTTATTTATTATGAAAATTAAATTTTTCAGTTGATTTTTCATTTTTGGGACTTAGAAAAATTTTCGATTTTTTTTCTCATATAATCTGACCTTCTATGGAATTGTTCATTTTTACACTTCTCATAATATACCTTTTAAACACACAAACAGCAAATGGCATTCTAGCGGGACTTAGAAAAATTTTCGAAATTTTCAAGAAAAAAAATTTTTGACATACACCTCAGTTTCATTGAGAAGTCTCTATTTCAAATGAATTCCACTTAAAAATCATATATATATTTTTTCCAATTGATTTTTTTATATTTCTGACTATTTCTGACTTTGAAAAAAATATCGAAATTTTTCTTTCAACTTTTCTTTATTTATTATGAAAATTTAATTTTTCAGTTGATTTTTCATTTTTCTTTCAACTTTTCTTTATTTATTATGAAAATTTAATTTTTCAGTTGATTTTTCATTTTTGGGACTTAGAAAAATTTTCGATTTTTTTTCTCATATAATCTGACCTTCTATGGAATTGTTCATTTTTACACTTCTCATAATATACCTTTTAAACACACAAACAGCAAATGGCATTCTAGCGGGACTATATTTTTTCCAATTGATTTTTTTATATTTCTGACTATTTCTGACTATTTCTGACTTTGAAAAAAATATCGAAATTTTTCTTTCAACTTTTCTTTATTTATTATGAAAATTTAATTTTTCAGTTGATTTTTCATTTTTCTTTCAACTTTTCTTTATTTATTATGAAAATTAAATTTTTCAGTTGATTTTTCATTTTTGGGACTTAGAAAAATTTTCGAAATTTTCAAGAAAAAAAATTTTTCACATACACCTCAGTTTCATTGAGAAGTTTCTATTTCAAATGCATTTCACTTAAAAATCAAAAAAATTGATTTTTTTATATTTCTGACTTTGAAAAAAATATCGAAATTTTTCTTTCAACTTTTCTTTATTTATTATGAAAATTTAATTTTTCAGTTGATTTTTCATTTTTCTTTCAACTTTTCTTTATTTATTATGAAAATTTAATTTTTCAGTTGATTTTTCATTTTTCTTTCAACTTTTCTTTATTTATTATGAAAATTAAATTTTTCAGTTGATTTTTCATTTTTGGGACTTAGAAAAATTTTCGATTTTTTTTCTCATATAATCTGACCTTCTATGAAATTGTTCATTTTTACACTTCTCATAATATACCTTTTAAACACACAAACAGCAAATGGCATTCTAGCGGGACTTAGAAAAATTTTCGAAATTTTCAAGAAAAAAAATTTTTGACATACACCTCAGTTTCATTGAGAAGTCTCTATTTCAAATGAATTCCACTTAAAAATCATATATATATTTTTTCCAATTGATTTTTTTATATTTCTGACTATTTCTGACTTTGAAAAAAATATCGAAATTTTTCTTTCAACTTTTCTTTATTTATTATGAAAATTTAATTTTTCAGTTGATTTTTCATTTTTCTTTCAACTTTTCTTTATTTATTATGAAAATTTAATTTTTCAGTTGATTTTTCATTTTTGGGACTTAGAAAAATTTTCGATTTTTTTTCTCATATAATCTGACCTTCTATGGAATTGTTCATTTTTACACTTCTCATAATATACCTTTTAAACACACAAACAGCAAATGGCATTCTAGCGGGACTATATTTTTTCCAATTGATTTTTTTATATTTCTGACTATTTCTGACTATTTCTGACTTTGAAAAAAATATCGAAATTTTTCTTTCAACTTTTCTTTATTTATTATGAAAATTTAATTTTTCAGTTGATTTTTCATTTTTCTTTCAACTTTTCTTTATTTATTATGAAAATTAAATTTTTCAGTTGATTTTTCATTTTTGGGACTTAGAAAAATTTTCGAAATTTTCAAGAAAAAAAATTTTTCACATACACCTCAGTTTCATTGAGAAGTTTCTATTTCAAATGCATTTCACTTAAAAATCAAAAAAATTGATTTTTTTATATTTCTGACTTTGAAAAAAATATCGAAATTTTTCTTTCAACTTTTCTTTATTTATTATGAAAATTTAATTTTTCAGTTGATTTTTCATTTTTCTTTCAACTTTTCTTTATTTATTATGAAAATTTAATTTTTCAGTTGATTTTTCATTTTTCTTTCAACTTTTCTTTATTTATTATGAAAATTAAATTTTTCAGTTGATTTTTCATTTTTGGGACTTAGAAAAATTTTCGATTTTTTTTCTCATATAATCTGACCTTCTATGGAATTGTTCATTTTTACACTTCTCATAATATACCTTTTAAACACACAAACAGCAAATGGCATTCTAGCGGGACTTAGAAAAATTTTCGAAATTTTCAAGAAAAAAAATTTTTGACATACACCTCAGTTTCATTGAGAAGTCTCTATTTCAAATGAATTCCACTTAAAAATCATATATATATTTTTTCCAATTGATTTTTTTATATTTCTGACTATTTCTGACTTTGAAAAAAATATCGAAATTTTTCTTTCAACTTTTCTTTATTTATTATGAAAATTTAATTTTTCAGTTGATTTTTCATTTTTCTTTCAACTTTTCTTTATTTATTATGAAAATTTAATTTTTCAGTTGATTTTTCATTTTTGGGACTTAGAAAAATTTTCGATTTTTTTTCTCATATAATCTGACCTTCTATGGAATTGTTCATTTTTACACTTCTCATAATATACCTTTTAAACACACAAACAGCAAATGGCATTCTAGCGGGACTATATTTTTTCCAATTGATTTTTTTATATTTCTGACTATTTCTGACTATTTCTGACTTTGAAAAAAATATCGAAATTTTTCTTTCAACTTTTCTTTATTTATTATGAAAATTTAATTTTTCAGTTGATTTTTCATTTTTCTTTATTTATTATGAAAATTAAATTTTTCAGTTGATTTTTCATTTTTGGGACTTAGAAAAATTTTCGAAATTTTCAAGAAAAAAAATTTTTCACATACACCTCAGTTTCATTGAGAAGTTTCTATTTCAAATGCATTTCACTTAAAAATCAAAAAAATTGATTTTTTTATATTTCTGACTTTGAAAAAAATATCGAAATTTTTCTTTCAACTTTTCTTTATTTATTATGAAAATTTAATTTTTCAGTTGATTTTTCATTTTTCTTTCAACTTTTCTTTATTTATTATGAAAATTTAATTTTTCAGTTGATTTTTCATTTTTCTTTCAACTTTTCTTTATTTATTATGAAAATTAAATTTTTCAGTTGATCTTTCATTTTTGGGACTTAGAAAAATTTTCGATTTTTTTTCTCATATAATCTGACCTTCTATGGAATTGTTCATTTTTACACTTCTCATAATATACCTTTTAAACACACAAACAGCAAATGGCATTCTAGCGGGACTTAGAAAAATTTTCGAAATTTTCAAGAAAAAAAATTTTTGACATACACCTCAGTTTCATTGAGAAGTCTCTATTTCAAATGAATTCCACTTAAAAATCATATATATATTTTTTCCAATTGATTTTTTTATATTTCTGACTATTTCTGACTTTGAAAAAAATATCGAAATTTTTCTTTCAACTTTTCTTTATTTATTATGAAAATTTAATTTTTCAGTTGATTTTTCATTTTTCTTTCAACTTTTCTTTATTTATTATGAAAATTAAATTTTTCAGTTGATTTTTCATTTTTGGGACTTAGAAAAATTTTCGATTTTTTTTCTCATATAATCTGACCTTCTATGGAATTGTTCATTTTTACACTTCTCATAATATACCTTTTAAACACACAAACAGCAAATGGCATTCTAGCGGGACTATATTTTTTCCAATTGATTTTTTTATATTTCTGACTATTTCTGACTATTTCTGACTTTGAAAAAAATATCGAAATTTTTCTTTCAACTTTTCTTTATTTATTATGAAAATTTAATTTTTCAGTTGATTTTTCATTTTTCTTTCAACTTTTCTTTATTTATTATGAAAATTAAATTTTTCAGTTGATTTTTCATTTTTGGGACTTAGAAAAATTTTCGAAATTTTCAAGAAAAAAAATTTTTCACATACACCTCAGTTTCATTGAGAAGTTTCTATTTCAAATGCATTTCACTTAAAAATCAAAAAAATTGATTTTTTTATATTTCTGACTTTGAAAAAAATATCGAAATTTTTCTTTCAACTTTTCTTTATTTATTATGAAAATTTAATTTTTCAGTTGATTTTTCATTTTTCTTTCAACTTTTCTTTATTTATTATGAAAATTAAATTTTTCAGTTGATTTTTCATTTTTGGGACTTAGAAAAATTTTCGATTTTTTTTCTCATATAATCTGACCTTCTATGGAATTGTTCATTTTTACACTTCTCATAATATACCTTTTAAACACACAAACAGCAAATGGCATTCTAGCGGGACTATATTTTTTCCAATTGATTTTTTTATATTTCTGACTATTTCTGACTTTGAAAAAAATATCGAAATTTTTCTTTCAACTTTTCTTTATTTATTATGAAAATTTAATTTTTCAGTTGATTTTTCATTTTTCTTTCAACTTTTCTTTATTTATTATGAAAATTTAATTTTTCAGTTGATTTTTCATTTTTGGGACTTAGAAAAATTTTCGATTTTTTTTCTCATATAATCTGACCTTCTATGGAATTGTTCATTTTTACACTTCTCATAATATACCTTTTAAACACACAAACAGCAAATGGCATTCTAGCGGGACTATATTTTTTCCAATTGATTTTTTTATATTTCTGACTATTTCTGACTATTTCTGACTTTGAAAAAAATATCGAAATTTTTCTTTCAACTTTTCTTTATTTATTATGAAAATTTAATTTTTCAGTTGATTTTTCATTTTTCTTTCAACTTTTCTTTATTTATTATGAAAATTAAATTTTTCAGTTGATTTTTCATTTTTGGGACTTAGAAAAATTTTCGATTTTTTTTCTCATATAATCTGACCTTCTATGGAATTGTTCATTTTTACACTTCTCATAATATACCTTTTAAACACACAAACAGCAAATGGCATTCTAGCGGGACTTAGAAAAATTTTCGAAATTTTCAAGAAAAAAAATTTTTCACATACACCTCAGTTTCATTGAGAAGTTTCTATTTCAAATGCATTTCACTTAAAAATCAAAAAAATTGATTTTTTTATATTTCTGACTTTGAAAAAAATATCGAAATTTTTCTTTCAACTTTTCTTTATTTATTATGAAAATTTAATTTTTCAGTTGATTTTTCATTTTTCTTTCAACTTTTCTTTATTTATTATGAAAATTTAATTTTTCAGTTGATTTTTCATTTTTCTTTCAACTTTTCTTTATTTATTATGAAAATTAAATTTTTCAGTTGATCTTTCATTTTTGGGACTTAGAAAAATTTTCGATTTTTTTTCTCATATAATCTGACCTTCTATGGAATTGTTCATTTTTACACTTCTCATAATATACCTTTTAAACACACAAACAGCAAATGGCATTCTAGCGGGACTTAGAAAAATTTTCGAAATTTTCAAGAAAAAAAATTTTTGACATACACCTCAGTTTCATTGAGAAGTCTCTATTTCAAATGAATTCCACTTAAAATTATATATATATATATTTTTTCCAATTGATTTTTTTATATTTCTGACTATTTCTGACTTTGAAAAAAATATCGAAATTTTTCTTTCAACTTTTCTTTATTTATTATGAAAATTTAATTTTTCAGTTGATTTTTCATTTTTCTTTCAACTTTTCTTTATTTATTATGAAAATTAAATTTTTCAGTTGATTTTTCATTTTTGGGACTTAGAAAAATTTTCGATTTTTTTTCTCATATAATCTGACCTTCTATGGAATTGTTCATTTTTACACTTCTCATAATATACCTTTTAAACACACAAACAGCAAATGGCATTCTAGCGGGACTATATTTTTTCCAATTGATTTTTTTATATTTCTGACTATTTCTGACTATTTCTGACTTTGAAAAAAATATCGAAATTTTTCTTTCAACTTTTCTTTATTTATTATGAAAATTTAATTTTTCAGTTGATTTTTCATTTTTCTTTCAACTTTTCTTTATTTATTATGAAAATTAAATTTTTCAGTTGATTTTTCATTTTTGGGACTTAGAAAAATTTTCGAAATTTTCAAGAAAAAAAATTTTTCACATACACCTCAGTTTCATTGAGAAGTTTCTATTTCAAATGCATTTCACTTAAAAATCAAAAAAATTGATTTTTTTATATTTCTGACTTTGAAAAAAATATCGAAATTTTTCTTTCAACTTTTCTTTATTTATTATGAAAATTTAATTTTTCAGTTGATTTTTCATTTTTCTTTCAACTTTTCTTTATTTATTATGAAAATTAAATTTTTCAGTTGATTTTTCATTTTTGGGACTTAGAAAAATTTTCGATTTTTTTTCTCATATAATCTGACCTTCTATGGAATTGTTCATTTTTACACTTCTCATAATATACCTTTTAAACACACAAACAGCAAATGGCATTCTAGCGGGACTATATTTTTTCCAATTGATTTTTTTATATTTCTGACTATTTCTGACTATTTCTGACTTTGAAAAAAATATCGAAATTTTTCTTTCAACTTTTCTTTATTTATTATGAAAATTTAATTTTTCAGTTGATTTTTCATTTTTCTTTATTTATTATGAAAATTAAATTTTTCAGTTGATTTTTCATTTTTGGGACTTAGAAAAATTTTCGAAATTTTCAAGAAAAAAAATTTTTCACATACACCTCAGTTTCATTGAGAAGTTTCTATTTCAAATGCATTTCACTTAAAAATCAAAAAAATTGATTTTTTTATATTTCTGACTTTGAAAAAAATATCGAAATTTTTCTTTCAACTTTTCTTTATTTATTATGAAAATTTAATTTTTCAGTTGATTTTTCATTTTTCTTTCAACTTTTCTTTATTTATTATGAAAATTAAATTTTTCAGTTGATTTTTCATTTTTGGGACTTAGAAAAATTTTCGAAATTTTCAAGAAAAAAAATTTTTCACATACACCTCAGTTTCATTGAGAAGTTTCTATTTCAAATGCATTTCACTTAAAAATCAAAAAAATTGATTTTTTTATATTTCTGACTTTGAAAAAAATATCGAAATTTTTCTTTCAACTTTTCTTTATTTATTATGAAAATTTAATTTTTCAGTTGATTTTTCATTTTTCTTTCAACTTTTCTTTATTTATTATGAAAATTTAATTTTTCAGTTGATTTTTCATTTTTCTTTCAACTTTTCTTTATTTATTATGAAAATTAAATTTTTCAGTTGATCTTTCATTTTTGGGACTTAGAAAAATTTTCGATTTTTTTTCTCATATAATCTGACCTTCTATGGAATTGTTCATTTTTACACTTCTCATAATATACCTTTTAAACACACAAACAGCAAATGGCATTCTAGCGGGACTTAGAAAAATTTTCGAAATTTTCAAGAAAAAAAATTTTTGACATACACCTCAGTTTCATTGAGAAGTCTCTATTTCAAATGAATTCCACTTAAAAATCATATATATATTTTTTCCAATTGATTTTTTTATATTTCTGACTATTTCTGACTTTGAAAAAAATATCGAAATTTTTCTTTCAACTTTTCTTTATTTATTATGAAAATTTAATTTTTCAGTTGATTTTTCATTTTTCTTTCAACTTTTCTTTATTTATTATGAAAATTAAATTTTTCAGTTGATTTTTCATTTTTGGGACTTAGAAAAATTTTCGATTTTTTTTCTCATATAATCTGACCTTCTATGGAATTGTTCATTTTTACACTTCTCATAATATACCTTTTAAACACACAAACAGCAAATGGCATTCTAGCGGGACTATATTTTTTCCAATTGATTTTTTTATATTTCTGACTATTTCTGACTATTTCTGACTTTGAAAAAAATATCGAAATTTTTCTTTCAACTTTTCTTTATTTATTATGAAAATTTAATTTTTCAGTTGATTTTTCATTTTTCTTTCAACTTTTCTTTATTTATTATGAAAATTAAATTTTTCAGTTGATTTTTCATTTTTGGGACTTAGAAAAATTTTCGAAATTTTCAAGAAAAAAAATTTTTCACATACACCTCAGTTTCATTGAGAAGTTTCTATTTCAAATGCATTTCACTTAAAAATCAAAAAAATTGATTTTTTTATATTTCTGACTTTGAAAAAAATATCGAAATTTTTCTTTCAACTTTTCTTTATTTATTATGAAAATTTAATTTTTCAGTTGATTTTTCATTTTTCTTTCAACTTTTCTTTATTTATTATGAAAATTAAATTTTTCAGTTGATTTTTCATTTTTGGGACTTAGAAAAATTTTCGATTTTTTTTCTCATATAATCTGACCTTCTATGGAATTGTTCATTTTTACACTTCTCATAATATACCTTTTAAACACACAAACAGCAAATGGCATTCTAGCGGGACTATATTTTTTCCAATTGATTTTTTTATATTTCTGACTATTTCTGACTTTGAAAAAAATATCGAAATTTTTCTTTCAACTTTTCTTTATTTATTATGAAAATTTAATTTTTCAGTTGATTTTTCATTTTTCTTTCAACTTTTCTTTATTTATTATGAAAATTAAATTTTTCAGTTGATTTTTCATTTTTGGGACTTAGAAAAATTTTCGAAATTTTCAAGAAAAAAAATTTTTCACATACACCTCAGTTTCATTGAGAAGTTTCTATTTCAAATGCATTTCACTTAAAAATCAAAAAAATTGATTTTTTTATATTTCTGACTTTGAAAAAAATATCGAAATTTTTCTTTCAACTTTTCTTTATTTATTATGAAAATTTAATTTTTCAGTTGATTTTTCATTTTTCTTTCAACTTTTCTTTATTTATTATGAAAATTTAATTTTTCAGTTGATTTTTCATTTTTCTTTCAACTTTTCTTTATTTATTATGAAAATTAAATTTTTCAGTTGATTCTTCATTTTTGGGACTTAGAAAAATTTTCGATTTTTTTTCTCATATAATCTGACCTTCTATGGAATTGTTCATTTTTACACTTCTCATAATATACCTTTTAAACACACAAACAGCAAATGGCATTCTAGCGGGACAATATTTTTTCCAATTGATTTTTTTATATTTCTGACTATTTCTGACTTTGAAAAAAATATCGAAATTTTTCTTTCAACTTTTCTTTATTTATTATGAAAATTTAATTTTTCAGTTGATTTTTCATTTTTCTTTCAACTTTTCTTTATTTATTATGAAAATTTAATTTTTCAGTTGATTTTTCATTTTTGGGACTTAAAAATTTTCGATTTTTTTTCTCATATAATCTGACCTTCTATGGAATTGTTCATTTTTACACTTCTCATAATATACCTTTTAAACACACAAACAGCAAATGGCATTCTAGCGGGACTATATTTTTTCCAATTGATTTTTTTATATTTCTGACTATTTCTGACTATTTCTGACTTTGAAAAAAATATCGAAATTTTTCTTTCAACTTTTCTTTATTTATTATGAAAATTTAATTTTTCAGTTGATTTTTCATTTTTCTTTCAACTTTTCTTTATTTATTATGAAAATTAAATTTTTCAGTTGATTTTTCATTTTTGGGACTTAGAAAAATTTTCGAAATTTTCAAGAAAAAAAATTTTTCACATACACCTCAGTTTCATTGAGAAGTTTCTATTTCAAATGCATTTCACTTAAAAATCAAAAAAATTGATTTTTTTATATTTCTGACTTTGAAAAAAATATCGAAATTTTTCTTTCAACTTTTCTTTATTTATTATGAAAATTTAATTTTTCAGTTGATTTTTCATTTTTCTTTCAACTTTTCTTTATTTATTATGAAAATTAAATTTTTCAGTTGATTTTTCATTTTTGGGACTTAGAAAAATTTTCGATTTTTTTTCTCATATAATCTGACCTTCTATGGAATTGTTCATTTTTACACTTCTCATAATATACCTTTTAAACACACAAACAGCAAATGGCATTCTAGCGGGACTATATTTTTTCCAATTGATTTTTTTATATTTCTGACTATTTCTGACTTTGAAAAAAATATCGAAATTTTTCTTTCAACTTTTCTTTATTTATTATGAAAATTTAATTTTTCAGTTGATTTTTCATTTTTCTTTCAACTTTTCTTTATTTATTATGAAAATTAAATTTTTCAGTTGATTTTTCATTTTTGGGACTTAGAAAAATTTTCGAAATTTTCAAGAAAAAAAATTTTTCACATACACCTCAGTTTCATTGAGAAGTTTCTATTTCAAATGCATTTCACTTAAAAATCAAAAAAATTGATTTTTTTATATTTCTGACTTTGAAAAAAATATCGAAATTTTTCTTTCAACTTTTCTTTATTTATTATGAAAATTTAATTTTTCAGTTGATTTTTCATTTTTCTTTCAACTTTTCTTTATTTATTATGAAAATTTAATTTTTCAGTTGATTTTTCATTTTTCTTTCAACTTTTCTTTATTTATTATGAAAATTAAATTTTTCAGTTGATTCTTCATTTTTGGGACTTAGAAAAATTTTCGATTTTTTTTCTCATATAATCTGACCTTCTATGGAATTGTTCATTTTTACACTTCTCATAATATACCTTTTAAACACACAAACAGCAAATGGCATTCTAGCGGGACAATATTTTTTCCAATTGATTTTTTTATATTTCTGACTATTTCTGACTTTGAAAAAAATATCGAAATTTTTCTTTCAACTTTTCTTTATTTATTATGAAAATTTAATTTTTCAGTTGATTTTTCATTTTTCTTTCAACTTTTCTTTATTTATTATGAAAATTTAATTTTTCAGTTGATTTTTCATTTTTGGGACTTAAAAATTTTCGATTTTTTTTCTCATATAATCTGACCTTCTATGGAATTGTTCATTTTTACACTTCTCATAATATACCTTTTAAACACACAAACAGCAAATGGCATTCTAGCGGGACTATATTTTTTCCAATTGATTTTTTTATATTTCTGACTATTTCTGACTATTTCTGACTTTGAAAAAAATATCGAAATTTTTCTTTCAACTTTTCTTTATTTATTATGAAAATTTAATTTTTCAGTTGATTTTTCATTTTTCTTTCAACTTTTCTTTATTTATTATGAAAATTAAATTTTTCAGTTGATTTTTCATTTTTGGGACTTAGAAAAATTTTCGAAATTTTCAAGAAAAAAAATTTTTCACATACACCTCAGTTTCATTGAGAAGTTTCTATTTCAAATGCATTTCACTTAAAAATCAAAAAAATTGATTTTTTTATATTTCTGACTTTGAAAAAAATATCGAAATTTTTCTTTCAACTTTTCTTTATTTATTATGAAAATTTAATTTTTCAGTTGATTTTTCATTTTTCTTTCAACTTTTCTTTATTTATTATGAAAATTAAATTTTTCAGTTGATTTTTCATTTTTGGGACTTAGAAAAATTTTCGATTTTTTTTCTCATATAATCTGACCTTCTATGGAATTGTTCATTTTTACACTTCTCATAATATACCTTTTAAACACACAAACAGCAAATGGCATTCTAGCGGGACTATATTTTTTCCAATTGATTTTTTTATATTTCTGACTATTTCTGACTATTTCTGACTTTGAAAAAAATATCGAAATTTTTCTTTCAACTTTTCTTTATTTATTATGAAAATTTAATTTTTCAGTTGATTTTTCATTTTTCTTTCAACTTTTCTTTATTTATTATGAAAATTAAATTTTTCAGTTGATTTTTCATTTTTGGGACTTAGAAAAATTTTCGAAATTTTCAAGAAAAAAAATTTTTCACATACACCTCAGTTTCATTGAGAAGTTTCTATTTCAAATGCATTTCACTTAAAAATCAAAAAAATTGATTTTTTTATATTTCTGACTTTGAAAAAAATATCGAAATTTTTCTTTCAACTTTTCTTTATTTATTATGAAAATTTAATTTTTCAGTTGATTTTTCATTTTTCTTTCAACTTTTCTTTATTTATTATGAAAATTTAATTTTTCAGTTGATTTTTCATTTTTCTTTCAACTTTTCTTTATTTATTATGAAAATTAAATTTTTCAGTTGATCTTTCATTTTTGGGACTTAGAAAAATTTTCGATTTTTTTTCTCATATAATCTGACCTTCTATGGAATTGTTCATTTTTACACTTCTCATAATATACCTTTTAAACACACAAACAGCAAATGGCATTCTAGCGGGACTTAGAAAAATTTTCGAAATTTTCAAGAAAAAAAATTTTTGACATACACCTCAGTTTCATTGAGAAGTCTCTATTTCAAATGAATTCCACTTAAAAATCATATATATATTTTTTCCAATTGACTTTTTTATATTTCTGACTATTTCTGACTTTGAAAAAAATATCGAAATTTTTCTTTCAACTTTTCTTTATTTATTATGAAAATTTAATTTTTCAGTTGATTTTTCATTTTTCTTTCAACTTTTCTTTATTTATTATGAAAATTAAATTTTTCAGTTGATTTTTCATTTTTGGGACTTAGAAAAATTTTCGATTTTTTTTCTCATATAATCTGACCTTCTATGGAATTGTTCATTTTTACACTTCTCATAATATACCTTTTAAACACACAAACAGCAAATGGCATTCTAGCGGGACAATATTTTTTCCAATTGATTTTTTTATATTTCTGACTATTTCTGACTTTGAAAAAAATATCGAAATTTTTCTTTCAACTTTTCTTTATTTATTATGAAAATTTAATTTTTCAGTTGATTTTTCATTTTTCTTTCAACTTTTCTTTATTTATTATGAAAATTTAATTTTTCAGTTGATTTTTCATTTTTGGGACTTAGAAAAATTTTCGATTTTTTTTCTCATATAATCTGACCTTCTATGGAATTGTTCATTTTTACACTTCTCATAATATACCTTTTAAACACACAAACAGCAAATGGCATTCTAGCGGGACTATATTTTTTCCAATTGATTTTTTTATATTTCTGACTATTTCTGACTATTTCTGACTTTGAAAAAAATATCGAAATTTTTCTTTCAACTTTTCTTTATTTATTATGAAAATTTAATTTTTCAGTTGATTTTTCATTTTTCTTTCAACTTTTCTTTATTTATTATGAAAATTAAATTTTTCAGTTGATTTTTCATTTTTGGGACTTAGAAAAATTTTCGAAATTTTCAAGAAAAAAAATTTTTCACATACACCTCAGTTTCATTGAGAAGTTTCTATTTCAAATGCATTTCACTTAAAAATCAAAAAAATTGATTTTTTTATATTTCTGACTTTGAAAAAAATATCGAAATTTTTCTTTCAACTTTTCTTTATTTATTATGAAAATTTAATTTTTCAGTTGATTTTTCATTTTTCTTTCAACTTTTCTTTATTTATTATGAAAATTTAATATTTCAGTTGATTTTTCATTTTTCTTTCAACTTTTCTTTATTTATTATGAAAATTAAATTTTTCAGTTGATCTTTCATTTTTGGGACTTAGAAAAATTTTCGATTTTTTTTCTCATATAATCTGACCTTCTATGGAATTGTTCATTTTTACACTTCTCATAATATACCTTTTAAACACACAAACAGCAAATGGCATTCTAGCGGGACTTAGAAAAATTTTCGAAATTTTCAAGAAAAAAAATTTTTGACATACACCTCAGTTTCATTGAGAAGTCTCTATTTCAAATGAATTCCACTTAAAAATCATATATATATTTTTTCCAATTGATTTTTTTATATTTCTGACTATTTCTGACTTTGAAAAAAATATCGAAATTTTTCTTTCAACTTTTCTTTATTTATTATGAAAATTTAATTTTTCAGTTGATTTTTCATTTTTCTTTCAACTTTTCTTTATTTATTATGAAAATTAAATTTTTCAGTTGATTTTTCATTTTTGGGACTTAGAAAAATTTTCGATTTTTTTTCTCATATAATCTGACCTTCTATGGAATTGTTCATTTTTACACTTCTCATAATATACCTTTTAAACACACAAACAGCAAATGGCATTCTAGCGGGACTATATTTTTTCCAATTGATTTTTTTATATTTCTGACTATTTCTGACTATTTCTGACTTTGAAAAAAATATCGAAATTTTTCTTTCAACTTTTCTTTATTTATTATGAAAATTTAATTTTTCAGTTGATTTTTCATTTTTCTTTCAACTTTTCTTTATTTATTATGAAAATTAAATTTTTCAGTTGATTTTTCATTTTTGGGACTTAGAAAAATTTTCGAAATTTTCAAGAAAAAAAATTTTTCACATACACCTCAGTTTCATTGAGAAGTTTCTATTTCAAATGCATTTCACTTAAAAATCAAAAAAATTGATTTTTTTATATTTCTGACTTTGAAAAAAATATCGAAATTTTTCTTTCAACTTTTCTTTATTTATTATGAAAATTTAATTTTTCAGTTGATTTTTCATTTTTCTTTCAACTTTTCTTTATTTATTATGAAAATTAAATTTTTCAGTTGATTTTTCATTTTTGGGACTTAGAAAAATTTTCGATTTTTTTTCTCATATAATCTGACCTTCTATGGAATTGTTCATTTTTACACTTCTCATAATATACCTTTTAAACACACAAACAGCAAATGGCATTCTAGCGGGACTATATTTTTTCCAATTGATTTTTTTATATTTCTGACTATTTCTGACTATTTCTGACTTTGAAAAAAATATCGAAATTTTTCTTTCAACTTTTCTTTATTTATTATGAAAATTTAATTTTTCAGTTGATTTTTCATTTTTCTTTCAACTTTTCTTTATTTATTATGAAAATTAAATTTTTCAGTTGATTTTTCATTTTTGGGACTTAGAAAAATTTTCGAAATTTTCAAGAAAAAAAATTTTTCACATACACCTCAGTTTCATTGAGAAGTTTCTATTTCAAATGCATTTCACTTAAAAATCAAAAAAATTGATTTTTTTATATTTCTGACTTTGAAAAAAATATCGAAATTTTTCTTTCAACTTTTCTTTATTTATTATGAAAATTTAATTTTTCAGTTGATTTTTCATTTTTCTTTCAACTTTTCTTTATTTATTATGAAAATTTAATTTTTCAGTTGATTTTTCATTTTTCTTTCAACTTTTCTTTATTTATTATGAAAATTAAATTTTTCAGTTGATTCTTCATTTTTGGGACTTAGAAAAATTTTCGATTTTTTTTCTCATATAATCTGACCTTCTATGGAATTGTTCATTTTTACACTTCTCATAATATACCTTTTAAACACACAAACAGCAAATGGCATTCTAGCGGGACAATATTTTTTCCAATTGATTTTTTTATATTTCTGACTATTTCTGACTTTGAAAAAAATATCGAAATTTTTCTTTCAACTTTTCTTTATTTATTATGAAAATTTAATTTTTCAGTTGATTTTTCATTTTTCTTTCAACTTTTCTTTATTTATTATGAAAATTTAATTTTTCAGTTGATTTTTCATTTTTGGGACTTAGAAAAATTTTCGATTTTTTTTCTCATATAATCTGACCTTCTATGGAATTGTTCATTTTTACACTTCTCATAATATACCTTTTAAACACACAAACAGCAAATGGCATTCTAGCGGGACTATATTTTTTCCAATTGATTTTTTTATATTTCTGACTATTTCTGACTATTTCTGACTTTGAAAAAAATATCGAAATTTTTCTTTCAACTTTTCTTTATTTATTATGAAAATTTAATTTTTCAGTTGATTTTTCATTTTTCTTTCAACTTTTCTTTATTTATTATGAAAATTAAATTTTTCAGTTGATTTTTCATTTTTGGGACTTAGAAAAATTTTCGAAATTTTCAAGAAAAAAAATTTTTCACATACACCTCAGTTTCATTGAGAAGTTTCTATTTCAAATGCATTTCACTTAAAAATCAAAAAAATTGATTTTTTTATATTTCTGACTTTGAAAAAAATATCGAAATTTTTCTTTCAACTTTTCTTTATTTATTATGAAAATTTAATTTTTCAGTTGATTTTTCATTTTTCTTTCAACTTTTCTTTATTTATTATGAAAATTAAATTTTTCAGTTGATTTTTCATTTTTGGGACTTAGAAAAATTTTCGATTTTTTTTCTCATATAATCTGACCTTCTATGGAATTGTTCATTTTTACACTTCTCATAATATACCTTTTAAACACACAAACAGCAAATGGCATTCTAGCGGGACTATATTTTTTCCAATTGATTTTTTTATATTTCTGACTATTTCTGACTATTTCTGACTTTGAAAAAAATATCGAAATTTTTCTTTCAACTTTTCTTTATTTATTATGAAAATTTAATTTTTCAGTTGATTTTTCATTTTTCTTTCAACTTTTCTTTATTTATTATGAAAATTAAATTTTTCAGTTGATTTTTCATTTTTGGGACTTAGAAAAATTTTCGAAATTTTCAAGAAAAAAAATTTTTCACATACACCTCAGTTTCATTGAGAAGTTTCTATTTCAAATGCATTTCACTTAAAAATCAAAAAAATTGATTTTTTTATATTTCTGACTTTGAAAAAAATATCGAAATTTTTCTTTCAACTTTTCTTTATTTATTATGAAAATTTAATTTTTCAGTTGATTTTTCATTTTTCTTTCAACTTTTCTTTATTTATTATGAAAATTTAATTTTTCAGTTGATTTTTCATTTTTCTTTCAACTTTTCTTTATTTATTATGAAAATTAAATTTTTCAGTTGATCTTTCATTTTTGGGACTTAGAAAAATTTTCGATTTTTTTTCTCATATAATCTGACCTTCTATGGAATTGTTCATTTTTACACTTCTCATAATATACCTTTTAAACACACAAACAGCAAATGGCATTCTAGCGGGACTTAGAAAAATTTTCGAAATTTTCAAGAAAAAAAATTTTTGACATACACCTCAGTTTCATTGAGAAGTCTCTATTTCAAATGAATTCCACTTAAAAATCATATATATATTTTTTCCAATTGATTTTTTTATATTTCTGACTATTTCTGACTTTGAAAAAAATATCGAAATTTTTCTTTCAACTTTTCTTTATTTATTATGAAAATTTAATTTTTCAGTTGATTTTTCATTTTTCTTTCAACTTTTCTTTATTTATTATGAAAATTAAATTTTTCAGTTGATTTTTCATTTTTGGGACTTAGAAAAATTTTCGATTTTTTTTCTCATATAATCTGACCTTCTATGGAATTGTTCATTTTTACACTTCTCATAATATACCTTTTAAACACACAAACAGCAAATGGCATTCTAGCGGGACAATATTTTTTCCAATTGATTTTTTTATATTTCTGACTATTTCTGACTTTGAAAAAAATATCGAAATTTTTCTTTCAACTTTTCTTTATTTATTATGAAAATTTAATTTTTCAGTTGATTTTTCATTTTTCTTTCAACTTTTCTTTATTTATTATGAAAATTTAATTTTTCAGTTGATTTTTCATTTTTGGGACTTAGAAAAATTTTCGATTTTTTTTCTCATATAATCTGACCTTCTATGGAATTGTTCATTTTTACACTTCTCATAATATACCTTTTAAACACACAAACAGCAAATGGCATTCTAGCGGGACTATATTTTTTCCAATTGATTTTTTTATATTTCTGACTATTTCTGACTATTTCTGACTTTGAAAAAAATATCGAAATTTTTCTTTCAACTTTTCTTTATTTATTATGAAAATTTAATTTTTCAGTTGATTTTTCATTTTTCTTTCAACTTTTCTTTATTTATTATGAAAATTAAATTTTTCAGTTGATTTTTCATTTTTGGGACTTAGAAAAATTTTCGAAATTTTCAAGAAAAAAAATTTTTCACATACACCTCAGTTTCATTGAGAAGTTTCTATTTCAAATGCATTTCACTTAAAAATCAAAAAAATTGATTTTTTTATATTTCTGACTTTGAAAAAAATATCGAAATTTTTCTTTCAACTTTTCTTTATTTATTATGAAAATTTAATTTTTCAGTTGATTTTTCATTTTTCTTTCAACTTTTCTTTATTTATTATGAAAATTAAATTTTTCAGTTGATTTTTCATTTTTGGGACTTAGAAAAATTTTCGATTTTTTTTCTCATATAATCTGACCTTCTATGGAATTGTTCATTTTTACACTTCTCATAATATACCTTTTAAACACACAAACAGCAAATGGCATTCTAGCGGGACTATATTTTTTCCAATTGATTTTTTTATATTTCTGACTATTTCTGACTATTTCTGACTTTGAAAAAAATATCGAAATTTTTCTTTCAACTTTTCTTTATTTATTATGAAAATTTAATTTTTCAGTTGATTTTTCATTTTTCTTTCAACTTTTCTTTATTTATTATGAAAATTAAATTTTTCAGTTGATTTTTCATTTTTGGGACTTAGAAAAATTTTCGAAATTTTCAAGAAAAAAAATTTTTCACATACACCTCAGTTTCATTGAGAAGTTTCTATTTCAAATGCATTTCACTTAAAAATCAAAAAAATTGATTTTTTTATATTTCTGACTTTGAAAAAAATATCGAAATTTTTCTTTCAACTTTTCTTTATTTATTATGAAAATTTAATTTTTCAGTTGATTTTTCATTTTTCTTTCAACTTTTCTTTATTTATTATGAAAATTAAATTTTTCAGTTGATTTTTCATTTTTGGGACTTAGAAAAATTTTCGATTTTTTTTCTCATATAATCTGACCTTCTATGGAATTGTTCATTTTTACACTTCTCATAATATACCTTTTAAACACACAAACAGCAAATGGCATTCTAGCGGGACTATATTTTTTCCAATTGATTTTTTTATATTTCTGACTATTTCTGACTATTTCTGACTTTGAAAAAAATATCGAAATTTTTCTTTCAACTTTTCTTTATTTATTATGAAAATTTAATTTTTCAGTTGATTTTTCATTTTTCTTTCAACTTTTCTTTATTTATTATGAAAATTAAATTTTTCAGTTGATTTTTCATTTTTGGGACTTAGAAAAATTTTCGAAATTTTCAAGAAAAAAAATTTTTCACATACACCTCAGTTTCATTGAGAAGTTTCTATTTCAAATGCATTTCACTTAAAAATCAAAAAAATTGATTTTTTTATATTTCTGACTTTGAAAAAAATATCGAAATTTTTCTTTCAACTTTTCTTTATTTATTATGAAAATTTAATTTTTCAGTTGATTTTTCATTTTTCTTTCAACTTTTCTTTATTTATTATGAAAATTTAATTTTTCAGTTGATTTTTCATTTTTCTTTCAACTTTTCTTTATTTATTATGAAAATTAAATTTTTCAGTTGATCTTTCATTTTTGGGACTTAGAAAAATTTTCGATTTTTTTTCTCATATAATCTGACCTTCTATGGAATTGTTCATTTTTACACTTCTCATAATATACCTTTTAAACACACAAACAGCAAATGGCATTCTAGCGGGACTTAGAAAAATTTTCGAAATTTTCAAGAAAAAAAATTTTTGACATACACCTCAGTTTCATTCAGAAGTCTCTATTTCAAATGAATTCCACTTAAAAATCATATATATATTTTTTCCAATTGATTTTTTTATATTTCTGACTATTTCTGACTTTGAAAAAAATATCGAAATTTTTCTTTCAACTTTTCTTTATTTATTATGAAAATTTAATTTTTCAGTTGATTTTTCATTTTTCTTTCAACTTTTCTTTATTTATTATGAAAATTAAATTTTTCAGTTGATTTTTCATTTTTGGGACTTAGAAAAATTTTCGATTTTTTTTCTCATATAATCTGACCTTCTATGGAATTGTTCATTTTTACACTTCTCATAATATACCTTTTAAACACACAAACAGCAAATGGCATTCTAGCGGGACAATATTTTTTCCAATTGATTTTTTTATATTTCTGACTATTTCTGACTTTGAAAAAAATATCGAAATTTTTCTTTCAACTTTTCTTTATTTATTATGAAAATTTAATTTTTCAGTTGATTTTTCATTTTTCTTTCAACTTTTCTTTATTTATTATGAAAATTAAATTTTTCAGTTGATTTTTCATTTTTGGGACTTAGAAAAATTTTCGAAATTTTCAAGAAAAAAAATTTTTCACATACACCTCAGTTTCATTGAGAAGTTTCTATTTCAAATGCATTTCACTTAAAAATCAAAAAAATTGATTTTTTTATATTTCTGACTTTGAAAAAAATATCGAAATTTTTCTTTCAACTTTTCTTTATTTATTATGAAAATTTAATTTTTCAGTTGATTTTTCATTTTTCTTTCAACTTTTCTTTATTTATTATGAAAATTAAATTTTTCAGTTGATTTTTCATTTTTGGGACTTAGAAAAATTTTCGATTTTTTTTCTCATATAATCTGACCTTCTATGGAATTGTTCATTTTTACACTTCTCATAATATACCTTTTAAACACACAAACAGCAAATGGCATTCTAGCGGGACTATATTTTTTCCAATTGATTTTTTTATATTTCTGACTATTTCTGACTATTTCTGACTTTGAAAAAAATATCGAAATTTTTCTTTCAACTTTTCTTTATTTATTATGAAAATTTAATTTTTCAGTTGATTTTTCATTTTTCTTTCAACTTTTCTTTATTTATTATGAAAATTAAATTTTTCAGTTGATTTTTCATTTTTGGGACTTAGAAAAATTTTCGAAATTTTCAAGAAAAAAAATTTTTCACATACACCTCAGTTTCATTGAGAAGTTTCTATTTCAAATGCATTTCACTTAAAAATCAAAAAAATTGATTTTTTTATATTTCTGACTTTGAAAAAAATATCGAAATTTTTCTTTCAACTTTTCTTTATTTATTATGAAAATTTAATTTTTCAGTTGATTTTTCATTTTTCTTTCAACTTTTCTTTATTTATTATGAAAATTAAATTTTTCAGTTGATTTTTCATTTTTGGGACTTAGAAAAATTTTCGATTTTTTTTCTCATATAATCTGACCTTCTATGGAATTGTTCATTTTTACACTTCTCATAATATACCTTTTAAACACACAAACAGCAAATGGCATTCTAGCGGGACTATATTTTTTCCAATTGATTTTTTTATATTTCTGACTATTTCTGACTATTTCTGACTTTGAAAAAAATATCGAAATTTTTCTTTCAACTTTTCTTTATTTATTATGAAAATTTAATTTTTCAGTTGATTTTTCATTTTTCTTTCAACTTTTCTTTATTTATTATGAAAATTAAATTTTTCAGTTGATTTTTCATTTTTGGGACTTAGAAAAATTTTCGAAATTTTCAAGAAAAAAAATTTTTCACATACACCTCAGTTTCATTGAGAAGTTTCTATTTCAAATGCATTTCACTTAAAAATCAAAAAAATTGATTTTTTTATATTTCTGACTTTGAAAAAAATATCGAAATTTTTCTTTCAACTTTTCTTTATTTATTATGAAAATTTAATTTTTCAGTTGATTTTTCATTTTTCTTTCAACTTTTCTTTATTTATTATGAAAATTAAATTTTTCAGTTGATTTTTCATTTTTGGGACTTAGAAAAATTTTCGATTTTTTTTCTCATATAATCTGACCTTCTATGGAATTGTTCATTTTTACACTTCTCATAATATACCTTTTAAACACACAAACAGCAAATGGCATTCTAGCGGGACTATATTTTTTCCAATTGATTTTTTTATATTTCTGACTATTTCTGACTATTTCTGACTTTGAAAAAAATATCGAAATTTTTCTTTCAACTTTTCTTTATTTATTATGAAAATTTAATTTTTCAGTTGATTTTTCATTTTTCTTTCAACTTTTCTTTATTTATTATGAAAATTAAATTTTTCAGTTGATTTTTCATTTTTGGGACTCAGAAAAATTTTCGAAATTTTCAAGAAAAAAAATTTTTCACATACACCTCAGTTTCATTGAGAAGTTTCTATTTCAAATGCATTTCACTTAAAAATCAAAAAAATTGATTTTTTTATATTTCTGACTTTGAAAAAAATATCGAAATTTTTCTTTCAACTTTTCTTTATTTATTATGAAAATTTAATTTTTCAGTTGATTTTTCATTTTTCTTTCAACTTTTCTTTATTTATTATGATAATTAAATTTTTCAGTTGATTTTTCATTTTTGGGACTTAGAAAAATTTTCGATTTTTTTTCTCATATAATCTGACCTTCTATGGAATTGTTCATTTTTACACTTCTCATAATATACCTTTTAAACACACAAACAGCAAATGGCATTCTAGCGGGACTATATTTTTTCCAATTGATTTTTTTATATTTCTGACTATTTCTGACTATTTCTGACTTTGAAAAAAATATCGAAATTTTTCTTTCAACTTTTCTTTATTTATTATGAAAATTTAATTTTTCAGTTGATTTTTCATTTTTCTTTCAACTTTTCTTTATTTATTATGAAAATTAAATTTTACAGTTGATTTTTCATTTTTGGGACTTAGAAAAATTTTCGATTTTTTTTCTCATATAATCTGACCTTCTATGGAATTGTTCATTTTTACACTTCTCATAATATACCTTTTAAACACACAAACAGCAAATGGCATTCTAGCGGGACTATATTTTTTCCAATTGAATTTTTTATATTTCTGACTATTTCTGACTATTTCTGACTTTGAAAAAAATATCGAAATTTTTCTTTCAACTTTTCTTTATTTATTATGAAAATTTAATTTTTCAGTTGATTTTTCATTTTTCTTTCAACTTTTCTTTATTTATTATGAAAATTAAATTTTTCAGTTGATTTTTCATTTTTGGGACTTAGAAAAATTTTCGAAATTTTCAAGAAAAAAAATTTTTCACATACACCTCAGTTTCATTGAGAAGTTTCTATTTCAAATGCATTTCACTTAAAAATCAAAAAAATTGATTTTTTTATATTTCTGACTTTGAAAAAAATATCGAAATTTTTCTTTCAACTTTTCTTTATTTATTATGAAAATTTAATTTTTCAGTTGATTTTTCATTTTTCTTTCAACTTTTCTTTATTTATTATGAAAATTTAATTTTTCAGTTGATTTTTCATTTTTCTTTCAACTTTTCTTTATTTATTATGAAAATTAAATTTTTCAGTTGATTTTTCATTTTTGGGACTTAGAAAAATTTTCGATTTTTTTTCTCATATAATCTGACCTTCTATGGAATTGTTCATTTTTACACTTCTCATAATATACCTTTTAAACACACAAACAGCAAATGGCATTCTAGCGGGACTATATTTTTTCCAATTGATTTTTTTATATTTCTGACTATTTCTGACTATTTCTGACTTTGAAAAAAATATCGAAATTTTTCTTTCAACTTTTCTTTATTTATTATGAAAATTTAATTTTTCAGTTGATTTTTCATTTTTCTTTCAACTTTTCTTTATTTATTATGAAAATTAAATTTTTCAGTTGATTTTTCATTTTTGGGACTTAGAAAAATTTTCGAAATTTTCAAGAAAAAAAATTTTTCACATACACCTCAGTTTCATTGAGAAGTTTCTATTTCAAATGCATTTCACTTAAAAATCAAAAAAATTGATTTTTTTATATTTCTGACTTTGAAAAAAATATCGAAATTTTTCTTTCAACTTTTCTTTATTTATTATGAAAATTTAATTTTTCAGTTGATTTTTCATTTTTCTTTCAACTTTTCTTTATTTATTATGAAAATTTAATTTTTCAGTTGATTTTTCATTTTTCTTTCAACTTTTCTTTATTTATTATGAAAATTAAATTTTTCAGTTGATTCTTCATTTTTGGGACTTAAAAAAATTTTCGATTTTTTTTCTCATATAATCTGACCTTCTATGGAATTGTTCATTTTTACACTTCTCATAATATACCTTTTAAACACACAAACAGCAAATGGCATTCTAGCGGGACTATATTTTTTCCAATTGATTTTTTTATATTTCTGACTATTTCTGACTTTGAAAAAAATATCGAAATTTTTCTTTCAACTTTTCTTTATTTATTATGAAAATTTAATTTTTCAGTTGATTTTTCATTTTTCTTTCAACTTTTCTTTATTTATTATGAAAATTTAATTTTTCAGTTGATTTTTCATTTTTGGGACTTAGAAAAATTTTCGAAATTTTCAAGAAAAAAAATTTTTCACATACACCTCAGTTTCATTGAGAAGTTTCTATTTCAAATGCATTTCACTTAAAAATCAAAAAAATTGATTTTTTTATATTTCTGACTTTGAAAAAAATATCGAAATTTTTCTTTCAACTTTTCTTTATTTATTATGAAAATTTAATTTTTCAGTTGATTTTTCATTTTTCTTTCAACTTTTCTTTATTTATTATGAAAATTTAATTTTTCAGTTGATTTTTCATTTTTCTTTCAACTTTTCTTTATTTATTATGAAAATTAAATTTTTCAGTTGATCTTTCATTTTTGGGACTTAGAAAAATTTTCGATTTTTTTTCTCATATAATCTGACCTTCTATGGAATTGTTCATTTTTACACTTCTCATAATATACCTTTTAAACACACAAACAGCAAATGGCATTCTAGCGGGACTTAGAAAAATTTTCGAAATTTTCAAGAAAAAAAATTTTTGACATACACCTCAGTTTCATTGAGAAGTCTCTATTTCAAATGAATTCCACTTAAAAATCATATATATATTTTTTCCAATTGATTTTTTTATATTTCTGACTATTTCTGACTTTGAAAAAAATATCGAAATTTTTCTTTCAACTTTTCTTTATTTATTATGAAAATTTAATTTTTCAGTTGATTTTTCATTTTTCTTTCAACTTTTCTTTATTTATTATGAAAATTAAATTTTTCAGTTGATTTTTCATTTTTGGGACTTAGAAAAATTTTCGATTTTTTTTCTCATATAATCTGACCTTCTATGGAATTGTTCATTTTTACACTTCTCATAATATACCTTTTAAACACACAAACAGCAAATGGCATTCTAGCGGGACTATATTTTTTCCAATTGATTTTTTTATATTTCTGACTATTTCTGACTATTTCTGACTTTGAAAAAAATATCGAAATTTTTCTTTCAACTTTTCTTTATTTATTATGAAAATTTAATTTTTCAGTTGATTTTTCATTTTTCTTTCAACTTTTCTTTATTTATTATGAAAATTAAATTTTTCAGTTGATTTTTCATTTTTGGGACTTAGAAAAATTTTCGAAATTTTCAAGAAAAAAAATTTTTCACATACACCTCAGTTTCATTGAGAAGTTTCTATTTCAAATGCATTTCACTTAAAAATCAAAAAAATTGATTTTTTTATATTTCTGACTTTGAAAAAAATATCGAAATTTTTCTTTCAACTTTTCTTTATTTATTATGAAAATTTAATTTTTCAGTTGATTTTTCATTTTTCTTTCAACTTTTCTTTATTTATTATGAAAATTAAATTTTTCAGTTGATTTTTCATTTTTGGGACTTAGAAAAATTTTCGATTTTTTTTCTCATATAATCTGACCTTCTATGGAATTGTTCATTTTTACACTTCTCATAATATACCTTTTAAACACACAAACAGCAAATGGCATTCTAGCGCGACTATATTTTTTCCAATTGATTTTTTTATATTTCTGACTATTTCTGACTATTTCTGACTTTGAAAAAAATATCGAAATTTTTCTTTCAACTTTTCTTTATTTATTATGAAAATTTAATTTTTCAGTTGATTTTTCATTTTTCTTTCAACTTTTCTTTATTTATTATGAAAATTAAATTTTACAGTTGATTTTTCATTTTTGGGACTTAGAAAAATTTTCGATTTTTTTTCTCATATAATCTGACCTTCTATGGAATTGTTCATTTTTACACTTCTCATAATATACCTTTTAAACACACAAACAGCAAATGGCATTCTAGCGGGACTATATTTTTTCCAATTGAATTTTTTATATTTCTGACTATTTCTGACTATTTCTGACTTTGAAAAAAATATCGAAATTTTTCTTTCAACTTTTCTTTATTTATTATGAAAATTTAATTTTTCAGTTGATTTTTCATTTTTCTTTCAACTTTTCTTTATTTATTATGAAAATTAAATTTTTCAGTTGATTTTTCATTTTTGGGACTTAGAAAAATTTTCGAAATTTTCAAGAAAAAAAATTTTTCACATACACCTCAGTTTCATTGAGAAGTTTCTATTTCAAATGCATTTCACTTAAAAATCAAAAAAATTGATTTTTTTATATTTCTGACTTTGAAAAAAATATCGAAATTTTTCTTTCAACTTTTCTTTATTTATTATGAAAATTTAATTTTTCAGTTGATTTTTCATTTTTCTTTCAACTTTTCTTTATTTATTATGAAAATTTAATTTTTCAGTTGATTTTTCATTTTTCTTTCAACTTTTCTTTATTTATTATGAAAATTAAATTTTTCAGTTGATCTTTCATTTTTGGGACTTAGAAAAATTTTCGATTTTTTTTCTCATATAATCTGACCTTCTATGGAATTGTTCATTTTTACACTTCTCATAATATACCTTTTAAACACACAAACAGCAAATGGCATTCTAGCGGGACTTAGAAAAATTTTCGAAATTTTCAAGAAAAAAAATTTTTGACATACACCTCAGTTTCATTGAGAAGTCTCTATTTCAAATGAATTCCACTTAAAAATCATATATATATTTTTTCCAATTGATTTTTTTATATTTCTGACTATTTCTGACTTTGAAAAAAATATCGAAATTTTTCTTTCAACTTTTCTTTATTTATTATGAAAATTTAATTTTTCAGTTGATTTTTCATTTTTCTTTCAACTTTTCTTTATTTATTATGAAAATTAAATTTTTCAGTTGATTTTTCATTTTTGGGACTTAGAAAAATTTTCGATTTTTTTTCTCATATAATCTGACCTTCTATGGAATTGTTCATTTTTACACTTCTCATAATATACCTTTTAAACACACAAACAGCAAATGGCATTCTAGCGGGACTATATTTTTTCCAATTGATTTTTTTATATTTCTGACTATTTCTGACTTTGAAAAAAATATCGAAATTTTTCTTTCAACTTTTCTTTATTTATTATGAAAATTTAATTTTTCAGTTGATTTTTCATTTTTCTTTCAACTTTTCTTTATTTATTATGAAAATTAAATTTTTCAGTTGATTTTTCATTTTTGGGACTTAGAAAAATTTTCGAAATTTTCAAGAAAAAAAATTTTTCACATACACCTCAGTTTCATTGAGAAGTTTCTATTTCAAATGCATTTCACTTAAAAATCAAAAAAATTGATTTTTTTATATTTCTGACTTTGAAAAAAATATCGAAATTTTTCTTTCAACTTTTCTTTATTTATTATGAAAATTTAATTTTTCAGTTGATTTTTCATTTTTCTTTCAACTTTTCTTTATTTATTATGAAAATTAAATTTTTCAGTTGATTTTTCATTTTTGGGACTTAGAAAAATTTTCGATTTTTTTTCTCATATAATCTGACCTTCTATGGAATTGTTCATTTTTACACTTCTCATAATATACCTTTTAAACACACAAACAGCAAATGGCATTCTAGCGGGACTATATTTTTTCCAATTGATTTTTTTATATTTCTGACTATTTCTGACTATTTCTGACTTTGAAAAAAATATCGAAATTTTTCTTTCAACTTTTCTTTATTTATTATGAAAATTTAATTTTTCAGTTGATTTTTCATTTTTCTTTCAACTTTTCTTTATTTATTATGAAAATTAAATTTTACAGTTGATTTTTCATTTTTGGGACTTAGAAAAATTTTCGATTTTTTTTCTCATATAATCTGACCTTCTATGGAATTGTTCATTTTTACACTTCTCATAATATACCTTTTAAACACACAAACAGCAAATGGCATTCTAGCGGGACTATATTTTTTCCAATTGATTTTTTTATATTTCTGACTATTTCTGACTATTTCTGACTTTGAAAAAAATATCGAAATTTTTCTTTCAACTTTTCTTTATTTATTATGAAAATTTAATTTTTCAGTTGATTTTTCATTTTTCTTTCAACTTTTCTTTATTTATTATGAAAATTAAATTTTTCAGTTGATTTTTCATTTTTGGGACTTAGAAAAATTTTCGAAATTTTCAAGAAAAAAAATTTTTCACATACACCTCAGTTTCATTGAGAAGTTTCTATTTCAAATGCATTTCACTTAAAAATCAAAAAAATTGATTTTTTTATATTTCTGACTTTGAAAAAAATATCGAAATTTTTCTTTCAACTTTTCTTTATTTATTATGAAAATTTAATTTTTCAGTTGATTTTTCATTTTTCTTTCAACTTTTCTTTATTTATTATGAAAATTTAATTTTTCAGTTGATTTTTCATTTTTCTTTCAACTTTTCTTTATTTATTATGAAAATTAAATTTTTCAGTTGATCTTTCATTTTTGGGACTTAGAAAAATTTTCGATTTTTTTTCTCATATAATCTGACCTTCTATGGAATTGTTCATTTTTACACTTCTCATAATATACCTTTTAAACACACAAACAGCAAATGGCATTCTAGCGGGACTTAGAAAAATTTTCGAAATTTTCAAGAAAAAAAATTTTTGACATACACCTCAGTTTCATTGAGAAGTCTCTATTTCAAATGAATTCCACTTAAAAATCATATATATATTTTTTCCAATTGATTTTTTTATATTTCTGACTATTTCTGACTTTGAAAAAAATATCGAAATTTTTCTTTCAACTTTTCTTTATTTATTATGAAAATTTAATTTTTCAGTTGATTTTTCATTTTTCTTTCAACTTTTCTTTATTTATTATGAAAATTAAATTTTTCAGTTGATTTTTCATTTTTGGGACTTAGAAAAATTTTCGATTTTTTTTCTCATATAATCTGACCTTCTATGGAATTGTTCATTTTTACACTTCTCATAATATACCTTTTAAACACACAAACAGCAAATGGCATTCTAGCGGGACTATATTTTTTCCAATTGATTTTTTTATATTTCTGACTATTTCTGACTATTTCTGACTTTGAAAAAAATATCGAAATTTTTCTTTCAACTTTTCTTTATTTATTATGAAAATTTAATTTTTCAGTTGATTTTTCATTTTTCTTTCAACTTTTCTTTATTTATTATGAAAATTAAATTTTTCAGTTGATTTTTCATTTTTGGGACTTAGAAAAATTTTCGAAATTTTCAAGAAAAAAAATTTTTCACATACACCTCAGTTTCATTGAGAAGTTTCTATTTCAAATGCATTTCACTTAAAAATCAAAAAAATTGATTTTTTTATATTTCTGACTTTGAAAAAAATATCGAAATTTTTCTTTCAACTTTTCTTTATTTATTATGAAAATTTAATTTTTCAGTTGATTTTTCATTTTTCTTTCAACTTTTCTTTATTTATTATGAAAATTAAATTTTTCAGTTGATTTTTCATTTTTGGGACTTAGAAAAATTTTCGATTTTTTTTCTCATATAATCTGACCTTCTATGGAATTGTTCATTTTTACACTTCTCATAATATACCTTTTAAACACACAAACAGCAAATGGCATTCTAGCGGGACTATATTTTTTCCAATTGATTTTTTTATATTTCTGACTATTTCTGACTATTTCTGACTTTGAAAAAAATATCGAAATTTTTCTTTCAACTTTTCTTTATTTATTATGAAAATTTAATTTTTCAGTTGATTTTTCATTTTTCTTTCAACTTTTCTTTATTTATTATGAAAATTAAATTTTTCAGTTGATTTTTCATTTTTGGGACTTAGAAAAATTTTCGAAATTTTCAAGAAAAAAAATTTTTCACATACACCTCAGTTTCATTGAGAAGTTTCTATTTCAAATGCATTTCACTTAAAAATCAAAAAAATTGATTTTTTTATATTTCTGACTTTGAAAAAATATCGAAATTTTTCTTTCAACTTTTCTTTATTTATTATGAAAATTTAATTTTTCAGTTGATTTTTCATTTTTCTTTCAACTTTTCTTTATTTATTATGAAAATTTAATTTTTCAGTTGATTTTTCATTTTTCTTTCAACTTTTCTTTATTTATTATGAAAATTAAATTTTTCAGTTGATTCTTCATTTTTGGGACTTAGAAAAATTTTCGATTTTTTTTCTCATATAATCTGACCTTCTATGGAATTGTTCATTTTTACACTTCTCATAATATACCTTTTAAACACACAAACAGCAAATGGCATTCTAGCGGGACTATATTTTTTCCAATTGATTTTTTTATATTTCTGACTATTTCTGACTTTGAAAAAAATATCGAAATTTTTCTTTCAACTTTTCTTTATTTATTATGAAAATTTAATTTTTCAGTTGATTTTTCATTTTTCTTTCAACTTTTCTTTATTTATTATGAAAATTAAATTTTTCAGTTGATTTTTCATTTTTGGGACTTAGAAAAATTTTCGATTTTTTTTCTCATATAATCTGACCTTCTATGGAATTGTTCATTTTTACACTTCTCTTAATATACCTTTTAAACACACAAACAGCAAATGGCATTCTAGCGGGACTATATTTTTTCCAATTGATTTTTTTATATTTCTGACTATTTCTGACTATTTCTGACTTTGAAAAAAATATCGAAATTTTTCTTTCAACTTTTCTTTATTTATTATGAAAATTTAATTTTTCAGTTGATTTTTCATTTTTCTTTCAACTTTTCTTTATTTATTATGAAAATTAAATTTTTCAGTTGATTTTTCATTTTTGGGACTTAGAAAAATTTTCGAAATTTTCAAGAAAAAAAATTTTTCACATACACCTCAGTTTCATTGAGAAGTTTCTATTTCAAATGCATTTCACTTAAAAATCAAAAAAATTGATTTTTTTATATTTCTGACTTTGAAAAAAATATCGAAATTTTTCTTTCAACTTTTCTTTATTTATTATGAAAATTTAATTTTTCAGTTGATTTTTCATTTTTCTTTCAACTTTTCTTTATTTATTATGAAAATTAAATTTTTCAGTTGATTTTTCATTTTTGGGACTTAGAAAAATTTTCGAAATTTTCAAGAAAAAAAATTTTTCACATACACCTCAGTTTCATTGAGAAGTTTCTATTTCAAATGCATTTCACTTAAAAATCAAAAAAATTGATTTTTTTATATTTCTGACTTTGAAAAAAATATCGAAATTTTTCTTTCAACTTTTCTTTATTTATTATGAAAATTTAATTTTTCAGTTGATTTTTCATTTTTCTTTCAACTTTTCTTTATTTATTATGAAAATTAAATTTTTCAGTTGATTTTTCATTTTTGGGACTTAGAAAAATTTTCGATTTTTTTTCTCATATAATCTGACCTTCTATGGAATTGTTCATTTTTACACTTCTCATAATATACCTTTTAAACACACAAACAGCAAATGGCATTCTAGCGGGACTATATTTTTTCCAATTGATTTTTTTATATTTCTGACTATTTCTGACTTTGAAAAAAATATCGAAATTTTTCTTTCAACTTTTCTTTATTTATTATGAAAATTTAATTTTTCAGTTGATTTTTCATTTTTCTTTCAACTTTTCTTTATTTATTATGAAAATTAAATTTTTCAGTTGATTTTTCATTTTTGGGACTTAGAAAAATTTTCGAAATTTTCAAGAAAAAAAATTTTTCACATACACCTCAGTTTCATTGAGAAGTTTCTATTTCAAATGCATTTCACTTAAAAATCAAAAAAATTGATTTTTTTATATTTCTGACTTTGAAAAAAATATCGAAATTTTTCTTTCAACTTTTCTTTATTTATTATGAAAATTTAATTTTTCAGTTGATTTTTCATTTTTCTTTCAACTTTTCTTTATTTATTATGAAAATTTAATTTTTCAGTTGATTTTTCATTTTTCTTTCAACTTTTCTTTATTTATTATGAAAATTAAATTTTTCAGTTGATTCTTCATTTTTGGGACTTAGAAAAATTTTCGATTTTTTTTCTCATATAATCTGACCTTCTATGGAATTGTTCATTTTTACACTTCTCATAATATACCTTTTAAACACACAAACAGCAAATGGCATTCTAGCGGGACTATATTTTTTCCAATTGATTTTTTTATATTTCTGACTATTTCTGACTTTGAAAAAAATATCGAAATTTTTCTTTCAACTTTTCTTTATTTATTATGAAAATTTAATTTTTCAGTTGATTTTTCATTTTTCTTTCAACTTTTCTTTATTTATTATGAAAATTAAATTTTTCAGTTGATTTTTCATTTTTGGGACTTAGAAAAATTTTCGATTTTTTTTCTCATATAATCTGACCTTCTATGGAATTGTTCATTTTTACACTTCTCATAATATACCTTTTAAACACACAAACAGCAAATGGCATTCTAGCGGGACTATATTTTTTCCAATTGATTTTTTTATATTTCTGACTATTTCTGACTATTTCTGACTTTGAAAAAAATATCGAAATTTTTCTTTCAACTTTTCTTTATTTATTATGAAAATTTAATTTTTCAGTTGATTTTTCATTTTTCTTTCAACTTTTCTTTATTTATTATGAAAATTAAATTTTTCAGTTGATTTTTCATTTTTGGGACTTAGAAAAATTTTCGAAATTTTCAAGAAAAAAAATTTTTCACATACACCTCAGTTTCATTGAGAAGTTTCTATTTCAAATGCATTTCACTTAAAAATCAAAAAAATTGATTTTTTTATATTTCTGACTTTGAAAAAAATATCGAAATTTTTCTTTCAACTTTTCTTTATTTATTATGAAAATTTAATTTTTCAGTTGATTTTTCATTTTTCTTTCAACTTTTCTTTATTTATTATGAAAATTAAATTTTTCAGTTGATTTTTCATTTTTGGGACTTAGAAAAATTTTCGATTTTTTTTCTCATATAATCTGACCTTCTATGGAATTGTTCATTTTTACACTTCTCATAATATACCTTTTAAACACACAAACAGCAAATGGCATTCTAGCGGGACTATATTTTTTCCAATTGATTTTTTTATATTTCTGACTATTTCTGACTATTTCTGACTTTGAAAAAAATATCGAAATTTTTCTTTCAACTTTTCTTTATTTATTATGAAAATTTAATTTTTCAGTTGATTTTTCATTTTTCTTTCAACTTTTCTTTATTTATTATGAAAATTAAATTTTTCAGTTGATTTTTCATTTTTGGGACTTAGAAAAATTTTCGAAATTTTCAAGAAAAAAAATTTTTCACATACACCTCAGTTTCATTGAGAAGTTTCTATTTCAAATGCATTTCACTTAAAAATCAAAAAAATTGATTTTTTTATATTTCTGACTTTGAAAAAAATATCGAAATTTTTCTTTCAACTTTTCTTTATTTATTATGAAAATTTAATTTTTCAGTTGATTTTTCATTTTTCTTTCAACTTTTCTTTATTTATTATGAAAATTTAATTTTTCAGTTGATTTTTCATTTTTCTTTCAACTTTTCTTTATTTATTATGAAAATTAAATTTTTCAGTTGATTTTTCATTTTTGGGACTTAGAAAAATTTTCGATTTTTTTTCTCATATAATCTGACCTTCTATGGAATTGTTCATTTTTACACTTCTCATAATATACCTTTTAAACACACAAACAGCAAATGGCATTCTAGCGGGACTTAGAAAAATTTTCGAAATTTTCAAGAAAAAAAATTTTTGACATACACCTCAGTTTCATTGAGAAGTCTCTATTTCAAATGAATTCCACTTAAAAATCATATATATATTTTTTCCAATTGATTTTTTTATATTTCTGACTATTTCTGACTTTGAAAAAAATATCGAAATTTTTCTTTCAACTTTTCTTTATTTATTATGAAAATTTAATTTTTCAGTTGATTTTTCATTTTTCTTTCAACTTTTCTTTATTTATTATGAAAATTAAATTTTTCAGTTGATTCTTCATTTTTGGGACTTAGAAAAATTTTCGATTTTTTTTCTCATATAATCTGACCTTCTATGGAATTGTTCATTTTTACACTTCTCATAATATACCTTTTAAAAACACAAACAGCAAATGGCATTCTAGCGGGACTATATTTTTTCCAATTGATTTTTTTATATTTCTGACTATTTCTGACTATTTCTGACTTTGAAAAAAATATCGAAATTTTTCTTTCAACTTTTCTTTATTTATTATGAAAATTTAATTTTTCAGTTGATTTTTCATTTTTCTTTCAACTTTTCTTTATTTATTATGAAAATTAAATTTTTCAGTTGATTTTTCATTTTTGGGACTTAGAAAAATTTTCGAAATTTTCAAGAAAAAAAATTTTTCACATACACCTCAGTTTCATTGAGAAGTTTCTATTTCAAATGCATTTCACTTAAAAATCAAAAAAATTGATTTTTTTATATTTCTGACTTTGAAAAAAATATCGAAATTTTTCTTTCAACTTTTCTTTATTTATTATGAAAATTTAATTTTTCAGTTGATTTTTCATTTTTCTTTCAACTTTTCTTTATTTATTATGAAAATTTAATTTTTCAGTTGATTTTTCATTTTTCTTTCAACTTTTCTTTATTTATTATGAAAATTAAATTTTTCAGTTGATTTTTCATTTTTGGGACTTAGAAAAATTTTCGATTTTTTTTCTCATATAATCTGACCTTCTATGGAATTGTTCATTTTTACACTTCTCATAATATACCTTTTAAACACACAAACAGCAAATGGCATTCTAGCGGGACTATATTTTTTCCAATTGATTTTTTTATATTTCTGACTATTTCTGACTATTTCTGACTTTGAAAAAAATATCGAAATTTTTCTTTCAACTTTTCTTTATTTATTATGAAAATTTAATTTTTCAGTTGATTTTTCATTTTTCTTTCAACTTTTCTTTATTTATTATGAAAATTAAATTTTTCAGTTGATTTTTCATTTTTGGGACTTAGAAAAATTTTCGAAATTTTCAAGAAAAAAAATTTTTCACATACACCTCAGTTTCATTGAGAAGTTTCTATTTCAAATGCATTTCACTTAAAAATCAAAAAAATTGATTTTTTTATATTTCTGACTTTGAAAAAAATATCGAAATTTTTCTTTCAACTTTTCTTTATTTATTATGAAAATTTAATTTTTCAGTTGATTTTTCATTTTTCTTTCAACTTTTCTTTATTTATTATGAAAATTAAATTTTTCAGTTGATTTTTCATTTTTGGGACTTAGAAAAATTTTCGATTTTTTTTCTCATATAATCTGACCTTCTATGGAATTGTTCATTTTTACACTTCTCATAATATACCTTTTAAACACACAAACAGCAAATGGCATTCTAGCGGGACTATATTTTTTCCAATTGATTTTTTTATATTTCTGACTATTTCTGACTATTTCTGACTTTGAAAAAAATATCGAAATTTTTCTTTCAACTTTTCTTTATTTATTATGAAAATTTAATTTTTCAGTTGATTTTTCATTTTTCTTTCAACTTTTCTTTATTTATTATGAAAATTAAATTTTTCAGTTGATTTTTCATTTTTGGGACTTAGAAAAATTTTCGAAATTTTCAAGAAAAAAAATTTTTCACATACACCTCAGTTTCATTGAGAAGTTTCTATTTCAAATGCATTTCACTTAAAAATCAAAAAAATTGATTTTTTTATATTTCTGACTTTGAAAAAAATATCGAAATTTTTCTTTCAACTTTTCTTTATTTATTATGAAAATTTAATTTTTCAGTTGATTTTTCATTTTTCTTTCAACTTTTCTTTATTTATTATGAAAATTTAATTTTTCAGTTGATTTTTCATTTTTCTTTCAACTTTTCTTTATTTATTATGAAAATTAAATTTTTCAGTTGATTCTTCATTTTTGGGACTTAGAAAAATTTTCGATTTTTTTTCTCATATAATCTGACCTTCTATGGAATTGTTCATTTTTACACTTCTCATAATATACCTTTTAAACACACAAACAGCAAATGGCATTCTAGCGGGACTATATTTTTTCCAATTGATTTTTTTATATTTCTGACTATTTCTGACTATTTCTGACTTTGAAAAAAATATCGAAATTTTTCTTTCAACTTTTCTTTATTTATTATGAAAATTTAATTTTTCAGTTGATTTTTCATTTTTCTTTCAACTTTTCTTTATTTATTATGAAAATTAAATTTTTCAGTTGATTTTTCATTTTTGGGACTTAGAAAAATTTTCGAAATTTTCAAGAAAAAAAATTTTTCACATACACCTCAGTTTCATTGAGAAGTTTCTATTTCAAATGCATTTCACTTAAAAATCAAAAAAATTGATTTTTTTATATTTCTGACTTTGAAAAAAATATCGAAATTTTTCTTTCAACTTTTCTTTATTTATTATGAAAATTTAATTTTTCAGTTGATTTTTCATTTTTCTTTCAACTTTTCTTTATTTATTATGAAAATTTAATTTTTCAGTTGATTTTTCATTTTTCTTTCAACTTTTCTTTATTTATTATGAAAATTAAATTTTTCAGTTGATTTTTCATTTTTGGGACTTAGAAAAATTTTCGATTTTTTTTCTCATATAATCTGACCTTCTATGGAATTGTTCATTTTTACACTTCTCATAATATACCTTTTAAACACACAAACAGCAAATGGCATTCTAGCGGGACTATATTTTTTCCAATTGATTTTTTTATATTTCTGACTATTTCTGACTATTTCTGACTTTGAAAAAAATATCGAAATTTTTCTTTCAACTTTTCTTTATTTATTATGAAAATTTAATTTTTCAGTTGATTTTTCATTTTTCTTTCAACTTTTCTTTATTTATTATGAAAATTAAATTTTTCAGTTGATTTTTCATTTTTGGGACTTAGAAAAATTTTCGAAATTTTCAAGAAAAAAAATTTTTCACATACACCTCAGTTTCATTGAGAAGTTTCTATTTCAAATGCATTTCACTTAAAAATCAAAAAAATTGATTTTTTTATATTTCTGACTTTGAAAAAAATATCGAAATTTTTCTTTCAACTTTTCTTTATTTATTATGAAAATTTAATTTTTCAGTTGATTTTTCATTTTTCTTTCAACTTTTCTTTATTTATTATGAAAATTTAATTTTTCAGTTGATTTTTCATTTTTGGGACTTAGAAAAATTTTCGAAATTTTCAAGAAAAAAAATTTTTCACATACACCTCAGTTTCATTGAGAAGTTTCTATTTCAAATGCATTTCACTTAAAAATCAAAAAAATTGATTTTTTTATATTTCTGACTTTGAAAAAAATATCGAAATTTTTCTTTCAACTTTTCTTTATTTATTATGAAAATTTAATTTTTCAGTTGATTTTTCATTTTTCTTTCAACTTTTCTTTATTTATTATGAAAATTTAATTTTTCAGTTGATTTTTCATTTTTCTTTCAACTTTTCTTTATTTATTATGAAAATTAAATTTTTCAGTTGATTTTTCATTTTTGGGACTTAGAAAAATTTTCGATTTTTTTTCTCATATAATCTGACCTTCTATGGAATTGTTCATTTTTACACTTCTCATAATATACCTTTTAAACACACAAACAGCAAATGGCATTCTAGCGGGACTATATTTTTTCCAATTGATTTTTTTATATTTCTGACTATTTCTGACTATTTCTGACTTTGAAAAAAATATCGAAATTTTTCTTTCAACTTTTCTTTATTTATTATGAAAATTTAATTTTTCAGTTGATTTTTCATTTTTCTTTCAACTTTTCTTTATTTATTATGAAAATTAAATTTTTCAGTTGATTTTTCATTTTTGGGACTTAGAAAAATTTTCGAAATTTTCAAGAAAAAAAATTTTTCACATACACCTCAGTTTCATTGAGAAGTTTCTATTTCAAATGCATTTCACTTAAAAATCAAAAAAATTGATTTTTTTATATTTCTGACTTTGAAAAAAATATCGAAATTTTTCTTTCAACTTTTCTTTATTTATTATGAAAATTTAATTTTTCAGTTGATTTTTCATTTTTCTTTC
>CAWYQB010000604.1:0-92341 GCA_963966105.1 Volucella zonaria | reverse complement strand
CATTTTAAGATTTAGAATTTTTTTTTTCTGGTGCATAATATGACCCCCGCAGACGCCTAGTTTAGGAGTTATAGCCATTTTAAGATTTAGAAGTTTTTTTTTTCTGGTGCATATTATGACCCCCGCAGACGCCTAGTTTAGGAGTTATAGCCATTTTAAGATTTTGAATTTTTTTTTTCTGGTGCATATTATGACCCCCGGAGACGCCTAGTTTAGGAGTTATAGCCATTTTAAGATTTTGAATTTTTTTTTTCTGGTGCATAATATGACCCCCGCAGACGCCTAGTTTAGGAGTTATAGCCATTTTAAGATTTAGAATTTTTTTTTTTCTGGTGCATAATATGACCCCCGCAGACGCCTAGTTTAGGAGTTATAGCCATTTTAAGATTTAGAAGTTTTTTTTTTCTGGTGCATATTATGACCCCCGGAGACGCCTAGTTTAGGAGTTATAGCCATTTTAAGATTTAGAATTTTTTTTTTCTGGTGCATATTATGACCCCCGGAGACGCCTAGTTTAGGAGTTATAGCCATTTTAAGATTTTGAATTTTTTTTTTCTGGTGCATAATATGACCCCCGCAGGCGTCTAGTTTAGGAATTATAGCCATTTTAAGATTTTGAATTTTTTTTTCTGGTGCATAATATGACCCCCGCAGACGCCTAGTTTAAGAGTTATAGCCATTTTAAGATTTTGAATTTTCTTTTTTCTGGTGCATAATATGACCCCCGCAGACGCCTAGTTTAGGAGTTATAGCCATTTTAAGATTTTGAATTTTTTTTTTCTGGTGCATATTATGACCCCCGCAGACTCCTAGTTTAGGAGTTATAGCCATTTTAAGATTTTGAATTTTTTTTTTCTGGTGCATAATATGACCCCCGCAGACGCCTAGTTTAGGAGTTATAGCCATTTTAAGATTTTGAATTTTTTTTTTCTGGTGCATAATATGACCCCCGCAGACGCCTAGTTTAGGAGTTATAGCCATTTTAAGATTTAGAATTTTTTTTTTCTGGTGCATATTATGACCCCCGCAGACGCCTAGTTTAGGAGTTATAGCCATTTTAAGATTTTGAATTTTTTTTTTCTGGTGCATATTATGACCCCCGGAGACGCCTAGTTTAGGAGTTATAGCCATTTTAAGATTTAGAAGTTTTTTTTTCTGGTGCATATTATGACCCCCGGAGACGCCTAGTTTAGGAGTTATAGCCATTTTAAGATTTTGAATTTTTTTTTTCTGGTGCATAATATGACCCCCGCAGGACGCCTAGTTTAAGAGTTATAGCCATTTTAAGATTTTGAATTTTTTTTTCTGGTGCATAATATGACCCCCGCAGACGCCTAGTTTAAGAGTTATAGCCATTTTAAGATTTTGAATTTCTTTTTTCTGGTGCATAATATGACCCCCGCAGACGCCTAGTTTAGGAGTTATAGCCATTTTAAGATTTTGAATTATTTTTTTTCTGGTGCATATTATGACCCCCGCAGACTCCTAGTTTAGGAGTTATAGCCATTTTAAGATTTTGAATTTTTTTTTTCTGGTGCATAATATGACCCCCGCAGACGCCTAGTTTAGGAGTTATAGCCATTTTAAGATTTTGAATTTTCTTTTTTCTGGTGCATAATATGACCCCCGCAGACGCCTAGTTTAGGAGTTATAGCCATTTTAAGATTTTGAATTTTTTTTTTCTGGTGCATAATATGACCCCCGGAGACGCCTAGTTTAGGAGTTATAGCCATTTTAAGATTTTGAATTTTTTTTTTCTGGTGCATATTATGACCCCCGGAGACGCCTAGTTTAGGAGTTATAGCCATTTTAAGATTTAGAAGTTTTTTTTTTCTGGTGCATATTATGACCCCCGGAGACGCCTAGTTTAGGAGTTATAGCCATTTTAAGATTTTGAATTTTTTTTTCTGGTGCATAATATGACCCCCGCAGACGCCTAGTTTAAGAGTTATAGCCATTTTCAGATTTAGAATTTTTTTTTCTGGTGCATAATATGACCCCCGCAGACGCCTAGTTTAAGAGTTATAGCCATTTTAAGATTTTGAATTTTTTTTTCTGGTGCATAATATGACCCCCGCAGACGCCTAGTTTAAGAGTTATAGCCATTTTAAGATTTTGAGTTTTCTTTTTTCTGGTGCATAATATGACCCCCGCAGACGCCTAGTTTAGGAGTTATAGCCATTTTAAGATTTAGAATTTTTTTTTTCTGGTGCATAATATGACCCCCGGAGACGCCTAGTTTAGGAGTTATAGCCATTTTAAGATTTTGAATTTTTTTTTCTGGTGCATATTATGACCCCCGGAGACGCCTAGTTTAGGAGTTATAGCCATTTTAAGATTTCGAATTTTTTTTTCTGGTGCATAATATGACCCCCGCAGACGCCTAGTTTAGGAGTTATAGCCATTTTAAGATTTTGAATTTTTTTTTTCTGGTGCATAATATGACCCCCGCAGACGCCTAGTTTAGGAGTTATAGCCATTTTAAGATTTAGAAGTTTTTTTTTCTGGTGCATATTATGACCCCCGGAGACGCCTAGTTTAGGAGTTATAGCCATTTTAAGATTTTGAATTTTTTTTTCTGGTGCATAATATGACCCCCGCAGACGCCTAGTTTAAGAGTTATAGCCATTTCAAGATTTTGAATTTTCTTTTTTCTGGTGCATAATATGACTCCCGCAGACGCCTAGTTTAGGAGTTATAGCCATTTTAAGATTTTGAATTTTTTTTTCTGGTGCATAATATGACCCCCGCAGACGCCTAGTTTAGGAGTTATAGCCATTTTAAGATTTGAATTTTTTTTTCTGGTGCATATTATGACCCCCGGAGACGCCTAGTTTAGGAGTTATAGCCATTTTAAGATTTTGAATTTTTTTTTTCTGGTGCATAATATGACCCCCGCAGACGCCTAGTTTAGGAGTTATAGCCATTTTAAGATTTAGAATTTTTTTTTTCTGGTGCATAATATGACCCCCGCAGACGCCTAGTTTAGGAGTTATAGCCATTTTAAGATTTAGAAGTTTTTTTTTCTGGTGCATATTATGACCCCCGGAGACGCCTAGTTTAGGAGTTATAGCCATTTTAAGATTTTGAATTTTTTTTTCTGGTGCATATTATGACCCCCGGAGACGCCTAGTTTAGGAGTTATAGCCATTTTAAGATTTTGAATTTTTTTTTCTGGTGCATATTATGACCCCCGGAAACGCCTAGTTTAGGAGTTATAGCCATTTTAAGATTTTGAATTTTTTTTTTCTGGTGCATAATATGACCCCCGCAGACGCCTAGTTTAGGAGTTATAGCCATTTTAAGATTTTGAATTTTTTTTTTCTGGTGCATAATATGACCCCCGCAGACGCCTAGTTTAGGAGTTATAGCCATTTTAAGATTTTGAATTTTTTTTTTCTGGTGCATATTATGACCCCCGGAGACGCCTAGTTTAGGAGTTATAGCCATTTTAAGATTTTGAATTTTTTTTTCTCGTGCATAATATGACCCCCGCAGACGCCTAGTTTAGGAGTTATAGCCATTTTAAGATTTAGAATTTTTTTTTTCTGGTGCATAATATGACCCCCGCAGACGCCTAGTTTAGGAGTTATAGCCATTTTAAGATTTAGAATTTTTTTTTTCTGGTGCATAATATGACCCCCGCAGACGCCTAGTTTAGGAGTTATAGCCATTTTAAGATTTTGAATTTTTTTTTCTGGTGCATATTATGACCCCCGGAGACGCCTAGTTTAGGAGTTATAGCCATTTTAAGATTTAGAATTTTTTTTTTCTGGTGCATATTATGACCCCCGCAGACGCCTAGTTTAGGAGTTATAGCCATTTTAAGATTTTGAATTTTTTTTTTCTGGTGCATAATATGACCCCCGCAGACGCCTAGTTTAGGAGTTATAGCCATTTTAAGATTTTGAATTTTTTTTTCTGGTGCATATTATGACCCCCGGAGACGCCTAGTTTAGGAGTTATAGCCATTTTAAGATTTTGAATTTTCTTTTTTCTGGTGCATAATATGACTCCCGCAGACGCCTAGTTTAGGAGTTATAGCCATTTTAAGATTTTGAATTTTTTTTTTCTGGTGCATAATATGACCCCCGCAGACGCCTAGTTTAGGAGTTATAGCCATTTTAAGATTTTGAATTTTTTTTTCTGGTGCATAATATGACCCCCGCAGACGCCTAGTTTAGGAGTTATAGCCATTTTAAGATTTTGAATTTTTTTTTCTGGTGCATATTATGACCCCCGGAGACGCCTAGTTTAGGAGTTATAGCCATTTTAAGATTTAGAATTTTTTTTTTCTGGTGCATATTATGACCCCCGGAGACGCCTAGTTTAGGAGTTATAGCCATTTTAAGATTTAGAAGTTTTTTTTTTCTGGTGCATATTATGACCCCCGCAGACGCCTAGTTTAGGAGTTATAGCCATTTTAAGATTTTGAATTTTTTTTTTTCTGGTGCATATTATGACCCCCGGAGACGCCTAGTTTAGGAGTTATAGCCATTTTAAGATTTTGAATTTTTTTTTTCTGGTGCATATTATGACCCCCGGAGACGCCTAGTTTAGGAGTTATAGCCATTTTAAGATTTTGAATTTTCTTTTTTCTGGTGCATAATATGACCCCCGCAGACGCCTAGTTTAGGAGTTATAGCCATTTTAAGATTTAGAAGTTTTTTTTTTCTGGTGCATATTATGACCCCCGGAGACGCCTAGTTTAGGAGTTATAGCCATTTTAAGATTTTGAATTTTTTTTTCTGGTGCATATTATGACCCCCGGAGACGCCTAGTTTAGGAGTTATAGCCATTTTAAGATTTGAATTTTTTTTTTCTGGTGCATATTATGACCCCCGGAGACGCCTAGTTTAGGAGTTATAGCCATTTTAAGATTTTGAATTTTTTTTTTCTGGTGCATAATATGACCCCCGCAGACGCCTAGTTTAGGAGTTATAGCCATTTTAAGATTTTGAATTTTTTTTTTCTGGTGCATAATATGACCCCCGCAGACGCCTAGTTTAGGAGTTATAGCCATTTTAAGATTTAGAAGTATTTTTTTTCTGGTGCATATTATGACCCCCGGAGACGCCTAGTTTAGGAGTTATAGCCATTTTAAGATTTAGAATTTTTTTTTTCTGGTGCATAATATGACCCCCGCAGACGCCTAGTTTAGGAGTTATAGCCATTTTAAGATTTGAATTTTTTTTTTCTGGTGCATATTATGACCCCCGGAGACGCCTAGTTTAGGAGTTATAGCCATTTTAAGATTTTGAATTTTTTTTTTCTGGTGCATAATATGACCCCCGCAGACGCCTAGTTTAAGAGTTATAGCCATTTTAAGATTTTGAATTTTTTTTTTCTGGTGCATAATATGACCCCGCAGACTCCTAGTTTAGGAGTTATAGCCATTTTAAGATTTTGAATTTTTTTTTTCTGGTGCATAATATGACCCCCGCAGACGCCTAGTTTAGGAGTTATAGCCATTTTAAGATTTAGAAGTTTTTTTTTTCTGGTGCATATTATGACCCCCGGAGACGCCTAGTTTAAGAGTTATAGCCATTTTAAGATTTTGAATTTTTTTTTCTGGTGCATAATATGACCCCCGCAGACGCCTAGTTTAAGAGTTATAGCCATTTTAAGATTTTGAATTTTCTTTTTTCTGGTGCATAATATGACCCCCGCAGACGCCTAGTTTAGGAGTTATAGCCATTTTAAGATTTTGAATTTTTTTTTTTCTGGTGCATATTATGACCCCCGCAGACTCCTAGTTTAGGAGTTATAGCCATTTTAAGATTTTGAATTTTCTTTTTTCTGGTGCATAATATGACCCCCGCAGACGCCTAGTTTAGGAGTTATAGCCATTTTAAGATTTTGAATTTTTTTTTTTCTGGTGCATATTATGACCCCCGCAGACTCCTAGTTTAGGAGTTATAGCCATTTTAAGATTTTGAATTTTTTTTTTTCTGGTGCATAATATGACCCCCGCAGACGCCTAGTTTAGGAGTTATAGCCATTTTAAGATTTTGAATTTTTTTTTTCTGGTGCATAATATGACCCCCGGAGACGCCTAGTTTAGGAGTTATAGCCATTTTAAGATTTAGAAGTTTTTTTTTTCTGGTGCATATTATGACCCCCGGAGACGCCTAGTTTAGGAGTTATAGCCATTTTAAGATTTTGAATTTTTTTTTTCTGGTGCATATTATGACCCCCGGAGACGCCTAGTTTAGGAGTTATAGCCATTTTAAGATTTAGAAGTTTTTTTTTTCTGGTGCATATTATGACCCCCGGAGACGCCTAGTTTAGGAGTTATAGCCATTTTAAGATTTTGAATTTTTTTTTTCTGGTGCATATTATGACCCCCGCAGACGCCTAGTTTAGGAGTTATAGCCATTTTACGATTTTGAATTTTTTTTTCTGGTGCATAATATGACCCCCGCAGACGCCTAGTTTAGGAGTTATAGCCATTTTAAGATTTTGAATTTTTTTTTTCTGGTGCATAATATGACCCCCGCAGACGCCTAGTTTAGGAGTTATAGCCATTTTAAGATTTAGAAGTTTTTTTTTCTGGTGCATATTATGACCCCCGGAGACGCCTAGTTTAGGAGTTATAGCCATTTTAAGATTTTGAATTTTTTTTTTCTGGTGCATAATATGACCCCCGCAGACGCCTAGTTTAGGAGTTATAGCCATTTTAAGATTTAGAATTTTTTTTTTCTGGTGCATAATATGACCCCCGCAGACGCCTAGTTTAGGAGTTATAGCCATTTTAAGATTTAGAAGTTTTTTTTTCTGGTGCATATTATGACCCCCGGAGACGCCTAGTTTAGGAGTTATAGCCATTTTAAGATTTTGAATTTTTTTTTCTGGTGCATAATATGACCCCCGCAGACGCCTAGTTTAAGAGTTATAGCCATTTTAATATTTTGAATTTTCTTTTTTCTGGTGCATAATATGACTCCCGCAGACGCCTAGTTTAGGAGTTATAGCCATTTTAAGATTTTGAATTTTTTTTTTCTGGTGCATAATATGACCCCCGCAGACGCCTAGTTTAGGAGTTATAGCCATTTTAAGATTTTGAATTTTTTTTTCTGGTGCATATTATGACCCCCGGAGACGCCTAGTTTAGGAGTTATAGCCATTTTAAGATTTTGAATTTTTTTTTTCTGGTGCATAATATGACCCCCGCAGACGCCTAGTTTAGGAGTTATAGCCATTTTAAGATTTAGAATTTTTTTTTTCTGGTGCATAATATGACCCCCGCAGACGCCTAGTGTAGGAGTTATAGCCATTTTAAGATTTAGAAGTTTTTTTTTTCTGGTGCATATTATGACCCCCGGAGACGCCTAGTTTAGGAGTTATAGCCATTTTAAGATTTTGAAATTTTTTTTTCTGGTGCATATTATGACCCCCGGAGACGCCTAGTTTAGGAGTTATAGCCATTTTAAGATTTTGAATTTTTTTTTTCTGGTGCATATTATGACCCCCGGAAACGCCTAGTTTAGGAGTTATAGCCATTTTAAGATTTTGAATTTTTTTTTTCTGGTGCATAATATGACCCCCGCAGACGCCTAGTTTAGGAGTTATAGCCATTATAAGATTTTGAATTTTTTTTTTCTGGTGCATAATATGACCCCCGCAGACGCCTAGTTTAGGAGTTATAGCCATTTTAAGATTTAGAAGTTTTTTTTTTCTGGTGCATATTATGACCCCCGGAGACGCCTAGTTTGGGAGTTATAGCCATTTTAAGATTTTGAATTTTTTTTTTCTGGTGCATAATATGACCCCCGCAGACGCCTAGTTTAGGAGTTATAGCCATTTTAAGATTTAGAATTTTTTTTTTCTGGTGCATATTATGACCCCCGGAGACGCCTAGTTTAGGAGTTATAGCCATTTTAAGATTTAGAAGTTTTTTTTTTCTGGTGCATATTATGACCCCCGCAGACGCCTAGTTTAGGAGTTATAGCCATTTTAAGATTTTGAATTTTTTTTTTTCTGGTGCATATTATGACCCCCGGAGACGCCTAGTTTAGGAGTTATAGCCATTTTAAGATTTTGAATTTTTTTTTTCTGGTGCATATTATGACCCCCGGAGACGCCTAGTTTAGGAGTTATAGCCATTTTAAGATTTTGAATTTTTTTTTTCTGGTGCATAATATGACCCCCGCAGACGCCTAGTTTAGGAGTTATAGCCATTTTAAGATTTTGAATTTTTTTTTTCTGGTGCATAATATGACCCCCGCAGACGCCTAGTTTAGGAGTTATAGCCATTTTAAGATTTAGAAGTTTTTTTTTTCTGGTGCATATTATGACCCCCGGAGACGCCTAGTTTAGGAGTTATAGCCATTTTAAGATTTAGAATTTTTTTTTTCTGGTGCATAATATGACCCCCGCAGACGCCTAGTTTAGGAGTTATAGCCATTTTAAGATTTTGAATTTTTTTTTTCTGGTGCATATTATGACCCCCGGAGACGCCTAGTTTAGGAGTTATAGCCATTTTAAGATTTTGAATTTTTTTTTTCTGGTGCATAATATGACCCCCGCAGACGCCTAGTTTAAGAGTTATAGCCATTTTAAGATTTTGAATTTTTTTTTTCTGGTGCATAATATGACCCCCGCAGACTCCTAGTTTAGGAGTTATAGCCATTTTAAGATTTTGAATTTTTTTTTTCTGGTGCATAATATGACCCCCGCAGACGCCTAGTTTAGGAGTTATAGCCATTTTAAGATTTTGAATTTTTTTTTTCTGGTGCATATTATGACCCCCGGAGACGCCTAGTTTAGGAGTTATAGCCATTTTAAGATTTAGAATTTTTTTTTTCTGGTGCATAATATGACCCCCGCAGACGCCTAGTTTAGGAGTTATAGCCATTTTAAGATTTAGAATTTTTTTTTTTCTGGTGCATATTATGACCCCCGGAGACGCCTAGTTTAGGAGTTATAGCCATTTTAAGATTTAGAATTTTTTTTTTCTGGTGCATAATATGACCCCCGCAGACGCCTAGTTTAGGAGTTATAGCCATTTTAAGATTTAGAAGTTTTTTTTTCTGGTGCATATTATGACCCCGGGAGACGCCTAGTTTAGGAGTTATAGCCATTGTAAGATTTTGAATTTTTTTTTTCTGGTGCATATTATGACCCCCGGAGACGCCTAGTTTAGGAGTTATAGCCATTTTAAGATTTTGAATTTTTTTTTTCTGGTGCATAATATGACCCCCGCAGACGCCTAGTTTAGGAGTTATAGCCATTTTAAGATTTAGAATTTTTTTTTTCTGGTGCATAATATGACCCCCGCAGACGCCTAGTTTAGGAGTTATAGCCATTTTAAGATTTAGAAGTTTTTTTTTTCTGGTGCATATTATGACCCCCGGAGACGCCTAGTTTAGGAGTTATAGCCATTTTAAGATTTTGAATTTTTTTTTTCTGGTGCATATTATGACCCCCGGAGACGCCTAGTTTAGGAGTTATAGCCATTTTAGGATTTTGAATTTTTTTTTTCTGGTGCATAATATGACCCCCGCAGACGCCTAGTTTAGGAGTTATAGCCATTTTAAGATTTAGAATTTTTTTTTTTCTGGTGCATAATATGACCCCCGCAGACGCCTAGTTTAGGAGTTATAGCCATTTTAAGATTTAGAAGTTTTTTTTTTCTGGTGCATATTATGACCCCCGGAGACGCCTAGTTTAGGAGTTATAGCCATTTTAAGATTTAGAAGTTTTTTTTTTCTGGTGCATATTATGACCCCCGGAGACGCCTAGTTTAGGAGTTATAGCCATTTTAAGATTTTGAATTTTTTTTTTCTGGTGCATAATATGACCCCCGCAGGCGTCTAGTTTAAGAATTATAGCCATTTTAAGATTTTGAATTTTTTTTTCTGGTGCATAATATGACCCCCGCAGACGCCTAGTTTAAGAGTTATAGCCATTTTAAGATTTTGAATTTTCTTTTTTCTGGTGCATAATATGACCCCCGCAGACGCCTAGTTTAGGAGTTATAGCCATTTTAAGATTTTGAATTTTTTTTTTTCTGGTGCATATTATGACCCCCGCAGACTCCTAGTTTAGGAGTTATAGCCATTTTAAGATTTTGAATTTTTTTTTTCTGGTGCATAATATGACCCCCGCAGACGCCTAGTTTAGGAGTTATAGCCATTTTAAGATTTAGAATTTTTTTTTTCTGGTGCATAATTTGACCCCCGCAGACGCCTAGTTTAGGAGTTATAGCCATTTTAAGATTTAGAAGTTTTTTTTTTCTGGTGCATATTATGACCCCCGGAGACGCCTAGTTTAGGAGTTATAGCCATTTTAAGATTTTGAATTTTTTTTTCTGGTGCATATTATGACCCCCGGAGACGCCTAGTTTAGGAGTTATAGCCATTTTAAGATTTAGAAGTTTTTTTTTTCTGGTGCATATTATGACCCCCGGAGACGCCTAGTTTAGGAGTTATAGCCATTTTAAGATTTTGAATTTTTTTTTTCTGGTGCATAATATGACCCCCGCAGACGCCTAGTTTAAGAGTTATAGCCATTTTAAGATTTTGAATTTTTTTTTCTGGTGCATAATATGACCCCCGCAGACGCCTAGTTTAAGAGTTATAGCCATTTTAAGATTTTGAATTTTCTTTTTTCTGGTGCATAATATGACCCCCGCAGACGCCTAGTTTAGGAGTTATAGCCATTTTAAGATTTTGAATTATTTTTTTTCTGGTGCATATTATGACCCCCGCAGACTCCTAGTTTAGGAGTTATAGCCATTTTAAGATTTTGAATTTTTTTTTTCTGGTGCATAATATGACCCCCGCAGACGCCTAGTTTAGGAGTTATAGCCATTTTAAGATTTTGAATTTTCTTTTTTCTGGTGCATAATATGACCCCCGCAGACGCCTAGTTTAGGAGTTATAGCCATTTTAAGATTTTGAATTTTTTTTTTCTGGTGCATAATATGACCCCCGGAGACGCCTAGTTTAGGAGTTATAGCCATTTTAAGATTTTGAATTTTTTTTTTCTGGTGCATATTATGACCCCCGGAGACGCCTAGTTTAGGAGTTATAGCCATTTTAAGATTTAGAAGTTTTTTTTTTCTGGTGCATATTATGACCCCCGGAGACGCCTAGTTTAGGAGTTATAGCCATTTTAAGATTTTGAATTTTTTTTTTCTGGTGCATAATATGACCCCCGCAGACGCCTAGTTTAAGAGTTATAGCCATTTTCAGATTTAGAATTTTTTTTTCTGGTGCATAATATAACCCCCGCAGACGCCTAGTTTAAGAGTTATAGCCATTTTAAGATTTTGAATTTTTTTTTCTGGTGCATAATATGACCCCCGCAGACGCCTAGTTTAAGAGTTATAGCCATTTTAAGATTTTGAGTTTTCTTTTTTCTGGTGCATAATATGACCCCCGCAGACGCCTAGTTTAGGAGTTATAGCCATTTTAAGATTTTGAATTTTTTTTTTTCTGGTGCATATTATGACCCCCGGAGACTCCTAGTTTAGGAGTTATAGCCATTTTAAGATTTTGAATTTTTTTTTTCTGGTGCATAATATGACCCCCGCAGACGCCTAGTTTAGGAGTTATAGCCATTTTAAGATTTAGAATTTTTTTTTTCTGGTGCATAATATGACCCCCGCAGACGCCTAGTTTAGGAGTTATAGCCATTTTAAGATTTAGAAGTTTTTTTTTTCTGGTGCATATTATGACCCCCGGAGACGCCTAGTTTAGGAGTTATAGCCATTTTAAGATTTTGAATTTTTTTTTTCTGGTGCATATTATGACCCCCGGAGACGCCTAGTTTAGGAGTTATAGCCATTTTAAGATTTTGAATTTTTTTTTTCTGGTGCATATTATGACCCCCGGAGACGCCTAGTTTAGGAGTTATAGCCATTTTAAGATTTAGAAGTTTTTTTTTTCTGGTGCATATTATGACCCCCGGAGACGCCTAGTTTAGGAGTTATAGCCATTTTAAGATTTTGAATTTTTTTTTTCTGGTGCATAATATGACCCCCGCAGACGCCTAGTTTAAGAGTTATAGCCATTTTAAGATTTTGAATTTTTTTTTCTGGTGCATAATATGACCCCCGCAGACGCCTAGTTTAAGAGTTATAGCCATTTTAAGATTTTGAATTTTCTTTTTTCTGGTGCATAATATGACCCCCGCAGACGCCTAGTTTAGGAGTTATAGCCATTTTAAGATTTTGAATTTTTTTTTTTCTGGTGCATATTATGACCCCCGCAGACTCCTAGTTTAGGAGTTATAGCCATTTTAAGATTTTGAATTTTTTTTTTCTGGTGCATAATATGACCCCCGCAGACGCCTAGTTTAGGAGTTATAGCCATTTTAAGATTTAGAATTTTTTTTTTCTGGTGCATAATATGACCCCCGCAGACGCCTAGTTTAGGAGTTATAGCCATTTTAAGATTTAGAAGTTTTTTTTTTCTGGTGCATATTATGACCCCCGGAGACGCCTAGTTTAGGAGTTATAGCCATTTTAAGATTTTGAATTTTTTTTTTCTGGTGCATATTATGACCCCCGGAGACGCCTAGTTTAGGAGTTATAGCCATTTTAAGATTTTGAATTTTCTTTTTTCTGGTGCATAATATGACCCCCGCAGACGCCTAGTTTAGGAGTTATAGCCATTTTAAGATTTTGAATTTTTTTTTTCTGGTGCATAATATGACCCCCGGAGACGCCTAGTTTAGGAGTTATAGCCATTTTAAGATTTTGAATTTTTTTTTTCTGGTGCATATTATGACCCCCGGAGACGCCTAGTTTAGGAGTTATAGCCATTTTAAGATTTAGAAGTTTTTTTTTTCTGGTGCATATTATGACCCCCGGAGACGCCTAGTTTAGGAGTTATAGCCATTTTAAGATTTTGAATTTTTTTTTTCTGGTGCATAATATGACCCCCGCAGACGCCTAGTTTAAGAGTTATAGCCATTTTCAGATTTAGAATTTTTTTTTCTGGTGCATAATATAACCCCCGCAGACGCCTAGTTTAAGAGTTATAGCCATTTTAAGATTTTGAATTTTTTTTTCTGGTGCATAATATGACCCCCGCAGACGCCTAGTTTAAGAGTTATAGCCATTTTAAGATTTTGAGTTTTCTTTTTTCTGGTGCATAATATGACCCCCGCAGACGCCTAGTTTAGGAGTTATAGCCATTTTAAGATTTTGAATTTTTTTTTTTCTGGTGCATATTATGACCCCCGGAGACTCCTAGTTTAGGAGTTATAGCCATTTTAAGATTTTGAATTTTTTTTTTCTGGTGCATAATATGACCCCCGCAGACGCCTAGTTTAGGAGTTATAGCCATTTTAAGATTTAGAATTTTTTTTTTCTGGTGCATAATATGACCCCCGCAGACGCCTAGTTTAGGAGTTATAGCCATTTTAAGATTTAGAAGTTTTTTTTTTCTGGTGCATATTATGACCCCCGGAGACGCCTAGTTTAGGAGTTATAGCCATTTTAAGATTTTGAATTTTTTTTTTCTGGTGCATATTATGACCCCCGGAGACGCCTAGTTTAGGAGTTATAGTCATTTTAAGATTTTGAATTTTTTTTTTCTGGTGCATATTATGACCCCCGGAGACGCCTAGTTTAGGAGTTATAGCCATTTTAAGATTTAGAAGTTTTTTTTTTCTGGTGCATATTATGACCCCCGGAGACGCCTAGTTTAGGAGTTATAGCCATTTTAAGATTTTGAATTTTTTTTTTCTGGTGCATAATATGACCCCCGCAGACGCCTAGTTTAAGAGTTATAGCCATTTTAAGATTTTGAATTTTTTTTTCTGGTGCATAATATGACCCCCGCAGACGCCTAGTTTAAGAGTTATAGCCATTTTAAGATTTTGAATTTTCTTTTTTCTGGTGCATAATATGACCCCCGCAGACGCCTAGTTTAGGAGTTATAGCCATTTTAAGATTTTGAATTTTTTTTTTCTGGTGCATATTATGACCCCCGCAGACTCCTAGTTTAGGAGTTATAGCCATTTTAAGATTTTGAATTTTTTTTTTCTGGTGCATAATATGACCCCCGCAGACGCCTAGTTTAGGAGTTATAGCCATTTTAAGATTTAGAATTTTTTTTTTCTGGTGCATAATATGACCCCCGCAGACGCCTAGTTTAGGAGTTATAGCCATTTTAAGATTTAGAAGTTTTTTTTTTCTGGTGCATATTATGACCCCCGGAGACGCCTAGTTTAGGAGTTATAGCCATTTTAAGATTTTGAATTTTTTTTTTCTGGTGCATATTATGACCCCCGGAGACGCCTAGTTTAGGAGTTATAGCCATTTTAAGATTTTGAATTTTTTTTTTCTGGTGCATATTATGACCCCCGGAGACGCCTAGTTTAGGAGTTATAGCCATTTTAAGATTTAGAATTTTTTTTTCTGGTGCATAATATGACCCCCGCAGACGCCTAGTTTAGGAGTTATAGCCATTTTAAGATTTAGAATTTTTTTTTTCTGGTGCATAATATGACCCCCGCAGACGCCTAGTTTAGGAGTTATAGCCATTTTAAGATTTAGAAGTTTTTTTTTTCTGGTGCATATTATGACCCCCGGAGACGCCTAGTTTAGGAGTTATAGCCATTTTAAGATTTTGAATTTTTTTTTTCTGGTGCATATTATGACCCCCGGAGACGCCTAGTTTAGGAGTTATAGCCATTTTAAGATTTAGAATTTTTTTTTCTGGTGCATAATATGACCCCCGCAGACGCCTAGTTTAGGAGTTATAGCCATTTTAAGATTTAGAAGTTTTTTTTTTCTGGTGCATATTATGACCCCCGCAGACGCCTAGTTTAGGAGTTATAGCCATTTTAAGATTTTGAATTTTTTTTTTCTGGTGCATAATATGACCCCCGCAGACGCCTAGTTTAAGAATTATAGCCATTTTAAGATTTTGAATTTTTTTTTCTGGTGCATAATATGACCCCCGCAGACGCCTAGTTTAAGAGTTATAGCCATTTTAAGATTTTGAATTTTCTTTTTTCTGGTGCATAATATGACCACCGCAGACGCCTAGTTTAGGAGTTATAGCCATTTTAAGATTTTGAATTTTTTTTTTTCTGGTGCATATTATGACCCCCGCAGACTCCTAGTTTAGGAGTTATAGCCATTTTAAGATTTTGAATTTTTTTTTTCTGGTGCATAATATGACCCCCGCAGACGCCTAGTTTAGGAGTTATAGCCATTTTAAGATTTAGAATTTTTTTTTCTGGTGCATAATATGACCCCCGCAGACGCCTAGTTTAGGAGTTATAGCCATTTTAAGATTTAGAAGTTTTTTTTTTCTGGTGCATATTATGACCCCCGGAGACGCCTAGTTTAGGAGTTATAGCCATTTTAAGATTTTGAATTTTTTTTTTCTGGTGCATAATATGACCCCCGCAGACGCCTAGTTTAAGAATTATAGCCATTTTAAGATTTTGAATTTTTTTTTCTGGTGCATAATATGACCCCCGCAGACGCCTAGTTTAAGAGTTATAGCCATTTTAAGATTTTGAATTTTCTTTTTTCTGGTGCATAATATGACCCCCGCAGACGCCTAGTTTAGGAGTTATAGCCATTTTAAGATTTTGAATTTTTTTTTTCTGGTGCATAATATGACCCCCGCAGACGCCTAGTTTAAGAGTTATAGCCATTTTAAGATTTTGAATTTTTTTTTCTGGTGCATAATATGACCCCCGCAGACGCCTAGTTTAAGAGTTATAGCCATTTTAAGATTTTGAATTTTCTTTTTTCTGGTGCATAATATGACCCCCGCAGACGCCTAGTTTAGGAGTTATAGCCATTTTAAGATTTTGAATTATTTTTTTTCTGGTGCATATTATGACCCCCGCAGACTCCTAGTTTAGGAGTTATAGCCATTTTAAGATTTTGAATTTTTTTTTTCTGGTGCATAATATGACCCCCGCAGACGCCTAGTTTAGGAGTTATAGCCATTTTAAGATTTTGAATTTTCTTTTTTCTGGTGCATAATATGACCCCCGCAGACGCCTAGTTTAGGAGTTATAGCCATTTTAAGATTTTGAATTTTTTTTTTCTGGTGCATAATATGACCCCCGCAGACGCCTAGTTTAGGAGTTATAGCCATTTTAAGATTTTGAATTTTTTTTTTCTGGTGCATAATATGACCCCCGCAGACGCCTAGTTTAGGAGTTATAGCCATTTTAAGATTTTGAATTTTTTTTTTCTGGTGCATATTATGACCCCCGGAGACGCCTAGTTTAGGAGTTATAGCCATTTTAAAATTTAGAAGTTTTTTTTTTCTGGTGCATATTATGACCCCCGGAGACGCCTAGTTTAGGAGTTATAGCCATTTTAAGATTTTGAATTTTTTTTTTCTGGTGCATAATATGACCCCCGCAGACGCCTAGTTTAAGAGTTATAGCCATTTTCAGATTTAGAATTTTTTTTTCTGGTGCATAATATGACCCCCGCAGACGCCTAGTTTAAGAGTTATAGCCATTTTAAGATTTTGAATTTTTTTTTCTGGTGCATAATATGACCCCCGCAGACGCCTAGTTTAAGAGTTATAGCCATTTTAAGATTTTGAGTTTTCTTTTTTCTGGTGCATAATATGACCCCCGCAGACGCCTAGTTTAGGAGTTATAGCCATTTTAAGATTTTGAATTTTTTTTTTTCTGGTGCATATTATGACCCCCGGAGACTCCTAGTTTAGGAGTTATAGCCATTTTAAGATTTTGAATTTTTTTTTTCTGGTGCATAATATGACCCCCGCAGACGCCTAGTTTAGGAGTTATAGCCATTTTAAGATTTAGAATTTTTTTTTTCTGGTGCATAATATGACCCCCGCAGACGCCTAGTTTAGGAGTTATAGCCATTTTAAGATTTAGAAGTTTTTTTTTTCTGGTGCATATTATGACCCCCGGAGACGCCTAGTTTAGGAGTTATAGCCATTTTAAGATTTAGAAGTTTTTTTTTTCTGGTGCATATTATGACCCCCGGAGACGCCTAGTTTAGGAGTTATAGCCATTTTAAGATTTTGAATTTTTTTTTTCTGGTGCATATTATGACCCCCGGAGACGCCTAGTTTAGGAGTTTTAGCCATTTTAAGATTTAGAAGTTTTTTTTTTCTGGTGCATATTATGACCCCCGGAGACGCCTAGTTTAGGAGTTATAGCCATTTTAAGATTTTGAATTTTTTTTTTCTGGTGCATATTATGACCCCCGGAGACGCCTAGTTTAGGAGTTATAGCCATTTTAAGATTTAGAAGTTTTTTTTTTCTGGTGCATATTATGACCCCCGGAGACGCCTAGTTTAGGAGTTATAGCCATTTTAAGATTTTGAATTTTTTTTTTCTGGTGCATAATATGACCCCCGCAGACGCCTAGTTTAAGAGTTATAGCCATTTTAAGATTTTGAATTTTTTTTTCTGGTGCATAATATGACCCCCGCAGACGCCTAGTTTAAGAGTTATAGCCATTTTAAGATTTTGAGTTTTCTTTTTTCTGGTGCATAATATGACCCCCGCAGACGCCTAGTTTAGGAGTTATAGCCATTTTAAGATTTTGAATTTTTTTTTTTCTGGTGCATATTATGACCCCCGGAGACTCCTAGTTTAGGAGTTATAGCCATTTTAAGATTTTGAATTTTTTTTTTCTGGTGCATAATATGACCCCCGCAGACGCCTAGTTTAGGAGTTATAGCCATTTTAAGATTTAGAATTTTTTTTTTCTGGTGCATATTATGACCCCCGGAGACGCCTAGTTTAGGAGTTATAGCCATTTTAATATTTTGAATTTTTTTTTTCTGGTGCATATTATGACCCCCGGAGACGCCTAGTTTAGGAGTTATAGCCATTTTAAGATTTAGAAGTTTTTTTTTTTTGGTGCATATTATGACCCCCGGAGACGCCTAGTTTAGGAGTTATAGCCATTTTAAGATTTTGAATTTTTTTTTTCTGGTGCATATTATGACCCCCGGAGACGCCTAGTTTAGGAGTTATAGCCATTTTAAGATTTAGAAGTTTTTTTTTTCTGGTGCATATTATGACCCCCGGAGACGCCTAGTTTAGGAGTTATAGCCATTTTAAGATTTTGAATTTCTTTTTTCTGGTGCATAATATGACCCCCGCAGACGCCTAGTTTAGGAGTTATAGCCATTTTAAGATTTTGAATTTTTTTTTTTCTGGTGCATATTATGACCCCCGCAGACTCCTAGTTTAGGAGTTATAGCCATTTTAAGATTTTGAATTTTTTTTTTCTGGTGCATAATATGACCCCCGCAGACGCCTAGTTTAGGAGTTATAGCCATTTTAAGATTTTGAATTTTTTTTTTCTGGTGCATAATATGACCCCCGCAGACGCCTAGTTTAAGAGTTATAGCCATTTTAAGATTTTGAATTTTTTTTTCTGGTGCATAATATGACCCCCGCAGACGCCTAGTTTAAGAGTTATAGCCATTTTAAGATTTTGAATTTTCTTTTTTCTGGTGCATATTATGACCCCCGGAGACGCCTAGTTTAGGAGTTATAGCCATTTTAAGATTTAGAATTTTTTTTTCTGGTGCATAATATGACCCCCGCAGACGCCTAGTTTAGGAGTTATAGCCATTTTAAGATTTAGAATTTTTTTTTTCTGGTGCATAATATGACCCCCGCAGACGCCTAGTTTAGGAGTTATAGCCATTTTAAGATTTAGAAGTTTTTTTTTTCTGGTGCATATTATGACCCCCGGAGACGCCTAGTTTAGGAGTTATAGCCATTTTAAGATTTTGAATTTTTTTTTTCTGGTGCATATTATGACCCCCGGAGACGCCTAGTTTAGGAGTTATAGCCATTTTAAGATTTAGAATTTTTTTTTCTGGTGCATAATATGACCCCCGCAGACGCCTAGTTTAGGAGTTATAGCCATTTTAAGATTTAGAAGTTTTTTTTTTCTGGTGCATATTATGACCCCCGGAGACGCCTAGTTTAGGAGTTATAGCCATTTTAAGATTTTGAATTTTTTTTTTCTGGTGCATAATATGACCCCCGCAGACGCCTAGTTTAAGAGTTATAGCCATTTTCAGATTTTGAATTTTTTTTTCTGGTGCATAATATGACCCCCGCAGACGCCTAGTTTAAGAGTTATAGCCATTTTAAGATTTTGAATTTTTTTTTCTGGTGCATAATATGACCCCCGCAGACGCCTAGTTTAAGAGTTATAGCCAGTTTAAGATTTTGAGTTTTCTTTTTTCTGGTGCATAATATGACCCCCGCAGACGCCTAGTTTAGGAGTTATAGCCATTTTAAGATTTTGAATTTTTTTTTTTCTGGTGCATATTATGACCCCCGCAGACTCCTAGTTTAGGAGTTATAGCCATTTTAAGATTTTGAGTTTTTTTTTTCTGGTGCATAATATGACCCCCGCAGACGCCTAGTTTAGGAGTTATAGCCATTTTAAGATTTAGAATTTTTTTTTTCTGGTGCATAATATGACTCCCGCAGACGCCTAGTTTAGGAGTTATAGCCATTTTAAGATTTAGAAGTTTTTTTTTCTGGTGCATAATATGACCCCCGCAGACGCCTAGTTTAGGAGTTATAGCCATTTTAAGATTTAGAAGTTTTTTTTTTCTGGTGCATATTATGACCCCCGGAGACGCCTAGTTTAGGAGTTATAGCCATTTTAAGATTTTGAATTTTTTTTTTCTGGTGCATATTATGACCCCCGGAGACGCCTAGTTTAGGAGTTATAGCCATTTTAAGATTTAGAAGTTTTTTTTTTCTGGTGCATATTATGACCCCCGGAGACGCCTAGTTTAGGAGTTATAGCCATTTTAAGATTTTGAATTTTTTTTTTCTGGTGCATAATATGACCCCCGCAGACGCCTAGTTTAAGAGTTATAGCCATTTTAAGATTTTGAATTTTTTTTTCTGGTGCATAATATGACCCCCGCAGACGCCTAGTTTAGGAGTTATAGCCATTTTAAGATTTAGAAGTTTTTTTTTTCTGGTGCATATTATGACCCCCGGAGACGCCTAGTTTAGGAGTTATAGCCATTTTAAGATTTTGAATTTTTTTTTTCTGGTGCATATTATGACCCCCGGAGACGCCTAGTTTAGGAGTTATAGCCATTTTAAGATTTAGAATTTTTTTTTCTGGTGCATAATATGACCCCCGCAGACGCCTAGTTTAGGAGTTATAGCCATTTTAAGATTTAGAAGTTTTTTTTTTCTGGTGCATATTATGACCCCCGGAGACGCCTAGTTTAGGAGTTATAGCCATTTTAAGATTTTGAATTTTTTTTTTCTGGTGCATAATATGACCCCCGCAGACGCCTAGTTTAAGAGTTATAGCCATTTTAAGATTTCGAATTTTTTTTTCTGGTGCATAATATGACCCCCGCAGACGCCTAGTTTAAGAGTTATAGCCATTTTAAGATTTTGAATTTTCTTTTTTCTGGTGCATAATATGACCCCCGCAGACGCCTAGTTTAGGAGTTATAGCCATTTTAAGATTTTGAATTTTTTTTTTTCTGGTGCATATTATGACCCCCGCAGACTCCTAGTTTAGGAGTTATAGCCATTTTAAGATTTTGAATTTTTTTTTTCTGGTGCATAATATGACCCCCGCAGACGCCTAGTTTAGGAGTTATAGCCATTTTAAGATTTAGAATTTTTTTTTTCTGGTGCATAATATGACCCCCGCAGACGCCTAGTTTAGGAGTTATAGCCATTTTAAGATTTAGAAGTTTTTTTTTTCTGGTGCATATTATGACCCCCGGAGACGCCTAGTTTAGGAGTTATAGCCATTTTAAGATTTTGAATTTTTTTTTTCTGGTGCATATTATGACCCCCGGAGACGCCTAGTTTAGGAGTTATAGCCATTTTAAGATTTTGAATTTTTTTTTTCTGGTGCATATTATGACCCCCGGAGACGCCTAGTTTAGGAGTTATAGCCATTTTAAGATTTAGAATTTTTTTTTTCTGGTGCATAATATGACCCCCGGAGACGCCTAGTTTAGGAGTTATAGCCATTTTAAGATTTTGAATTTTTTTTTTCTGGTGCATATTATGACCCCCGGAGACGCCTAGTTTAGGAGTTATAGCCATTTTAAGATTTTGAATTTTTTTTTTCTGGTGCATAATATGACCCCCGCAGACGCCTAGTTTAGGAGTTATAGCCATTTTAAGATTTAGAATTTTTTTTTTCTGGTGCATAATATGACCCCCGCAGACGCCTAGTTTAGGAGTTATAGCCATTTTAAGATTTAGAAGTTTTTTTTTTCTGGTGCATATTATGACCCCCGGAGACGCCTAGTTTAGGAGTTATAGCCATTTTAAGATTTTGAATTTTTTTTTTCTGGTGCATATTATGACCCCCGGAGACGCCTAGTTTAGGAGTTATAGCCATTTTAAGATTTTGAATTTTTTTTTTCTGGTGCATAATATGACCCCCGCAGACGCCTAGTTTAGGAGTTATAGCCATTTTAAGATTTAGAATTTTTTTTTTCTGGTGCATAATATGACCCCCGCAGACGCCTAGTTTAGGAGTTATAGCCATTTTAAGATTTAGAAGTTTTTTTTTTCTGGTGCATATTATGACCCCCGGAGACGCCTAGTTTAGGAGTTATAGCCATTTTAAGATTTTGAATTTTTTTTTTCTGGTGCATATTATGACCCCCGGAGACGCCTAGTTTAGGAGTTATAGCCATTTTAAGATTTAGAAGTTTTTTTTTTCTGGTGCATATTATGACCCCCGGAGACGCCTAGTTTAGGAGTTATAGCCATTTTAAGATTTAAAATTTTTTTTTTCTGGTGCATAATATGACCCCCGCAGACGCCTAGTTTAGGAGTTATAGCCATTTTAAGATTTAGAAGTTTTTTTTTTCTGGTGCATATTATGACCCCCGGAGACGCCTAGTTTAGGAGTTATAGCCATTTTAAGATTTTGAATTTTTTTTTTCTGGTGCATATTATGACCCCCGGAGACGCCTAGTTTAGGAGTTATAGCCATTTTAAGATTTAGAAGTTTTTTTTTTCTGGTGCATATTATGACCCCCGGAGACGCCTAGTTTAGGAGTTATAGCCATTTTAAGATTTTGAATTTTTTTTTTCTGGTGCATAATATGACCCCCGCAGACGCCTAGTTTAAGAGTTATAGCCATTTTAAGATTTTGAATTTTTTTTTCTGGTGCATAATATGACCCCCGCAGACGCCTAGTTTAAGAGTTATAGCCATTTTAAGATTTTGAATTTTCTTTTTTCTGGTGCATAATATGACCCCCGCAGACGCCTAGTTTAGGAGTTATAGCCCTTTTAAGATTTTGAATTTTTTTTTTTCTGGTGCATATTATGACCCCCGCAGACTCCTAGTTTAGGAGTTATAGCCATTTTAAGATTTTGAAATTTTTTTTCTGGTGCATAATATGACCCCCGCAGACGCCTAGTTTAGGAGTTATAGCCATTTTAAGATTTAGAATTTTTTTTTTCTGTTGCATAATATGACCCCCGCAGACGCCTAGTTTAGGAGTTATAGCCATTTTAAGATTTAGAAGTTGTTTTTTTCTGGTGCATATTATGACCCCCAGAGACGCCTAGTTTAGGAGTTATAGCCATTTTAAGATTTTGAATTTTTTTTTTCTGGTGCATATTATGACCCCCACAGACGCCTAGTTTAGGAGTTATAGCCATTTTAAGATTTAGAAGTTTTTTTTTTCTGGTGCATATTATGACCCCCGGAGACGCCTAGTTTAGGAGTTATAGCCATTTTAAGATTTTGAATTTTTTTTTTCTGGTGCATAATATGACCCCCGCAGACGCCTAGTTTAAGAGTTATAGCCATTTTAAGATTTTGAATTTTTTTTTCTGGTGCATAATATGACCCCCGCAGACGCCTAGTTTAAGAGTTATAGCCATTTTAAGATTTTGAATTTTCTTTTTTCTGGTGCATAATATGACCCCCGCAGACGCCTAGTTTAGGAGTTATAGCCATTTTAAGATTTTGAATTTTTTTTTTTCTGGTGCATATTATGACCCCCGCAGACTCCTAGTTTAGGAGTTATAGCCATTTTAAGATTTTGAATTTTTTTTTTCTGGTGCATAATATGACCCCCGCAGACGCCTAGTTTAGGAGTTATAGCCATTTTAAGATTTTGAATTTTCTTTTTTCTGGTGCATAATATGACCCCCGCAGACGCCTAGTTTAGGAGTTATAGCCATTTTAAGATTTTGAATTTTTTTTTTCTGGTGCATAATATGACCCCCGCAGACGCCTAGTTTAGGAGTTACAGCCATTTTAAGATTTAGAAGTTTTTTTTTTCTGGTGCATATTATGACCCCCGGAGACGCCTAGTTTAGGAGTTATAGCCATTTTAAGATTTTGAATTTTTTTTTTCTGGTGCATATTATGACCCCCGGAGACGCCTAGTTTAGGAGTTATAGCCATTTTAAGATTTAGAATTTTTTTTTTCTGGTGCATAATATGACCCCCGCAGACGCCTAGTTTAGGAGTTATAGCCATTTTAAGATTTAGAAGTTTTTTTTTTCTGGTGCATATTATGACCCCCGGAGACGCCTAGTTTAGGAGTTATAGCCATTTTAAGATTTTGAATTTTTTTTTTCTGGTGCATATTATGACCCCCGGAGACGACTAGTTTAGGAGTTATAGCCATTTTAAGATTTTGAATTTTTTTTTTCTGGTGCATAATATGACCCCCGCAGACGCATAGTTTAGGAGTTATAGCCATTTTAAGATTTAGAATTTTTTTTTTTTGGTGCATAATATGACCCCCGCAGACGCCTAGTTTAGGAGTTATAGCCATTTTAAGATTTAGAAGTTTTTTTTTTCTGGTGCATATTATGACCCCCGGAGACGCCTAGTTTAGGAGTTATAGCCATTTTAAGATTTTGAATTTTTTTTTTCTGGTGCATATTATGACCCCCGGAGACGCCTAGTTTAGGAGTTATAGCCATTTTAAGATTTTGAATTTTTTTTTTCTGGTGCATAATATGACCCCCGCAGACGCCTAGTTTAGGAGTTATAGCCATTTTAAGATTTAGAATTTTTTTTTTTCTGGTGCATAATATGACCCCCGCAGACGCCTAGTTTAGGAGTTATAGCCATTTTAAGATTTAGAAGTTTTTTTTTTCTGGTGCATATTATGACCCCCGGAGACGCCTAGTTTAGGAGTTATAGCCATTTTAAGATTTAGAAGTTTTTTTTTTCTGGTGCATATTATGACCCCCGGAGACGCCTAGTTTAGGAGTTATAGCCATTTTAAGATTTTGAATTTTTTTTTTCTGGTGCATAATATGACCCCCGCAGACGCCTAGTTTAAGAGTTATAGCCATTTTAAGATTTTGAATTTTTTTTTCTGGTGCATAATATGACCCCCGCAGACGCCTAGTTTAAGAGTTATAGCCATTTTAAGATTTTGAATTTTCTTTTTTCTGGTGCATAATATGACCCCCGCAGACGCCTAGTTTAGGAGTTATAGCCATTTTAAGATTTTGAATTTTTTTTTTTCTGGTGCATATTATGACCCCCGCAGACTCCTAGTTTAGGAGTTATAGCCATTTTAAGATTTTGAATTTTTTTTTTCTGGTGCATAATATGACCCCCGCAGACGCCTAGTTTAGGAGTTATAGCCATTTTAAGATTTAGAATTTTTTTTTTCTGGTGCATAATTGACCCCCGCAGACGCCTAGTTTAGGAGTTATAGCCATTTTAAGATTTAGAAGTTTTTTTTTTCTGGTGCATATTATGACCCCCGGAGACGCCTAGTTTAGGAGTTATAGCCATTTTAAGATTTTGAATTTTTTTTTTCTGGTGCATATTATGACCCCCGGAGACGCCTAGTTTAGGAGTTATAGCCATTTTAAGATTTTGAATTTTTTTTTTCTGGTGCATATTATGACCCCCGGAGACGCCTAGTTTAGGAGTTATAGCCATTTTAAGATTTAGAAGTTTTTTTTTTCTGGTGCATATTATGACCCCCGGAGACGCCTAGTTTAGGAGTTATAGCCATTTTAAGATTTTGAATTTTTTTTTTCTGGTGCATAATATGACCCCCGCAGACGCCTAGTTTAAGAGTTATAGCCATTTTAAGATTTTGAATTTTTTTTTGTGGTGCATAATATGACCCCCGCAGACGCCTAGTTTAAGAGTTATAGCCATTTTAAGAAATTGAATTTTCTTTTTACTGGTGCATAATATGACCCCCGCAGACGCCTAGTTTAGGAGTTATAGCCATTTTAAGATTTTGAATTATTTTTTTTCTGGTGCATATTATGACCCCCGCAGACGCCTAGTTTAGGAGTTATAGCCATTTTAAGATTTTGAATTTTTTTTTTCTGGTGCATAATATGACCCCCGCAGACGCCTAGTTTAGGAGTTATAGCCATTTTAAGATTTTGAATTTTTTTTTTCTGGTGCATAATATGACCCCCGCAGACGCCTAGTTTAGGAGTTATAGCCATTTTAAGATTTAGAAGTTTTTTTTTTCTGGTGCATATTATGACCCCCGGAGACGCCTAGTTTAGGAGTTATAGCCATTTTAAGATTTTGAATTTTTTTTTTCTGGTGCATAATATGACCCCCGGAGACGCCTAGTTTAGGAGTTATAGCCATTTTAAGATTTTGAATTTTTTTTTTCTGGTGCATAATATGACCCCCGCAGACGCCTAGTTTAGGAGTTATAGCCATTTTAAGATTTTGAATTTTCTTTTTTCTGGTGCATAATATGACCCCCGCAGACGCCTAGTTTAGGAGTTATAGCCATTTTAAGATTTTGAATTTTTTTTTTCTGGTGCATAATATGACCCCCGCAGACGCCTAGTTTAGGAGTTATAGCCATTTTAAGATTTTGAATTTTCTTTTTTCTGGTGCATAATATGACCCCCGCAGACGCCTAGTTTAGGAGTTATAGCCATTTTAAGATTTTGAATTTTTTTTTTCTGGTGCATAATATGACCCCCGCAGACGCCTAGTTTAGGAGTTATAGCCATTTTAAGATTTTGAATTTTCTTTTTTCTGGTGCATAATATGACCCCCGCAGACGCCTAGTTTAGGAGTTATAGCCATTTTAAGATTTTGAATTTTTTTTTCTGGTGCATAATATGACCCCCGCAGACGCCTAGTTTAGGAGTTATAGCCATTTTAAGATTTTGAATTTTTTTTTTCTGGTGCATAATATGACCCCCGCAGACGCCTAGTTTAGGAGTTATAGCCATTTTGAGATTTAGAAGTTTTTTTTTTCTGGTGCATATTATGACCCCCGGAGACGCCTAGTTTAGGAGTTATAGCCATTTTAAGATTTTGAATTTTTTTTTTCTGGTGCATAATATGACCCCCGCAGACGCCTAGTTTAAGAGTTATAGCCATTTTCAGATTTAGAATTTTTTTTTCTGGTGCATAATATGACCCCCGCAGACGCCTAGTTTAAGAGTTATAGCCATTTTAAGATTTTGAATTTTTTTTTCTGGTGCATAATATGACCCCCGCAGACGCCTAGTTTAAGAGTTATAGCCATTTTAAGATTTTGAGTTTTCTTTTTTCTGGTGCATAATATGACCCCCGCAGACGCCTAGTTTAGGAGTTATAGCCATTTTAAGATTTTGAATTTTTTTTTTTCTGGTGCATATTATGACCCCCGGAGACTCCTAGTTTAGGAGTTATAGCCATTTTAAGATTTTGAATTTTTTTTTTCTGGTGCATAATATGACCCCCGCAGACGCCTAGTTTAGGAGTTATAGAAATTTTAAGATTTAGAATTTTTTTTTTCTGGTGCATAATATGACCCCCGCAGACGCCTAGTTTAGGAGTTATAGCCATTTTAAGATTTAGAAGTTTTTTTTTTCTGGTGCATATTATGACCCCCGGAGACGCCTAGTTTAGGAGTTATAGCCATTTTAAGATTTTGAATTTTTTTTTTCTGGTGCATATTATGACCCCCGTAGACGCCTAGTTTAGGAGTTATAGCCATTTTAAGATTTAGAATTTTTTTTTTCTGGTGCATAATATGACCCCCGCAGACGCCTAGTTTAGGAGTTATAGCCATTTTAAGATTTAGAATTTTTTTTTTCTGGTGCATAATATGACCCCCGCAGACGCCTAGTTTAGGAGTTATAGACATTTTAAGATTTAGAAGTTTTTTTTTCTGGTGCATATTATGACCCCCGCAGACTCCTAGTTTAGGAGTTATAGCCATTTTAAGATTTTGAATTTTTTTTTTCTGGTGCATATTATGACCCCCGGAGACGCCTAGTTTAGGAGTTATAGCCATTTTAAGATTTAGAATTTTTTTTTTTCTGGTGCATAATATGACCCCCGCAGACGCCTAGTTTAGGAGTTATAGCCATTTTAAGATTTAGAAGTTTTTTTTTTCTGGTGCATATTATGACCCCCGGAGACGCCTAGTTTAGGAGTTATAGCCATTTTAAGATTTTGAATTTTTTTTTTCTGGTGCATATTATGACCCCCGGAGACGCCTAGTTTAGGAGTTATAGCCATTTTAAGATTTTGAATTTTTTTTTTCTGGTGCATAATATGACCCCCGCAGACGCCTAGTTTAGGAGTTATAGCCATTTTAAGATTTAGAATTTTTTTTTTCTGGTGCATAATATGACCCCCGCAGACGCCTAGTTTAGGAGTTATAGCCATTTTAAGATTTAGAAGTTTTTTTTTTCTGGTGCATATTATGACCCCCGGAGACGCCTAGTTTAGGAGTTATAGCCATTTTAAGATTTTGAATTTTTTTTTTCTGGTGCATATTATGACCCCCGGAGACGCCTAGTTTAGGAGTTATAGCCATTTTAAGATTTTGAATTTTTTTTTTTGGTGCATAATATGACCCCCGCAGACGCCTAGTTTAGGAGTTATATCCATTTTAAGATTTAGAATTTTTTTTTTCTGGTGCATAATATGACCCCCGCAGACGCCTAGTTTAGGAGTTATAGCCATTTTAAGACTTAGAAGTTTTTTTTTTCTGGTGCATATTATGACCCCCGGAGACGCCTAGTTTAGGAGTTATAGCCATTTTAAGATTTTGAATTTTTTTTTTCTGGTGCATATTATGACCCCCGGAGACGCCTAGTTTAGGAGTTATAGCCATTTTAAGATTTAGAAGTTTTTTTTTTCTGGTGCATATTATGACCCCCGGAGACGCCTAGTTTAGGAGTTATAGCCATTTTAAGATTTTGAATTTTTTTTTTCTGGTGCATAATATGACCCCCGCAGACGCCTAGTTTAAGAGTTATAGCCATTTTAAGATTTTGAATTTTCTTTTTTCTGGTGCATAATATGACCCCCGCAGACGCCTAGTTTAGGAGTTATAGCCATTTTAAGATTTTGAATTTTTTTTTTCTGGTGCATATTATGACCCCCGCAGACTCCTAGTTTAGGAGTTATAGCCATTTTAAGATTTTGAATTTTTTTTTTCTGGTGCATAATATGACCCCCGCAGACGCCTAGTTTAGGAGTTATAGCCATTTTAAGATTTAGAATTTTTTTTTTCTGGTGCATAATATGACCCCCGCAGACGCCTAGTTTAGGAGTTATAGCCATTTTAAGATTTAGAAGTTTTTTTTTTCTGGTGCATATTATGACCCCCGGAGACGCCTAGTTTAGGAGTTATAGCCATTTTAAGATTTTGAATTTTTTTTTTCTGGTGCATATTATGACCCCCGGAGACGCCTAGTTTAGGAGTTATAGCCATTTTAAGATTTTGAATTTTTTTTTTCTGGTGCATAATATGACCCCCGCAGACGCCTAGTTTAGGAGTTATAGCCATTTTAAGATTTAGAATTTTTTTTTTCTGGTGCATAATATGACCCCCGCAGACGCCTAGTTTAGGAGTTATAGCCATTTAAAGATTTAGAAGTTTTTTTTTTCTGGTGCATATTATGACCCCCGGAGACGCCTAGTTTAGGAGTTATAGCCATTTTAAGATTTTGAATTTTTTTTTTCTGGTGCATATTATGACCCCCGGAGACGCCTAGTTTAGGAGTTATAGCCATTTTAAGATTTTGAATTTTTTTTTTCTGGTGCATGTTATGACCCCCGGAGACGCCTAGTTTAGGAGTTATAGCCATTTTAAGATTCAGAATTTTTTTTTCTGGTGCATAATATGACCCCCGCAGACGCCTAGTTTAGGAGTTATAGCCATTTTAAGATTTAGAATTTTTTTTTTCTGGTGCATAATATGACCCCCGCAGACGCCTAGTTTAGGAGTTATAGCCATTTTAAGATTTAGAAGTTTTTTTTTTCTGGTGCATATTATGACCCCCGGAGACGCCTAGTTTAGGAGTTATAGCCATTTTAAGATTTTGAATTTTTTTTTTCTGGTGCATATTATGACCCCCGGAGACGCCTAGTTTAGGAGTTATAGCCATTTTAAGATTTTGAATTTTTTTTTTCTGGTGCATATTATGACCCCCGGAGACGCCTAGTTTAGGAGTTATAGCCATTTTAAGATTTTGAATTTTTTTTTTCTGGTGCATATTATGACCCCCGGAGACGCCTAGTTTAGGAGTTATAGCCATTTTAAGATTTTGAATTTTTTTTTCTGGTGCATAATATGACCCACGCAGACGCCTAGTTTAGGAGTTATAGCCATTTTAAGATTTTGAATTTTTTTTTTCTGGTGCATAATATGACCCCCGCAGACGCCTAGTTTAAGAGTTATAGCCATTTTCAGATTTTGAATTTTTTTTTCTGGTGCATAATATGACCCCCGCAGACGCCTAGTTTAAGAGTTATAGCCATTTTAAGATTTTGAATTTTTTTTTCTGGTGCATAATATGACCCCCGCAGACGCCTAGTTTAAGAGTTATAGCCATTTTAAGATTTTGAGTTTTCTTTTTTCTGGTGCATAATATGACCCCCGCAGACGCCTAGTTTAGGAGTTATAGCCATTTTAAGATTTAGAATTTTTTTTTTCTGGTGCATAATATGACCCCCGCAGACGCCTAGTTTAGGAGTTATAGCCATTTTAAGATTTAGAAGTTTTTTTTTTCTGGTGCATATTATGACCCCCGGAGACGCCTAGTTTAGGAGTTATAGCCATTTTAAGATTTTGAATTTTTTTTTTCTGGTGCATATTATGACCCCCGGAGACGCCTAGTTTAGGAGTTATAGCCATTTTAAGATTTAGAATTTTTTTTTTCTGGTGCATAATATGACCCCCGCAGACGCCTAGTTTAAGAGTTATAGCCATTTTCAGATTTTGAATTTTTTTTTCTGGTGCATAATATGACCCCCGCAGACGCCTAGTTTAAGAGTTATAGCCATTTTAAGATTTTGAGTTTTCTTTTTTCTGGTGCATAATATGACCCCCGCAGACGCCTAGTTTAGGAGTTATAGCCATTTTAAGATTTTGAATTTTTTTTTTTCTGGTGCATATTATGACCCCCGCAGACTCCTAGTTTAGGAGTTATAGCCATTTTAAGATTTAGAATTTTTTTTTTCTGGTGCATAATATGACCCCCGCAGACGCCTAGTTTAGGAGTTATAGCCATTTTAAGATTTAGAAGTTTTTTTTTTCTGGTGCATATTATGACCCCCGGAGACGCCTAGTTTAGGAGTTATAGCCATTTTAAGATTTTGAATTTTTTTTTTCTGGTGCATATTATGACCCCCGGAGACGCCTAGTTTAGGAGTTATAGCCATTTTAAGATTTAGAATTTTTTTTTCTGGTGCATAATATGACCCCCGCAGACGCCTAGTTTAGGAGTTATAGCCATTTTAAGATTTAGAAGTTTTTTTTTTCTGCTGCATATTATGACCCCCGGAGACGCCTAGTTTAGGAGTTATAGCCATTTTAAGATTTTGAATTTTTTTTTTCTGGTGCATAATATGACCCCCGCAGACGCCTAGTTTAAGAGTTATAGCCATTTTCAGATTTTGAATTTTTTTTTCTGGTGCATAATATGACCCCCGCAGACGCCTAGTTTAAGAGTTATAGCCATTTTAAGATTTTGAATTTTTTTTTTTCTGGTGCATATTATGACCCCCGCAGACTCCTAGTTTAGGAGTTATAGCCATTTTAAGATTTTGAATTTTTTTTTTCTGGTGCATAATATGACCCCCGCAGACGCCTAGTTTAGGAGTTATAGCCATTTTAAGATTTAGAATTTTTTTTTTCTGGTGCATAATATGACCCCCGCAGACGCCTAGTTTAGGAGTTATAGCCATTTTAAGATTTAGAAGTTTTTTTTTTCTGGTGCATATTATGACCCCCGGAGACGCCTAGTTTAGGAGTTATAGCCATTTTAAGATTTTGAATTTTTTTTTTCTGGTGCATATTATGACCCCCGGAGACGCCTAGTTTAGGAGTTATAGCCATTTTAAGATTTAGAATTTTTTTTTTCTGGTGCATAATATGACCCCCGCAGACGCCTAGTTTAGGAGTTATAGCCATTTTAAGATTTAGAAGTTTTTTTTTTCTGGTGCATATTATGACCCCCGGAGACGCCTAGTTTAGGAGTTATAGCCATTTTAAGATTTTGAATTTTTTTTTTCTGGTGCATATTATGACCCCCGGAGACGCCTAGTTTAGGAGTTATAGCCATTTTAAGATTTTGAATTTTTTTTTTCTGGTGCATAATATGACCCCCGCAGACGCCTAGTTTAGGAGTTATAGCCATTTTAAGATTTAGAATTTTTTTTTTCTGGTGCATAATATGACCCCCGCAGACGCCTAGTTTAGGAGTTATAGCCATTTTAAGATTTAGAAGTTTTTTTTTTCTGGTGCATATTATGACCCCCGGAGACGCCTAGTTTAGGAGTTATAGCCATTTTAAGATTTTGAATTTTTTTTTTCTGGTGCATATTATGACCCCCGGAGACGCCTAGTTTAGGAGTTATAGCCATTTTAAGATTTTGAATTTTTTTTTTCTGGTGCATAATATGACCCCCGCAGACGCCTAGTTTAGGAGTTATAGCCATTTTAAGATTTAGAATTTTTTTTTTCTGGTGCATAATATGACCCCCGCAGACGCCTAGTTTAGGAGTTATAGCCATTTTAAGATTTAGAAGTTTTTTTTTTCTGGTGCATATTATGACCCCCGGAGACGCCTAGTTTAGGAGTTATAGCCATTTTAAGATTTTGAATTTTTTTTTTCTGGTGCATATTATGACCCCCGGAGACGCCTAGTTTAGGAGTTATAGCCATTTTAAGATTTTGAATTTTTTTTTTCTGGTGCATAATATGACCCCCGCAGACGCCTAGTTTAGGAGTTATAGCCATTTTAAGATTTAGAATTTTTTTTTTCTGGTGCATAATATGACCCCCGCAGACGCCTAGTTTAGGAGTTATAGCCATTTTAAGATTTAGAAGTTTTTTTTTTCTGGTGCATATTATGACCCCCGGAGACGCCTAGTTTAGGAGTTATAGCCATTTTAAGATTTTGAATTTTTTTTTTCTGGTGCATATTATGACCCCCGGAGACGCCTAGTTTAGGAGTTATAGCCATTTTAAGATTTTGAATTTTTTTTTTTCTGGTGCATATTATGACCCCCGCAGACTCCTAGTTTAGGAGTTATAGCCATTTTAAGATTTTGAATTTTTTTTTTCTGGTGCATAATATGACCCCCGCAGACGCCTAGTTTAGGAGTTATAGCCATTTTAAGATTTTGAATTTTTTTTTCTGTTGCATAATATGACCCCCGCAGACGCCTAGTTTAAGAGTTATAGCCATTTTAAGATTTTGAGTTTTCTTTTTTCTGGTGCATAATATGACCCCCGCAGACGCCTAGTTTAGGAGTTATAGCCATTTTAAGATTTTGAATTTTTTTTTTTCTGGTGCATATTATGACCCCCGCAGACTCCTAGTTTAGGAGTTATAGCCATTTTAAGATTTTGAATTTTTTTTTTCTGGTGCATAATATGACCCCCGCAGACGCCTAGTTTAGGAGTTATAGCCATTTTAAGATTTAGAATTTTTTTTTTCTGGTGCATAATATGACCCCCGCAGACGCCTAGTTTAGGAGTTATAGCCATTTTAAGATTTAGAAGTTTTTTTTTTCTGGTGCATATTATGACCCCCGGAGACGCCTAGTTTAGGAGTTATAGCCATTTTAAGATTTTGAATTTTTTTTTTCTGGTGCATATTATGACCCCCGGAGACGCCTAGTTTAGGAGTTATAGCCATTTTAAGATTTAGAATTTTTTTTTTCTGGTGCATAATATGACCCCCGCAGACGCCTAGTTTAGGAGTTATAGCCATTTTAAGATTTAGAAGTTTTTTTTTTCTGGTGCATATTATGACCCCCGGAGACGCCTAGTTTAGGAGTTATAGCCATTTTAAGATTTTGAATTTTTTTTTTCTGGTGCATATTATGACCCCCGGAGACGCCTAGTTTAGGAGTTATAGCCATTTTAAGATTTTGAATTTTTTTTTTCTGGTGCATAATATGACCCCCGCAGACGCCTAGTTTAGGAGTTATAGCCATTTTAAGATTTAGAATTTTTTTTTTCTGGTGCATAATATGACCCCCGCAGACGCCTAGTTTAGGAGTTATAGCCATTTTAAGATTTAGAAGTTTTTTTTTTCTGGTGCATATTATGACCCCCGGAGACGCCTAGTTTAGGAGTTATAGCCATTTTAAGATTTTGAATTTTTTTTTTCTGGTGCATATTATGACCCCCGGAGACGCCTAGTTTAGGAGTTATAGCCATTTTAAGATTTTGAATTTTTTTTTTCTGGTGCATAATATGACCCCCGCAGACGCCTAGTTTAGGAGTTATAGCCATTTTAAGATTTAGAATTTTTTTTTTCTGGTGCATAATATGACCCCCGCAGACGCCTAGTTTAGGAGTTATAGCCATTTTAAGATTTAGAAGTTTTTTTTTTCTGGTGCATATTATGACCCCCGGAGACGCCTAGTTTAGGAGTTATAGCCATTTTAAGATTTTGAATTTTTTTTTTCTGGTGCATATTATGACCCCCGGAGACGCCTAGTTTAGGAGTTATAGCCATTTTAAGATTTAGAAGTTTTTTTTTTCTGGTGCATATTATGACCCCCGGAGACGCCTAGTTTAGGAGTTATAGCCATTTTAAGATTTTGAATTTTTTTTTTCTGGTGCATAATATGACCCCCGCAGACGCCTAGTTTAAGAGTTATAGCCATTTTAAGATTTTGAATTTTTTTTTCTGGTGCATAATATGACCCCCGCAGACGCCTAGTTTAAGAGTTATAGCCATTTTAAGATTTTGAATTTTCTTTTTTCTGGTGCATAATATGACCCCCGCAGACGCCTAGTTTAGGAGTTATAGCCATTTTAAGATTTTGAATTTTTTTTTTCTGGTGCATATTATGACCCCCGCAGACTCCTAGTTTAGGAGTTATAGCCATTTTAAGATTTTGAATTTTTTTTTTCTGGTGCATAATATGACCCCCGCAGACGCCTAGTTTAGGAGTTATAGCCATTTTAAGATTTAGAATTTTTTTTTTCTGGTGCATAATATGACCCCCGCAGACGCCTAGTTTAGGAGTTATAGCCATTTTAAGATTTAGAAGTTTTTTTTTTCTGGTGCATATTATGACCCCCGGAGACGCCTAGTTTAGGAGTTATAGCCATTTTAAGATTTTGAATTTTTTTTTTCTGGTGCATATTATGACCCCCGGAGACGCCTAGTTTAGGAGTTATAGCCATTTTAAGATTTTGAATTTTTTTTTTCTGGTGCATAATATGACCCCCGCAGACGCCTAGTTTAGGAATTATAGCCATTTTAAGATTTAGAATTTTTTTTTTCTGGTGCATAATATGACCCCCGCAGACGCCTAGTTTAGGAGTTATAGCCATTTTAAGATTTAGAAGTTTTTTTTTTCTGGTGCATATTATGACCCCCGGAGACGCCTAGTTTAGGAGTTATAGCCATTTTAAGATTTTGAATTTTTTTTTTCTGGTGCATATTATGACCCCCGGAGACGCCTAGTTTAGGAGTTATAGCCATTTTAAGATTTAGAATTTTTTTTCTGGTGCATAATATGACCCCCGCAGACGCCTAGTTTAGGAGTTATAGCCATTTTAAGATTTAGAAGTTTTTTTTTTCTGGTGCATATTATGACCCCCGGAGACGCCTAGTTTAGGAGTTATAGCCATTTTAAGATTTTGAATTTTTTTTTTCTGGTGCATAATATGACCCCCGCAGACGCCTAGTTTAAGAGTTATAGCCATTTTAAGATTTCGAATTTTTTTTTCTGGTGCATAATATGACCCCCGCAGACGCCTAGTTTAAGAGTTATAGCCATTTTAAGATTTTGAATTTTCTTTTTTCTGGTGCATAATATGACCCCCGCAGACGCCTAGTTTAGGAGTTATAGCCATTTTAAGATTTTGAATTTTTTTTTTCTGGTGCATATTATGACCCCCGCAGACTCCTAGTTTAGGAGTTATAGCCATTTTAAGATTTTGAATTTTTTTTTTCTGGTGCATAATATGACCCCCGCAGATGCCTAGTTTAGGAGTTATAGCCATTTTAAGATTTAGAATTTTTTTTTTCTGGTGCATAATATGACCCCCGCAGACGCCTAGTTTAGGAGTTATAGCCATTTTAAGATTTAGAAGTTTTTTTTTTCTGGTGCATATTATGACCCCCGGAGACGCCTAGTTTAGGAGTTATAGCCATTTTAAGATTTTGAATTTTTTTTTTCTGGTGCATATTATGACCCCCGGAGACGCCTAGTTTAGGAGTTATAGCCATTTTAAGATTTTGAATTTTTTTTTTCTGGTGCATATTATGACCCCCGCAGACGCCTAGTTTAGGAGTTATAGCCATTTTAAGATTTAGAATTTTTTTTTTCTGGTGCATAATATGACCCCCGGAGACGCCTAGTTTAGGAGTTATAGCCATTTTAAGATTTTGAATTTTTTTTTTCTGGTGCATATTATGACCCCCGGAGACGCCTAGTTTAGGAGTTATAGCCATTTTAAGATTTTGAATTTTTTTTTTCTGGTGCATAATATGACCCCCGCAGACGCCTAGTTTAGGAGTTATAGCCATTTTAAGATTTAGAATTTTTTTTTTCTGGTGCATAATATGACCCCCGCAGACGCCTAGTTTAGGAGTTATAGCCATTTTAAGATTTTGAATTTTTTTTTTCTGGTGCATATTATGACCCCCGGAGACGCCTAGTTTAGGAGTTATAGCCATTTTAAGATTTTGAATTTTTGTTTTCTGGTGCATATTATGACCCCCGGAGACGCCTAGTTTAGGAGTTATAGCCATTTTAAGATTTTGAATTTTTTTTTTCTGGTGCATAATATGACCCCCGCAGACGCCTAGTTTAGGAGTTATAGCCATTTTAAGATTTAGAATTTTTTTTTTCTGGTGCATAATATGACCCCCGCAGACGCCTAGTTTAGGAGTTATAGCCATTTTAAGATTTAGAAGTTTTTTTTTTCTGGTGCATATTATGACCCCCGGAGACGCCTAGTTTAGGAGTTATAGCCATTTTAAGATTTTGAATTTTTTTTTTCTGGTGCATATTATGACCCCCGGAGACTCCTAGTTTAGGAGTTATAGCCATTTTAAGATTTTGAATTTTTTTTTTCTGGTGCATAATATGACCCCCGCAGACGCCTAGTTTAGGAGTTATAGCCATTTTAAGATTTAGAATTTTTTTTTTCTGGTGCATAATATGACCCCCGCAGACGCCTAGTTTAGGAGTTATAGCCATTTTAAGATTTAGAAGTTTTTTTTTTCTGGTGCATATTATGACCCCCGGAGACGCCTAGTTTAGGAGTTATAGCCATTTTAAAATTTTGAATTTTTTTTTTCTGGTGCATATTATGACCCCCGGAGACGCCTAGTTTGGGAGTTATAGCCATTTTAAGATTTAGAATTTTTTTTTCTGGTGCATAATATGACCCCCGCAGACGCCTAGTTTAGGAGTTATAGCCATTTTAAGATTTAGAAGTTTTTTTTTTCTGGTGCATATTATGACCCCCGCAGACGCCTAGTTTAAGAGTTATAGCCATTTTAAGATTTCGAATTTTTTTTTCTGGTGCATAATATGACCCCCGCAGACGCCTAGTTTAAGAGTTATAGCCATTTTAGGATTTCGAATTTTTTTTTCTGGTGCATAATATGACCCCCGCAGACGCCTAGTTTAAGAGTTATAGCCATTTTAAGATTTTGAATTTTCTTTTTTCTGGTGCATAATATGACCCCCGCAGACGCCTAGTTTAGGAGTTATAGCCATTTTAAGATTTTGAATTTTTTTTTTTCTGGTGCATATTATGACCCCCGCAGACTCCTAGTTTAGGAGTTATAGCCATTTTAAGATTTTGAATTTTTTTTTTCTGGTGCATAATATGACCCCCGCAGACGCCTAGTTTAGGAGTTATAGCCATTTTAAGATTTAGAATTTTTTTTTTCTGGTGCATAATATGACCCCCGCAGACGCCTAGTTTAGGAGTTATAGCCATTTTAAGATTTAGAAGTTTTTTTTTTCTGGTGCATATTATGACCCCCGGAGACGCCTAGTTTAGGAGTTATAGCCATTTTAAGATTTTGAATTTTTTTTTTCTGGTGCATATTATGACCCCCGGAGACGCCTAGTTTAGGAGTTATAGCCATTTTAAGATTTTGAATTTTTTTTTTCTGGTGCATATTATGACCCCCGGAGACGCCTAGTTTAGGAGTTATAGCCATTTTAAGATTTAGAATTTTTTTTTTCTGGTGCATAATATGACCCCCGGAGACGCCTAGTTTAGGAGTTATAGCCATTTTAAGATTTTGAATTTTTTTTTTCTGGTGCATATTATGACCCCGGAGACGCCTAGTTTAGGAGTTATAGCCATTTTAAGATTTTGAATTTTTTTTTTCTGGTGCATAATATGACCCCCGCAGACGCCTAGTTTAGGAGTTATAGCCATTTTAAGATTTAGAATTTTTTTTTCTGGTGCATAATATGACCCCCGCAGACGCCTAGTTTAGGAGTTATAGCCATTTTAAGATTTAGAAGTTTTTTTTTTCTGGTGCATATTATGACCCCCGGAGACGCCTAGTTTAGGAGTTATAGCCATTTTAAGATTTTGAATTTTTTTTTTCTGGTGCATATTATGACCCCCGGAGACGCCTAGTTTAGGAGTTATAGCCATTTTAAGATTTTGAATTTTTTTTTTCTGGTGCATAATATGACCCCCGCAGACGCCTAGTTTAGGAGTTATAGCCATTTTAAGATTTAGATTTTTTTTTTCTGGTGCATAATATGACCCCCGCAGACGCCTAGTTTAGGAGTTATAGCCATTGTAAGATTTAGAAGTTTTTTTTTTCTGGTGCATATTATGACCCCCGGAGACGCCTAGTTTAGGAGTTATAGCCATTTTAAGATTTTGAATTTTTTTTTTCTGGTGCATATTATGACCCCCGGAGACGCCTAGTTTAGGAGTTATAGCCATTTTAAGATTTAGAAGTTTTTTTTTTCTGGTGCATATTATGACCCCCGGAGACGCCTAGTTTAGGAGTTATAGCCATTTTAAGATTTAGAATTTTTTTTTTCTGGTGCATAATATGACCCCCGCAGACGCCTAGTTTAGGAGTTATAGCCATTTTAAGATTTAGAAGTTTTTTTTTTCTGGTGCATATTATGACCCCCGGAGACGCCTAGTTTAGGAGTTATAGCCATTTTAAGATTTTGAATTTTTTTTTTCTGGTGCATATTATGACCCCCGGAGACGCCTAGTTTAGGAGTTATAGCCATTTTAAGATTTAGAAGTTTTTTTTTTCTGGTGCATATTATGACCCCCGGAGACGCCTAGTTTAGGAGTTATAGCCATTTTAAGAATTTGAATTTTTTTTTTCTGGTGCATAATATGACCCCCGCAGACGCCTAGTTTAAGAGTTATAGCCATTTTAAGATTTTGAATTTTTTTTTCTGGTGCATAATATGACCCCCGCAGACGCCTAGTTTAAGAGTTATAGCCATTTTAAGATTTTGAATTTTCTTTTTTCTGGTGCATAATATGACCCCCGCAGACGCCTAGTTTAGGAGTTATAGCCCTTTTAAGATTTTGAATTTTTTTTTTTCTGGTGCATATTATGACCCCCGCAGACTCCTAGTTTAGGAGTTATAGCCATTTTAAGATTTAGAATTTTTTTTTTCTGGTGCATAATATGACCCCCGCAGACGCCTAGTTTAGGAGTTATAGCCATTTTAAGATTTAGAAGTTTTTTTTTTCTGGTGCATATTATGACCCCCGGAGACGCCTAGTTTAGGAGTTATAGCCATTTTAAGATTTTGAATTTTTTTTTTCTGGTGCATATTATGACCCCGGAGACGCCTAGTTTAGGAGTTATAGCCATTTTAAGATTTTGAATTTTTTTTTTCTGGTGCATATTATGACCCCCGGAGACGCCTAGTTTAGGAGTTATAGCCATTTTAAGATTTAGAATTTTTTTTTTCTGGTGCATAATATGACCCCCGGAGACGCCTAGTTTAGGAGTTATAGCCATTTTAAGATTTTGAATTTTTTTTTTCTGGTGCATATTATGACCCCGGAGACGCCTAGTTTAGGAGTTATAGCCATTTTAAGATTTTGAATTTTTTTTTTCTGGTGCATATTATGACCCCCGGAGACGCCTAGTTTAGGAGTTATAGCCATTTTAAGATTTTGAATTTTTTTTTTCTGGTGCATATTATGACCCCGGAGACGCCTAGTTTAGGAGTTATAGCCATTTTAAGATTTTGAATTTTTTTTTTCTGGTGCATAATATGACCCCCGCAGACGCCTAGTTTAGGAGTTATAGCCATTTTAAGATTTAGAATTTTTTTTTTCTGGTGCATAATATGACCCCCGCAGACGCCTAGTTTAGGAGTTATAGCCATTTTAAGATTTTGAATTTTTTTTTTCTGGTGCATATTATGACCCCCGGAGACGCCTAGTTTAGGAGTTATAGCCATTTTAAGATTTTGAATTTTTTTTTTCTGGTGCATAATATGACCCCCGCAGACGCCTAGTTTAGGAGTTATAGCCATTTTAAGATTTAGATTTTTTTTTTCTGGTGCATAATATGACCCCCGCAGACGCCTAGTTTAGGAGTTATAGCCATTTTAAGATTTAGAAGTTTTTTTTTTCTGGTGCATATTATGACCCCCGGAGACGCCTAGTTTAGGAGTTATAGCCATTTTAAGATTTAGAAGTTTTTTTTTTCTGGTGCATATTATGACCCCCGGAGACGCCTAGTTTAGGAATTATAGCCATTTTAAGATTTAGAATTTTTTTTTTCTGGTGCATAATATGACCCCCGCAGACGCCTAGTTTAGGAGTTATAGCCATTTTAAGATTTAGAAGTTTTTTTTTTCTGGTGCATATTATGACCCCCGGAGACGCCTAGTTTAGGAGTTATAGCCATTTTAAGATTTTGAATTTTTTTTTTCTGGTGCATATTATGACCCCCGGAGACGCCTAGTTTAGGAGTTATAGCCATTTTAAGATTTAGAAGTTTTTTTTTTCTGGTGCATATTATGACCCCCGGAGACGCCTAGTTTAGGAGTTATAGCCATTTTAAGAATTTGAATTTTTTTTTTCTGGTGCATAATATGACCCCCGCAGACGCCTAGTTTAAGAGTTATAGCCATTTTAAGATTTTGAATTTTTTTTTCTGGTGCATAATATGACCCCCGCAGACGCCTAGTTTAAGAGTTATAGCCATTTTAAGATTTTGAATTTTCTTTTTTCTGGTGCATAATATGACCCCCGCAGACGCCTAGTTTAGGAGTTATAGCCCTTTTAAGATTTTGAATTTTTTTTTTTCTGGTGCATATTATGACCCCCGCAGACTCCTAGTTTAGGAGTTATAGCCATTTTAAGATTTTGAATTTTTTTTTTCTGGTGCATAATATGACCCCCGCAGACGCCTAGTTTAGGAGTTATAGCCATTTTAAGATTTAGAATTTTTTTTTTCTGGTGCATAATATGACCCCCGCAGACGCCTAGTTTAGGAGTTATAGCCATTTTAAGATTTAGAAGTTTTTTTTTTCTGGTGCATATTATGACCCCCGGAGACGCCTAGTTTAGGAGTTATAGCCATTTTAAGATTTTGAATTTTTTTTTTCTGGTGCATATTATGACCCCCACAGACGCCTAGTTTAGGAGTTATAGCCATTTTAAGATTTAGAAGTTTTTTTTTTCTGGTGCATATTATGACCCCCGGAGACGCCTAGTTTAGGAGTTATAGCCATTTTAAGATTTTGAATTTTTTTTTTCTGGTGCATAATATGACCCCCGCAGACGCCTAGTTTAAGAGTTATAGCCATTTTAAGATTTTGAATTTTTTTTTCTGGTGCATAATATGACCCCCGCAGACGCCTAGTTTAAGAGTTATAGCCATTTTAAGATTTTGAATTTTCTTTTTTCTGGTGCATAATATGACCCCCGCAGACGCCTAGTTTAGGAGTTATAGCCATTTTAAGATTTTGAATTTTTTTTTTTCTGGTGCATATTATGACCCCCGCAGACGCCTAGTTTAGGAGTTATAGCCATTTTAAGATTTAGAATTTTTTTTTTCTGGTGCATAATATGACCCCCGCAGACGCCTAGTTTAGGAGTTATAGCCATTTTAAGATTTTGAATTTTTTTTTTCTGGTGCATAATATGACCCCCGGAGACGCCTAGTTTAGGAGTTATAGCCATTTTAAGATTTTGAATTTTTTTTTTCTGGTGCATATTATGACCCCCGGAGACGCCTAGTTTAGGAGTTATAGCCATTTTAAGATTTAGAAGTTTTTTTTTTCTGGTGCATATTATGACCCCCGGAGACGCCTAGTTTTGGAGTTATAGCCATTTTAAGATTTTGAATTTTTTTTTTCTGGTGCATAATATGACCCCCTCAGACGCCTAGTTTAAGAGTTATAGCCATTTTAAGATTTTGAATTTTTTTTTCTGGTGCATAATATGACCCCCGCAGACGCCTAGTTTAAGAGTTATAGCCATTTTAAGATTTTGAATTTTCTTTTTTCTGGTGCATAATATGACCCCCGCAGACGCCTAGTTTAGGAGTTATAGCCATTTTAAGATTTTGAATTTTTTTTTTTCTGGTGCATATTATGACCCCCGCAGACTCCTAGTTTAGGAGTTATAGCCATTTTAAGATTTTGAATTTTTTTTTTCTGGTGCATAATATGACCCCCGCAAACGCCTAGTTTAGGAGTTATAGCCATTTTAAGATTTCGAATTTTTTTTTTCTGGTGCATAATATGACCCCCGCAGACGCCTAGTTTAGGAGTTATAGCCATTTTAAGATTTAGAAGTTTTTTTTTTCTGGTGCATATTATGACCCCCGGAGACGCCTAGTTTAGGAGTTATAGCCATTTTAAGATTTTGAATTTTTTTTTTCTGGTGCATATTATGACCCCCGGAGACGCCTAGTTTAGGAGTTATAGCCATTTTAAGATTTAGAATTTTTTTTTTCTGGTGCATAATATGACCCCCGCAGACGCCTAGTTTAGGAGTTATAGCCATTTTAAGATTTTGAATTTTTTTTTTCTGGTGCATATTGTGACCCTCGAAGACGCCTAGTTTAGGAGTTATAGCCATTTTAAGATTTAGAAGTTTTTTTTTTCTGGTGCTTAATATGACCCCCGGAGACGCCTAGTTTAGGAGTTATAGCCATTTTAAGATTTTGAATTTTTTTTTTCTGGTGCATAATATGACCCCCGCAGACGCCTAGTTTAGGAGTTATAGCCATTTTAAGATTTTGAATTTTTTTTTTCTGGTGCATAATATGACCCCCGGAGACGCCTAGTTTAGGAGTTATAGCCATTTTAAGATTTTGAATTTTTTTTTCTGGTGCATATTATGACCCCCGGAGACGCCTAGTTTAGGAGTTATAGCCATTTTAAGATTTAGAATTTTTTTTTTCTGGTGCATAATATGACCCCCGCAGACGCCTAGTTTAGGAGTTATAGCCATTTTAAGATTTTGAATTTTTTTTTTCTGGTGCATAATATGACCCCCGCAGACGCCTAGTTTAGGAGTTATAGCCATTTTAAGATTTTGAAATTTTTTTTTCTGGTGCATATTATGACCCCCGGAGACGCCTAGTTTAGGAGTTATAGCCATTTTAAGATTTTGAATTTTTTTTTTCTGGTGCATATTATGACCCCCGGAGACGCCTAGTTTAGGAGTTATAGCCATTTTAAGATTTTGAATTTTTTTTTTCTGGTGCATATTATGACCCCCGCAGACTCCTAGTTTAGGAGTTATAGCCATTTTAAGATTTAGAATTTTTTTTTTCTGGTGCATAATATGACCCCCGCAGACGCCTAGTTTAAGAGTTATAGCCATTTTAAGATTTAGAAGTTTTTTTTTTCTGGTGCATAATATGACCCCAGCAGACGCCTAGTTTAGGAGTTATAGCCATTTTAAGATTTAGAAGTTTTTTTTTTCTGGTGCATATTATGACCCCCGGAGACGCCTAGTTTAGGAGTTATAGCCATTTTAAGATTTTGAATTTTTTTTTTCTGGTGCATATTATGACCCCCGGAGACGCCTAGTTTAGGAGTTATAGCCATTTTAAGATTTAGAATTTTTTTTTTCTGGTGCATAATATGACCCCCGCAGACGCCTAGTTTAGGAGTTATAGCCATTTTAAGATTTAGAAGTTTTTTTTTTCTGGTGCATATTATGACCCCCGGAGACGCCTAGTTTAAGAGTTATAGCCATTTTAAGATTTTGAATTTTTTTTTTTCTGGTGCATATTATGACCCCCGCAGACTCCTAGTTTAGGAGTTATAGCCATTTTAAGATTTTGAATTTTTTTTTTCTGGTGCATAATATGACCCCCGCAGACGCCTAGTTTAAGAGTTATAGCCATTTTAAGATTTAGAAGTTTTTTTTTTCTGGTGCATAATATGACCCCCGCAGACGCCTAGTTTAGGAGTTATAGCCATTTTAAGATTTAGAAGTTTTTTTTTTCTGGTGCATTTTATGACCCCCGGAGACGCCTAGTTTAGGAGTTATAGCCATTTTAAGATTTAGAAGTTTTTTTTTTCTGGTGCATATTATGACCCCCGGAGACGCCTAGTTTAGGAGTTATAGCCATTTTAAGATTTTGAATTTTTTTTTTCTGGTGCATATTATGACCCCCGGAGACGCCTAGTTTAGGAGTTATAGCCATTTTAAGATTTAGAATTTTTTTTTTCTGGTGCATAATATGACCCCCGCAGACGCCTAGTTTAGGAGTTATAGCCATTTTAAGATTTAGAAGTTTTTTTTTTCTGGTGCATATTATGACCCCCGGAGACGCCTAGTTTAAGAGTTATAGCCATTTTAAGATTTTGAATTTTCTTTTTTCTGGTGCATAATATGACCCCCGCAGACGCCTAGTTTAGGAGTTATAGCCATTTTAAGATTTTGAATTTTTTTTTTTCTGGTGCATATTATGACCCCCGCAGACTCCTAGTTTAGGAGTTATAGCCATTTTAAGATTTTGAATTTTTTTTTTCTGGTGCATAATATGACCCCCGCAAACGCCTAGTTTAGGAGTTATAGCCATTTTAAGATTTAGAAGTTTTTTTTTTCTGGTGCATATTATGACCCCCGGAGACGCCTAGTTTAGGAGTTATAGCCATTTTAAGATTTTGAATTTTTTTTTTCTGGTGCATATTATGACCCCCGGAGACGCCTAGTTTAGGAGTTATAGCCATTTTAAGATTTAGAATTTTTTTTTTCTGGTGCATAATATGACCCCCGCAGACGCCTAGTTTAGGAGTTATAGCCATTTTAAGATTTTGAATTTTTTTTTTCTGGTGCATATTATGACCCTCGGAGACGCCTAGTTTAGGAGTTATAGCCATTTTAAGATTTAGAAGTTTTTTTTTTCTGGTGCTTAATATGACCCCCGGAGACGCCTAGTTTAGGAGTTATAGCCATTTTAAGATTTTGAATTTTTTTTTTCTGGTGCATAATATGACCCCCGCAGACGCCTAGTTTAGGAGTTATAGCCATTTTAAGATTTTGAATTTTTTTTTTCTGGTGCATAATATGACCCCCGGAGACGCCTAGTTTAGGAGTTATAGCCATTTTAAGATTTTGAATTTTTTTTTCTGGTGCATATTATGACCCCCGGAGACGCCTAGTTTAGGAGTTATAGCCATTTTAAGATTTAGAATTTTTTTTTTCTGGTGCATAATATGACCCCCGCAGACGCCTAGTTTAGGAGTTATAGCCATTTTAAGATTTTGAATTTTTTTTTTCTGGTGCATAATATGACCCCCGCAGACGCCTAGTTTAGGAGTTATAGCCATTTTAAGATTTTGAAATTTTTTTTTCTGGTGCATATTATGACCCCCGGAGACGCCTAGTTTAGGAGTTATAGCCATTTTAAGATTTTGAATTTTTTTTTTCTGGTGCATATTATGACCCCCGGAGACTCCTAGTTTAGGAGTTATAGCCATTTTAAGATTTTGAATTTTTTTTTTCTGGTGCATATTATGACCCCCGCAGACTCCTAGTTTAGGAGTTATAGCCATTTTAAGATTTAGAATTTTTTTTTTCTGGTGCATAATATGACCCCTGCAGACGCCTAGTTTAAGAGTTATAGCCATTTTAAGATTTAGAAGTTTTTTTTTTCTGGTGCATAATATGACCCCCGCAGACGCCTAGTTTAGGAGTTATAGCCATTTTAAGATTTAGAAGTTTCTTTTTTCTGGTGCATATTATGACCCCCGGAGACGCCTAGTTTAGGAGTTATAGCCATTTTAAGATTTTGAATTTTTTTTTTCTGGTGCATATTATGACCCCCGGAGACGCCTAGTTTAGGAGTTATAGCCATTTTAAGATTTAGAATTTTTTTTTTCTGGTGCATAATATGACCCCCGCAGACGCCTAGTTTAGGAGTTATAGCCATTTTAAGATTTAGAAGTTTTTTTTTTCTGGTGCATATTATGACCCCCGGAGACGCCTAGTTTAAGAGTTATAGCCATTTTAAGATTTTGAATTTTTTTTTTTCTGGTGCATATTATGACCCCCGCAGACTCCTAGTTTAGGAGTTATAGCCATTTTAAGATTTTGAATTTTTTTTTTCTGGTGCATAATATGACCCCCGCAGACGCCTAGTTTAAGAGTTATAGCCATTTTAAGATTTAGAAGTTTTTTTTTTCTGGTGCATAATATGACCCCCGCAGACGCCTAGTTTAGGAGTTATAGCCATTTTAAGATTTAGAAGTTTTTTTTTTCTGGTGCATTTTATGACCCCCGGAGACGCCTAGTTTAGGAGTTATAGCCATTTTAAGATTTAGAAGTTTTTTTTTTCTGGTGCATATTATGACCCCCGGAGACGCCTAGTTTAGGAGTTATAGCCATTTTAAGATTTTGAATTTTTTTTTTCTGGTGCATATTATGACCCCCGGAGACGCCTAGTTTAGGAGTTATAGCCATTTTAAGATTTAGAATTTTTTTTTTCTGGTGCATAATATGACCCCCGCAGACGCCTAGTTTAGGAGTTATAGCCATTTTAAGATTTAGAAGTTTTTTTTTTCTGGTGCATATTATGACCCCCGGAGACGCCTAGTTTAAGAGTTATAGCCATTTTAAGATTTTGAATTTTCTTTTTTCTGGTGCATAATATGACCCCCGCAGACGCCTAGTTTAGGAGTTATAGCCATTTTAAGATTTTGAATTTTTTTTTTTCTGGTGCATATTATGACCCCCGCAGACTCCTAGTTTAGGAGTTATAGCCATTTTAAGATTTTGAATTTTTTTTTTCTGGTGCATAATATGACCCCCGCAAACGCCTAGTTTAGGAGTTATAGCCATTTTAAGATTTCGAATTTTTTTTTTCTGGTGCATAATATGACCCCCGCAGACGCCTAGTTTAGGAGTTATAGCCATTTTAAGATTTAGAAGTTTTTTTTTTCTGGTGCATATTATGACCCCCGGAGACGCCTAGTTTAGGAGTTATAGCCATTTTAAGATTTTGAATTTTTTTTTTCTGGTGCATATTATGACCCCCGGAGACGCCTAGTTTAGGAGTTATAGCCATTTTAAGATTTAGAATTTTTTTTTTCTGGTGCATAATATGACCCCCGCAGACGCCTAGTTTAGGAGTTATAGCCATTTTAAGATTTTGAATTTTTTTTTTCTGGTGCATATTATGACCCTCGGAGACGCCTAGTTTAGGAGTTATAGCCATTTTAAGATTTAGAAGTTTTTTTTTTCTGGTGCTTAATATGACCCCCGGAGACGCCTAGTTTAGGAGTTATAGCCATTTTAAGATTTTGAATTTTTTTTTTCTGGTGCATAATATGACCCCCGGAGACGCCTAGTTTAGGAGTTATAGCCATTTTAAGATTTTGAATTTTTTTTTCTGGTGCATATTATGACCCCCGGAGACGCCTAGTTTAGGAGTTATAGCCATTTTAAGATTTAGAATTTTTTTTTTCTGGTGCATAATATGACCCCCGCAGACGCCTAGTTTAGGAGTTATAGCCATTTTAAGATTTTGAATTTTTTTTTTCTGGTGCATAATATGACCCCCGCAGACGCCTAGTTTAGGAGTTATAGCCATTTTAAGATTTTGAAATTTTTTTTTCTGGTGCATATTATGACCCCCGGAGACGCCTAGTTTAGGAGTTATAGCCATTTTAAGATTTTGAATTTTTTTTTTCTGGTGCATATTATGACCCCCGGAGACGCCTAGTTTAGGAGTTATAGCCATTTTAAGATTTTGAATTTTTTTTTTCTGGTGCATATTATGACCCCCGCAGACTCCTAGTTTAGGAGTTATAGCCATTTTAAGATTTTGAATTTTTTTTTTCTGGTGCATAATATGACCCCCGCAGACGCCTAGTTTAGGAGTTATAGCCATTTTAAGATTTTGAATTTTTTTTTTCTGGTGCATATTATGACCCCCGGAGACGCCTAGTTTAGGAGTTATAGCCATTTTAAGATTTTGAATTTTTTTTTTCTGGTGCATATTATGACCCCCGGAGACGCCTAGTTTAGGAGTTATAGCCATTTTAAGATTTAGAATTTTTTTTTTCTGGTGCATAATATGACCCCCGCAGACGCCTAGTTTAGGAGTTATAGCCATTTTAAGATTTAGAAGTTTTTTTTTTCTGGTGCATTTTATGACCCCCGGAGACGCCTAGTTTAGGAGTTATAGCCATTTTAAGATTTAGAAGTTTTTTTTTTCTGGTGCATATTATGACCCCCGGAGACGCCTAGTTTAGGAGTTATAGCCATTTTAAGATTTTGAATTTTTTTTTTCTGGTGCATATTATGACCCCCGGAGACGCCTAGTTTAGGAGTTATAGCCATTTTAAGATTTAGAATTTTTTTTTTCTGGTGCATAATATGACCCCCGCAGACGCCTAGTTTAGGAGTTATAGCCATTTTAAGATTTAGAAGTTTTTTTTTTCTGGTGCATATTATGACCCCCGGAGACGCCTAGTTTAAGAGTTATAGCCATTTTAAGATTTTGAATTTTTTTTTTTCTGGTGCATATTATGACCCCCGCAGACTCCTAGTTTAGGAGTTATAGCCATTTTAAGATTTTGAATTTTTTTTTTCTGGTGCATAATATGACCCCCGCAGACGCCTAGTTTAGGAGTTATAGCCATTTTAAGATTTTGAATTTTCTTTTTTCTGGTGCACAATATGACCCCCGCAGACGCCTAGTTTAGGAGTTATAGCCATTTTAAGATTTTGAATTTTCTTTTTTCTGGTGCATAATATGACCCCCGCAGACGCCTAGTTTAGGAGTTATAGCCATTTTAAGATTTAGAAGTTTTTTTTTTCTGGTGCATATTATGACCCCCGGAGACGCCTAGTTTAGGAGTTATAGCCATTTTAAGATTTTGAATTTTTTTTTTCTGGTGCATAATATGACCCCCGCAGACGCCTAGTTTAGGAGTTATAGCCATTTTAAGATTTAGAATTTTTTTTTTCTGGTGCATAATATGACCCCCGCAGACGCCTAGTTTAGGAGTTATAGCCATTTTAAGATTTAGAAGTTTTTTTTTTCTGGTGCATATTATGACCCCCGGAGACTCCTAGTTTAGGAGTTATTATTTTAAGATTTTGAATTTTTTTTTCTGGTGCATAATATGACCCCCGCAGACGCCTAGTTTAAGAGTTATAGCCATTTTAAGATTTTGAATTTTCTTTTTTCTGGTGCATAATATGACCCCCGCAGACGCCTAGTTTAGGAGTTATAGCCATTTTAAGATTTTGAATTTTTTTTTTCTGGTGCATAATATGACCCCCGCAGACGCCTAGTTTAGGAGTTATAGCCATTTTAAGATTTTGAATTTTTTTTTTCTGGTGCATATTATGACCCCCGGAGACGCCTAGTTTAGGAGTTATAGCCATTTTAAGATTGTGAATTTTTTTTTTCTGGTGCATAATATGACCCCCGGAGACGCCTAGTTTAGGAGTTATAGCCGTTTTAAGATTTTGAATTTTTTTTTCTGGTGCATATTATGACCCCCGGAGACGCCTAGTTTAGGAGTTATAGCCATTTTAAGATTTAGAATTTTTTTTTTCTGGTGCATAATATGACCCCCGCAGACGCCTAGTTTAGGAGTTATAGCCATTTTAAGATTTTGAATTTTTTTTTTCTGGTGCATAATATGACCCCCGCAGACGCCTAGTTTAGGAGTTATAGCCATTTTAAGATTTTGAAATTTTTTTTTCTGGTGCATATTATGACCCCCGGAGACGCCTAGTTTAGGAGTTATAGCCATTTTAAGATTTTGAATTTTTTTTTTCTGGTGCATATTATGACCCCCGGAGACGCCTAGTTTAGGAGTTATAGCCATTTTAAGATTTAGAATTTTTTTTTTCTGGTGCATAATATGACCCCCGCAGACGCCTAGTTTAGGAGTTATAGCCATTTTAAGATTTTGAATTTTTTTTTTCTGGTGCATAATATGACCCCCGCAGACGCCTAGTTTAGGAGTTATAGCCATTTTAAGATTTTGAATTTTTTTTTTCTGGTGCATATTATGACCCCCGGAGACGCCTAGTTTAGGAGTTATAGCCATTTTAAGATTTTGAATTTTTTTTTTCTGGTGCATATTATGACCCCCGGAGACGCCTAGTTTAGGAGTTATAGCCATTTTAAGATTTAGAATTTTTTTTTTCTGGTGCATAATATGACCCCCGCAGACGCCTAGTTTAGGAGTTATAGCCATTTTAAGATTTAGAAGTTTTTTTTTTCTGGTGCATATTATGACCCCCGGAGACGCCTAGTTTAGGAGTTATAGTCATTTTAAGATTTTGAATTTTTTTTTTCTGGTGCATATTATGACCCCCGGAGACGTCTAGTTTAGGAGTTATAGCCATTTTAAGATTTAGAATTTTTTTTTTCTGGTGCATAATATGACCCCCGCAGACGCCTAGTTTAGGAGTTATAGCCATTTTAAGATTTAGAAGTTTTTTTTTTCTGGTGCATATTATGACCCCCGCAGACTCCTAGTTTAGGAGTTATAGCCATTTTAAGATTTTGAATTTTTTTTTTCTGGTGCATAATATGACCCCCGCAGACGCCTAGTTTAAGAGTTATAGCCATTTTAAGATTTAGAAGTTTTTTTTTTCTGGTGCATAATATGACCCCCGCAGACGCCTAGTTTAGGAGTTATAGCCATTTTAAGATTTAGAAGTTTTTTTTTTCTGGTGCATTTTATGACCCCCGGAGACGCCTAGTTTAGGAGTTATAGCCATTTTAAGATTTAGAAGTTTTTTTTTTCTGGTGCATATTATGACCCCCGGAGACGCCTAGTTTAGGAGTTATAGCCATTTTAAGATTTTGAATTTTTTTTTTCTGGTGCATATTATGACCCCCGGAGACGCCTAGTTTAGGAGTTATAGCCATTTTAAGATTTAGAATTTTTTTTTTCTGGTGCATAATATGACCCCCGCAGACGCCTAGTTTAGGAGTTATAGCCATTTTAAGATTTAGAAGTTTTTTTTTTCTGGTGCATATTATGACCCCCGGAGACGCCTAGTTTAAGAGTTATAGCCATTTTAAGATTTTGAATTTTTTTTTTTCTGGTGCATATTATGACCCCCGCAGACTCCTAGTTTAGGAGTTATAGCCATTTTAAGATTTTGAATTTTTTTTTTCTGGTGCATAATATGACCCCCGCAGACGCCTAGTTTAGGAGTTATAGCCATTTTAAGATTTTGAATTTTCTTTTTTCTGGTGCATAATATGACCCCCGCAGACGCCTAGTTTAGGAGTTATAGCCATTTTAAGATTTAGAAGTTTTTTTTTTCTGGTGCATATTATGACCCCCGGAGACGCCTAGTTTAGGAGTTATAGCCATTTTAAGATTTTGAATTTTTTTTTTCTGGTGCATAATATGACCCCCGCAGACGCCTAGTTTAGGAGTTATAGCCATTTTAAGATTTAGAATTTTTTTTTTCTGGTGCATAATATGACCCCCGCAGACGCCTAGTTTAGGAGTTATAGCCATTTTAAGATTTAGAAGTTTTTTTTTTCTGGTGCATATTATGACCCCCGGAGACTCCTAGTTTAGGAGTTATAGCCATTTTAAGATTTTGAATTTTTTTTTCTGGTGCATAATATGACCCCCGCAGACGCCTAGTTTAAGAGTTATAGCCATTTTAAGATTTTGAATTTTCTTTTTTCTGGTGCATAATATGACCCCCGCAGACGCCTAGTTTAGGAGTTATAGCCATTTTAAGATTTTGAATTTTTTTTTTCTGGTGCATAATATGACCCCCGCAGACGCCTAGTTTAGGAGTTATAGCCATTTTAAGATTTTGAATTTTTTTTTCCTGGTGCATATTATGACCCCCGGAGACGCCTAGTTTAAGAGTTATAGCCATTTTAAGATTTTGAATTTTTTTTTTCTGGTGCATATTATGACCCCCGGAGACGCCTAGTTTAGGAGTTATAGCCATTTTAAGATTTTGAATTTTCTTTTTTCTGGTGCATAATATGACCCCCGCAGACGCCTAGTTTAGGAGTTATAGCCATTTTAAGATTTAGAAGTTTTTTTTTTCTGGTGCATATTATGACCCCGGAGACGCCTAGTTTAGGAGTTATAGCCATTTTAAGATTTTGAATTTTTTTTTTCTGGTGCATATTATGACCCCCGGAGACGCCTAGTTTAGGAGTTATAGCCATTTTAAGATTTTGAATTTTTTTTTTTCTGGTGCATATTATGACCCCCGGAGACGCCTAGTTTAGGAGTTATAGCCATTTTAAGATTTTGAATTTTTTTTTTCTGGTGCATAATATGACCCCCGCAGACGCCTAGTTTAGGAGTTATAGCCATTTTAAGATTTTGAATTTTTTTTTTCTGGTGCATAATATGACCCCCGCAGACGCCTAGTTTAGGAGTTATAGCCATTTTAAGATTTAGAAGTTTTTTTTTTCTGGTGCATATTATGACCAGCGGAGACGCCTAGTTTAGGAGTTATAGCCATTTTAAGATTTAGAATTTTTTTTTTCTGGTGCATAATATGACCCCCGCAGACGCCTAGTTTAGGAGTTATAGCCATTTTAAGATTTAGAAGTTTTTTTTTTCTGGTGCATATTATGACCCCCGGAGACGCCTAGTTTAGGAGTTATAGCCATTTTAAGATTTTGAATTTTTTTTTTCTGGTGCATAATATGACCCCTGCAGACGCCTAGTTTAAGAGTTACAGCCATTTTAAGATTTTGATTTTTTTTTTTCTGGTGCATAATATGACCCCCGCAGACTCCTAGTTTAGGAGTTATAGCCATTTTAAGATTTTGAATTTTTTTTTCTGGTGCATAATATGACCCCCGCAGACGCCTAGTTTAGGAGTTATAGCCATTTTAAGATTTAGAAGTTTTTTTTTTCTGGTGCATATTATGACCCCCGGAGACGCCTAGTTTAGGAGTTATAGCCATTTTAAGATTTTGAATTTTTTTTTTCTGGTGCATATTATGACCCCCGGAGACGCCTAGTTTAGGAGTTATAGCCATTTTAAGATTTAGAATTTTTTTTTTCTGGTGCATAATATGACCCCCGCAGACGCCTAGTTTAGGAGTTATAGCCATTTTAAGATTTAGAAGTTTTTTTTTTCTGGTGCATATTATGACCCCCGGAGACGCCTAGTTTAGGAGTTATAGCCATTTTAAGATTTTGAATTTTTTTTTTCTGGTGCATATTATGACCCCCGGAGACGCCTAGTTTAGGAGTTATAGCCATTTTAAGATTTAGAATTTCTTTTTTCTGGTGCATAATATGACCCCCGCAGACGCCTAGTTTAGGAGTTATAGCCATTTTAAGATTTAGAAGTTTTTTTTTTCTGGTGCATATTATGACCCCCGGAGACGCCTAGTTTAGGAGTTATAGCCATTTTAAGATTTTGAATTTTTTTTTTCTGGTGCATATTATGACCCCCGGAGACGCCTAGTTTAGGAGTTATAGCCATTTTAAGATTTTGAATTTTTTTTTTCTGGTGCATAATATGACCCCCGCAGACGCCTAGTTTAGGAGTTATAGCCATTTTAAGATTTAGAATTTTTTTTTTCTGGTGCATAATATGACCCCCGCAGACGCCTAGTTTAGGAGTTATAGCCATTTTAAGATTTAGAAGTTTTTTTTTTCTGGTGCATATTATGACCCCCGGAGACGCCTAGTTTAGGAGTTATAGCCATTTTAAGATTTTGAATTTTTTTTTTCTGGTGCATATTATGACCCCCGGAGACGCCTAGTTTAGGAGTTATAGCCATTTTAAGATTTTGAATTTTTTTTTTCTGGTGCATAATATGACCCCCGCAGACGCCTAGTTTAGGAGTTATAGCCATTTTAAGATTTAGAATTTTTTTTTTTCTGGTGCATAATATGACCCCCGCAGACGCCTAGTTTAGGAGTTATAGCCATTTTAAGATTTAGAAGTTTTTTTTTTCTGGTGCATATTATGACCCCCGGAGACGCCTAGTTTAGGAGTTATAGCCATTTTAAGATTTTGAATTTTTTTTTTCTGGTGCATATTATGACCCCCGGAGACGCCTAGTTTAGGAGTTATAGCCATTTTAAGATTTAGAAGTTTTTTTTTTCTGGTGCATATTATGACCCCCGGAGACGCCTAGTTTAGGAGTTATAGCCATTTTAAGATTTTGAATTTTTTTTTTCTGGTGCATAATATGACCCCCGCAGACGCCTAGTTTAAGAGTTATAGCCATTTTAAGATTTTGAATTTTTTTTTCTGGTGCATAATATGACCCCCGCAGACGCCTAGTTTAAGAGTTATAGCCATTTTAAGATTTTGAATTTTCTTTTTTCTGGTGCATAATATGACCCCCGCAGACGCCTAGTTTAGGAGTTATAGCCATTTTAAGATTTTGAATTTTTTTTTTTCTGGTGCATATTATGACCCCCGCAGACTCCTAGTTTAGGAGTTATAGCCATTTTAAGATTTTGAATTTTTTTTTTCTGGTGCATAATATGACCCCCGCAGACGCCTAGTTTAGGAGTTATAGCCATTTTAAGATTTAGAATTTTTTTTTTCTGGTGCATAATTTGACCCCCGCAGACGCCTAGTTTAGGAGTTATAGCCATTTTAAGATTTAGAAGTTTTTTTTTTCTGGTGCATATTATGACCCCCGGAGACGCCTAGTTTAGGAGTTATAGCCATTTTAAGATTTTGAATTTTTTTTTTCTGGTGCATATTATGACCCCCGGAGACGCCTAGTTTAGGAGTTATAGCCATTTTAAGATTTAGAAGTTTTTTTTTTCTGGTGCATATTATGACCCCCGCAGACGCCTAGTTTAGGAGTTATAGCCATTTTAAGATTTTGAATTTTTTTTTTCTGGTGCATAATATGACCCCCGCAGACGCCTAGTTTAGGAGTTATAGCCATTTTAAGATTTAGAATTTTTTTTTTCTGGTGCATAATTTGACCCCCGCAGACGCCTAGTTTAGGAGTTATAGCCATTTTAAGATTTAGAAGTTTTTTTTTTCTGGTGCATATTATGACCCCCGGAGACGCCTAGTTTAGGAGTTATAGCCATTTTAAGATTTTGAATTTTTTTTTTCTGGTGCATATTATGACCCCCGGAGACGCCTAGTTTAGGAGTTATAGCCATTTTAAGATTTTGAATTTTTTTTTTCTGGTGCATAATATGACCCCCGCAGACGCCTAGTTTAGGAGTTATAGCCATTTTAAGATTTTGAATTTTTTTTTTCTGGTGCATAATATGACCCCCGCAGACGCCTAGTTTAGGAGTTATAGCCATTTTAAGATTTAGAAGTTTTTTTTTCCTGGTGCATATTATGACCCCCGGAGACGCCTAGTTTAGGAGTTATAGCCATTTTAAGATTTTGAATTTTTTTTTTCTGGTGCATAATATGACCCCTGCAGACGCCTAGTTTAAGAGTTACAGCCATTTTAAGATTTTGAATTTTTTTTTTCTGGTGCATAATATGACCCCCGCAGACTCCTAGTTTAGGAGTTATAGCCATTTTAAGATTTTGAATTTTTTTTTCTGGTGCATAATATGACCCCCGCAGACGCCTAGTTTAGGAGTTATAGCCATTTTAAGATTTAGAAGTTTTTTTTTTCTGGTGCATATTATGACCCCCGGAGACGCCTAGTTTAGGAGTTATAGCCATTTTAAGATTTTGAATTTTTTTTTTCTGGTGCATATTATGACCCCCGGAGACGCCTAGTTTAGGAGTTATAGCCATTTTAAGATTTAGAATTTTTTTTTTCTGGTGCATAATATGACCCCCGCAGACGCCTAGTTTAGGAGTTATAGCCATTTTAAGATTTAGAAGTTTTTTTTTTCTGGTGCATATTATGACCCCCGGAGACGCCTAGTTTAGGAGTTATAGCCATTTTAAGATTTTGAATTTTTTTTTTCTGGTGCATATTATGACCCCCGGAGACGCCTAGTTTAGGAGTTATAGCCATTTTAAGATTTAGAATTTCTTTTTTCTGGTGCATAATATGACCCCCGCAGACGCCTAGTTTAGGAGTTATAGCCATTTTAAGATTTAGAAGTTTTTTTTTTCTGGTGCATATTATGACCCCCGGAGACGCCTAGTTTAGGAGTTATAGCCATTTTAAGATTTTGAATTTTTTTTTTCTGGTGCATATTATGACCCCCGGAGACGCCTAGTTTAGGAGTTATAGCCATTTTAAGATTTTGAATTTTTTTTTTCTGGTGCATAATATGACCCCCGCAGACGCCTAGTTTAGGAGTTATAGCCATTTTAAGATTTAGAATTTTTTTTTTCTGGTGCATAATATGACCCCCGCAGACGCCTAGTTTAGGAGTTATAGCCATTTTAAGATTTAGAAGTTTTTTTTTTCTGGTGCATATTATGACCCCCGGAGACGCCTAGTTTAGGAGTTATAGCCATTTTCAGATTTTGAATTTTTTTTTTCTGGTGCATATTATGACCCCCGGAGACGCCTAGTTTAGGAGTTATAGCCATTTTAAGATTTTGAATTTTTTTTTTCTGGTGCATAATATGACCCCCGCAGACGCCTAGTTTAGGAGTTATAGCCATTTTAAGATTTAGAATTTTTTTTTTTCTGGTGCATAATATGACCCCCGCAGACGCCTAGTTTAGGAGTTATAGCCATTTTAAGATTTAGAAGTTTTTTTTTTCTGGTGCATATTATGACCCCCGGAGACGCCTAGTTTAGGAGTTATAGCCATTTTAAGATTTTGAATTTTTTTTTTCTGGTGCATATTATGACCCCCGGAGACGCCTAGTTTAGGAGTTATAGCCATTTTAAGATTTAGAAGTTTTTTTTTTCTGGTGCATATTATGACCCCCGGAGACGCCTAGTTTAGGAGTTATAGCCATTTTAAGATTTAGAATTTTTTTTTTCTGGTGCATAATTTGACCCCCGCAGACGCCTAGTTTAGGAGTTATAGCCATTTTAAGATTTAGAAGTTTTTTTTTTCTGGTGCATATTATGACCCCCGGAGACGCCTAGTTTAGGAGTTATAGCCATTTTAAGATTTTGAATTTTTTTTTTCTGGTGCATATTATGACCCCCGGAGACGCCTAGTTTAGGAGTTATAGCCATTTTAAGATTTAGAAGTTTTTTTTTTCTGGTGCATATTATGACCCCCGGAGACGCCTAGTTTAGGAGTTATAGCCATTTTAAGATTTTGAATTTTTTTTTTCTGGTGCATAATATGACCCCCGCAGACGCCTAGTTTAGGAGTTATAGCCATTTTAAGATTTAGAATTTTTTTTTTCTGGTGCATAATTTGACCCCCGCAGACGCCTAGTTTAGGAGTTATAGCCATTTTAAGATTTAGAAGTTTTTTTTTTCTGGTGCATATTATGACCCCCGGAGACGCCTAGTTTAGGAGTTATAGCCATTTTAAGATTTTGAATTTTTTTTTTCTGGTGCATATTATGACCCCCGGAGACGCCTAGTTTAGGAGTTATAGCCATTTTAAGATTTAGAAGTTTTTTTTTTCTGGTGCATATTATGACCCCCGGAGACGCCTAGTTTAGGAGTTATAGCCATTTTAAGATTTTGAATTTTTTTTTTCTGGTGCATAATATGACCCCCGCAGACGCCTAGTTTAAGAGTTATAGCCATTTTCAGATTTTGAATTTTTTTTTCTGGTGCATAATATGACCCCCGCAGACGCCTAGTTTAAGAGTTATAGCCATTTTAAGATTTTGAATTTTTTTTTCTGGTGCATAATATGACCCCCGCAGACGGCTAGTTTAAGAGTTATAGCCATTTTAAGATTTTGAGTTTTCTTTTTTCTGGTGCATAATATGACCCCCGCAGACGCCTAGTTTAGGAGTTATAGCCATTTTAAGATTTTGAATTTTTTTTTTTCTGGTGCATATTATGACCCCCGCAGACTCCTAGTTTAGGAGTTATACCCATTTTAAGATTTTGAATTTTTTTTTTCTGGTGCATAATATGACCCCCGCAGACGCCTAGTTTAGGAGTTATAGCCATTTTAAGATTTAGAATTTTTTTTTTCTGGTGCATAATATGACCCCCGCAGACGCCTAGTTTAATAGTTATAGCCATTTTAAGATTTAGAAGTTTTTTTTTTCTGGTGCATATTATGACCCCCGGAGACGCCTAGTTTAGGAGTTATAGCCATTTTAAGATTTTGAATTTTTTTTTTCTGGTGCATATTATGACCCCCGGAGACGCCTAGTTTAGGAGTTATAGCCATTTTAAGATTTAGAATTTTTTTTTTCTGGTGCATAATATGACCCCCGCAGACGCCTAGTTTAGGAGTTATAGCCATTTTAAGATTTAGAATTTTTTTTTTCTGGTGCATAATATGACCCCCGCAGACGCCTAGTTTAGGAGTTATAGCCATTTTAAGATTTAGAAGTTTTTTTTTTCTGGTGCATATTATGACCCCCGCAGACTCCTAGTTTAGGAGTTATAGCCATTTTAAGATTTTGAATTTTTTTTTTCTGGTGCATACTATGACCCCCGGAGACGCCTAGTTTAGGAGTTATAGCCATTTTAAGATTTAGAATTTTTTTTTTCTGGTGCATAATATGACCCCCGCAGACGCCTAGTTTAGGAGTTATAGCCATTTTAAGATTTAGAATTTTTTTTTTCTGGTGCATAATATGACCCCCGCAGACGCCTAGTTTAGGAGTTATAGCCATTTTAAGATTTAGAAGTTTTTTTTTTCTGGTGCATATTATGACCCCCGGAGACGCCTAGTTTAGGAGTTATAGCCATTTTAAGATTTTGAATTTTTTTTTTCTGGTGCATATTATGACCCCCGGAGACGCCTAGTTTAGGAGTTATAGCCATTTTAAGATTTTGAATTTTTTTTTTCTGGTGCATAATATGACCCCCGCAGACGCCTAGTTTAGGAGTTATAGCCATTTTAAGATTTAGAATTTTTTTTTCTGGTGCATAATATGACCCCCGCAGACGCCTAGTTTAGGAGTTATAGCCATTTTAAGATTTAGAAGTTTTTTTTTTCTGGTGCATATTATGACCCCCGGAGACGCCTAGTTTAGGAGTTATAGCCATTTTAAGATTTTGAATTTTTTTTTTCTGGTGCATATTATGACCCCCGGAGACACCTAGTTTAGGAGTTATAGCCATTTTAAGATTTAGAAGTTTTTTTTTTCTGGTGCATATTATGACCCCCGGAGACGCCTAGTTTAGGAGTTATAGCCATTTTAAGATTTTGAATTTTTTTTTTCTGGTGCATAATATGACCCCCGCAGACGCCTAGTTTAAGAGTTATAGCCATTTTAAGATTTTGAATTTTTTTTTCTGGTGCATAATATGACCCCCGCAGACGCCTAGTTTAAGAGTTATAGCCATTTTAAGATTTTGAATTTTCTTTTTTCTGGTGCATAATATGACCCCCGCAGACGCCTAGTTTAGGAGTTATAGCCATTTTAAGATTTTGAATTTTTTTTTTTCTGGTGCATATTATGACCCCCGCAGACTCCTAGTTTAGGAGTTATAGCCATTTTAAGATTTTGAATTTTTTTTTTCTGGTGCATAATATGACCCCCGCAGACGCCTAGTTTAGGAGTTATAGCCATTTTAAGATTTAGAATTTTTTTTTTCTGGTGCATAATATGACCCCCGCAGACGCCTAGTTTAGGAGTTATAGCCATTTTAAGATTTAGAAGTTTTTTTTTTCTGGTGCATATTATGACCCCCGGAGACGTCTAGTTTAGGAGTTATAGCCATTTTAAGATTTTGAATTTTTTTTTTCTGGTGCATATTATGACCCCCGGAGACGCCTAGTTTAGGAGTTATAGCCATTTTAAGATTTTGAATTTTTTTTTTCTGGTGCATAATATGACCCCCGCAGACGCCTAGTTTAGGAGTTATAGCCATTTTAAGATTTAGAATTTTTTTTTTCTGGTGCATAATATGACCCCCGCAGACGCCTAGTTTAGGAGTTATAGCCATTTTAAGATTTAGAAGTTTTTTTTTTCTGGTGCATATTATGACCCCCGGAGACGCCTAGTTTAGGAGTTATAGCCATTTTAAGATTTTGAATTTTTTTTTTCTGGTGCATATTATGACCCCCGGAGACGCCTAGTTTAGGAGTTATAGCCATTTTAAGATTTTGAATTTTTTTTTTCTGGTGCATATTATGACCCCCGGAGACACCTAGTTTAGGAGTTATAGCCATTTTAAGATTTAGAAGTTTTTTTTTTCTGGTGCATATTATGACCCCCGGAGACGCCTAGTTTAGGAGTTATAGCCATTTTAAGATTTTGAATTTTTTTTTTCTGGTGCATAATATGACCCCCGCAGACGCCTAGTTTAAGAGTTATAGCCATTTTAAGATTTTGAATTTTTTTTTCTGGTGCATAATATGACCCCCGCAGACGCCTAGTTTAAGAGTTATAGCCATTTTAAGATTTTGAATTTTCTTTTTTCTGGTGCATAATATGACCCCCGCAGACGCCTAGTTTAGGAGTTATAGCCATTTTAAGATTTTGAATTTTTTTTTTTCTGGTGCATATTATGACCCCCGCAGACTCCTAGTTTAGGAGTTATAGCCATTTTAAGATTTTGAATTTTTTTTTTCTGGTGCATAATATGACCCCCGCAGACGCCTAGTTTAGGAGTTATAGCCATTTTAAGATTTAGAATTTTTTTTTTCTGGTGCGTAATATGACCCCCGCAGACGCCTAGTTTAGGAGTTATAGCCATTTTAAGATTTAGAAGTTTTTTTTTTCTGGTGCATATTATGACCCCCGGAGACGCCTAGTTTAGGAGTTATAGCTATTTTAAGATTTTGAATTTTTTTTTTCTGGTGCATATTATGACCCCCGGAGACGCCTAGTTTAGGAGTTATAGCCATTTTAAGATTTTGAATTTTTTTTTTCTGGTGCATAATATGACCCCCGCAGACGCCTAGTTTAGGAGTTATAGCCATTTTAAGATTTAGAATTTTTTTTTTCTGGTGCATAATATGACCCCCGCAGACACCTAGTTTAGGAGTTATAGCCATTTTAAGATTTAGAAGTTTTTTTTTTCTGGTGCATATTATGACCCCCGGAGACGCCTAGTTTAGGAGTTATAGCCATTTTAAGATTTTGAATTTTTTTTTTCTGGTGCATATTATGACTCCCGGAGACGCCTAGTTTAGGAGTTATAGCCATTTTAAGATTTAGAATTTTTTTTTCTGGTGCATAATATGACCCCCGCAGACGCCTAGTTTAGGAGTTATAGCCATTTCAAGATTTAGAATTTTTTTTTTCTGGTGCATAATATGACCCCCGCAGACGCCTAGTTTAGGAGTTATAGCCATTTTAAGATTTAGAAGTTTTTTTTTTCTGGTGCATATTATGACCCCCGGAGACGCCTAGTTTAGGAGTTATAGCCATTTTAAGATTTTGAATTTTTTTTTTCTGGTGCATATTATGACCCCCGGAGACGCCTAGTTTAGGAGTTATAGCCATTTTAAGATTTAGAATTTTTTTTTCTGGTGCATAATATGACCCCCGCAGACGCCTAGTTTAGGAGTTATAGCCATTTTAAGATTTAGAATTTTTTTTTTCTGGTGCATAATATGACCCCCGCAGACGCCTAGTTTAGGAGTTATAGCCATTTTAAGATTTAGAAGTTTTTTTTTTCTGGTGCATATTATGACCCCCGGAGACGCCTAGTTTAGGAGTTATAGCCATTTTAAGATTTTGAATTTTTTTTTTCTGGTGCATAATATGACCCCCGCAGACGCCTAGTTTAGGAGTTATAGCCATTTTAAGATTTAGAATTTTTTTTTTCTGGTGCATAATATGACCCCCGCAGACGCCTAGTTTAGGAGTTATAGCCATTTTAAGATTTAGAAGTTTTTTTTTTCTGGTGCATATTATGACCCCCGGAGACGCCTAGTTTAGGAGTTATAGCCATTTTAAGATTTAGAAGTTTTTTTTTTCTGGTGCATATTATGACCCCCGGAGACGCCTAGTTTAGGAGTTATAGCCATTTTAAGATTTTGAATTTTTTTTTTCTGGTGCATAATATGACCCCCGCAGACGCCTAGTTTAGGAGTTATAGCCATTTTAAGATTTAGAATTTTTTTTTTCTGGTGCATAATATGACCCCCGCAGACGCCTAGTTTAGGAGTTATAGCCATTTTAAGATTTTGAATTTTTTTTTTCTGGTGCATATTATGACCCCCGGAGACGCCTAGTTTAGGAGTTATAGCCATTTTAAGATTTTGAATTTTTTTTTTCTGGTGCATAATATGACCCCCGCAGACGCCTAGTTTAGGAGTTATAGCCATTTTAAGATTTAGAATTTTTTTTTTCTGGTGCATAATATGACCCCCGCAGACGCCTAGTTTAGGAGTTATAGCCATTTTAAGATTTAGAAGTTTTTTTTTTCTGGTGCATATTATGACCCCCGGAGACGCCTAGTTTAGGAGTTATAGCCATTTTAAGATTTTGAATTTTTTTTTTCTGGTGCATATTATGACCCCCGGAGACGCCTAGTTTAGGAGTTATAGCCATTTTAAGATTTAGAATTTTTTGTTCTGGTGCATAATATGACCCCCGCAGACGCCTAGTTTAGGAGTTATAGCCATTTTAAGATTTAGAAGTTTTTTTTTTCTGGTGCATATTATGACCCCCGGAGACGCCTAGTTTAGGAGTTGTAGCCATTTTAAGATTTTGAATTTTTTTTTTCTGGTGCATAATATGACCCCCGCAGACGCCTAGTTTAAGAGTTATAGCCATTTTAAGATTTCGAATTTTTTTTTCTGGTGCATAATATGACCCCCGCAGACGCCTAGTTTAAGAGTTATAGCCATTTTAAGATTTTGAATTTTCTTTTTTCTGGTGCATAATATGACCCCCGCAGACGCCTAGTTTAGGAGTTATAGCCATTTTAAGATTTTGAATTTTTTTTTTTCTGGTGCATATTATGACCCCCGCAGACTCCTAGTTTAGGAGTTATAGCCATTTTAAGATTTTGAATTTTTTTTTTCTGGTGCATAATATCACCCCCGCAGACGCCTAGTTTAGGAGTTATAGCCATTTTAAGATTTAGAATTTTTTTTTTCTGGTGCATAATATGACCCCCGCAGACGCCTAGTTTAGGAGTTATAGCCATTTTAAGATTTAGAAGTTTTTTTTTTCTGGTGCATATTATGACCCCCGGAGACGCCTAGTTTAGGAGTTATAGCCATTTTAAGATTTTGAATTTTTTTTTTCTGGTGCATATTATGACCCCCGGAGACGCCTTGTTTAGGAGTTATAGCCATTTTAAGATTTAGAATTTTTTTTTTCTGGTGCATAATATGACCCCCGCAGACGCCTAGTTTAGGAGTTATAGCCATTTTAAGATTTAGAAGTTTTTTTTTTCTGGTGCATATTATGACCCCCGGAGACGCCTAGTTTAGGAGTTATAGCCATTTTAAGATTTTGAATTTTTTTTTTCTGGTGCATATTATGACCCCCGGAGACGCCTAGTTTAGGAGTTATAGCCATTTTAAGATTTTGAATTTTTTTTTTCTGGTGCATAATATGACCCCCGCAGACGCCTAGTTTAGGAGTTATAGCCATTTTAAGATTTAGAATTTTTTTTTCTGGTGCATAATATGACCCCCGCAGACGCCTAGTTTAGGAGTTATAGCCATTTTAAGATTTAGAAGTTTTTTTTTTCTGGTGCATATTATGACCCCCGGAGACGCCTAGTTTAGGAGTTATAGCCATTTTAAGATTTTGAATTTTTTTTTTCTGGTGCATATTATGACCCCCGGAGACACCTAGTTTAGGAGTTATAGCCATTTTAAGATTTAGAAGTTTTTTTTTTCTGGTGCATATTATGACCCCCGGAGACGCCTAGTTTAGGAGTTATAGCCATTTTAAGATTTTGAATTTTTTTTTTCTGGTGCATAATATGACCCCCGCAGACGCCTAGTTTAAGAGTTATAGCCATTTTAAGATTTTGAATTTTCTTTTTTCTGGTGCATAATATGACCCCCGCAGACGCCTAGTTTAGGAGTTATAGCCATTTTAAGATTTTGAATTTTTTTTTTTCTGGTGCATATTATGACCCCCGCAGACTCCTAGTTTAGGAGTTATAGCCATTTTAAGATTTTGAATTTTTTTTTTCTGGTGCATAATATGACCCCCGCAGACGACTAGTTTAGGAGTTATAGCCATTTTAAGATTTAGAATTTTTTTTTTCTGGTGCATAATATGACCCCCGCAGACGCCTAGTTTAGGAGTTATAGCCATTTTAACATTTAGAAGTTTTTTTTTTCTGGTGCATATTATGACCAACGGAGACGCCTAGTTTAGGAGTTATAGCCATTTAAGATTTTGAATTTTTTTTTTCTGGTGCATATTATGACCCCCGGAGACGCCTAGTTTAGGAGTTATAGCCATTTTAAGATTTTGAATTTTTTTTTCTGGTGCATAATATGACCCCCGCAGACGCCTAGTTTAGGAGTTATAGCCATTTTAAGATTTAGAATTTTTTTTTCTGGTGCACAATATGACCCCCGCAGACGCCTAGTTTAGGAGTTATAGCCATTTTAAGATTTAGAAGTTTTTTTTTTCTGGTGCATATTATGACCCCCGGAGACGACTAGTTTAGGAGTTATAGCCATTTTAAGATTTTGAATTTTTTTTTTCTGGTGCATATTATGAGGAGACGCCTAGTTTAGGAGTTATAGCCATTTTAAGATTTAGAATTTTTTTTTCTGGTGCATAATATGACCCCCGCAGACGACTAGTTTAGGAGTTATAGCCATTTCAAGATTTAGAATTTTTTTTTTCTGGTGCATAATATGACCCCCGCAGACGCCTAGTTTAGGAGTTATAGCCATTTTAAGATTTAGAAGTTTTTTTTTTCTGGTGCATATTATGACCCCCGGAGACGCCTAGTTTAGGAGTTATAGCCATTTTAAGATTTTGAATTTTTTTTTTCTGGTGCATATTATGACCCCCGGAGACGCCTAGTTTAGGAGTTATAGCCATTTTAAGATTTAGAAGTTTTTTTTTTCTGGTGCATATTATGACCCCCGGAGACGCCTAGTTTAGGAGTTATAGCCATTTTAAGATTTTGAATTTTTTTTTTCTGGTGCATAATATGACCCCCGCAGACGCCTAGTTTAAGAGTTATAGCCATTTTCAGATTTTGAATTTTTTTTTCTGGTGCATAATATGACCCCCGCAGACGCCTAGTTTAAGAGTTATAGCCATTTTAAGATTTTGAATTTTTTTTTCTGGTGCATAATATGACCCCCGCAGACGCCTAGTTTAAGAGTTATAGCCATTTTAAGATTTTGAGTTTTCTTTTTTCTGGTGCATAATATGACCCCCGCAGACGCCTAGTTTAGGAGTTATAGCCATTTTAAGATTTTGAATTTTTTTTTTTCTGGTGCATATTATGACCCCCGCAGACTCCTAGTTTAGGAGTTATAGCCATTTTAAGATTTTGAATTTTTTTTTTCTGGTGCATAATATGACCCCCGCAGACGCCTAGTTTAGGAGTTATAGCCATTTTAAGATTTAGAAGTTTTTTTTTTCTGGTGCATATTATGACCCCCGGAGACGCCTAGTTTAGGAGTTATAGCCATTTTAAGATTTAGAATTTTTTTTTTCTGGTGCATAATATGACCCCCGCAGACGCCTAGTTTAGGAGTTATAGCCATTTTAAGATTTAGAATTTTTTTTTTCTGGTGCATAATATGACCCCCGCAGACGCCTAGTTTAGGAGTTATAGCCATTTTAAGATTTAGAAGTTTTTTTTTTCTGGTGCATATTATGACCCCCGGAGACGCCTAGTTTAGGAGTTATAGCCATTTTAAGATTTAGAAGTTTTTTTTTTTCTGGTGCATATTATGACCCCCGGAGACGCCTAGTTTAGGAGTTATAGCCATTTTAAGATTTAGAATTTTTTTTTTCTGGTGCATAATATGACCCCCGCAGACGCCTAGTTTAGGAGTTATAGCCATTTTAAGATTTTGAATTTTTTTTTTCTGGTGCATATTATGACCCCCGGAGACGCCTAGTTTAGGAGTTATAGCCATTTTAAAATTTTGAATTTTTTTTTTCTGGTGCATAATATGACCCCCGCAGACGCCTAGTTTAGGAGTTATAGCCATTTTAAGATTTTGAATTTTCTTTTTTCTGGTGCATAATATGACCCCCGCAGACGCCTAGTTTAGGAGTTATAGCCATTTTAAGATTTAGAAGTTTTTTTTTTCTGGTGCATATTATGACCCCCGGAGACGCCTAGTTTAGGAGTTATAGCCATTTTAAGATTTTGAATTTTTTTTTTCTGGTGCATATTATGACCCCCGGAGACGCCTAGTTTAGGAGTTATAGCCATTTTAAGATTTTGAATTTTTTTTTCTGGTGCATAATATGACCCCCGCAGACGCCTAGTTTAGGAGTTATAGCCATTTTAAGATTTAGAAGTTTTTTTTTTCTGGTGCATATTATGACCCCCGGAGACGCCTAGTTTAGGAGTTATAGCCATTTTAAGATTTTGAATTTTTTTTTTCTGGTGCATAATATGACCCCCGCAGACGCCTAGTTTAAGAGTTATAGCCATTTTAAGATTTCGGATTTTTTTTTTCTGGTGCATAATATGACCCCCGCAGACGCCTAGTTTAAGAGTTATAGCCATTTTAAGATTTTGAATTTTTTTTTTTCTGGTGCATATTATGACCCCCGCAGACTCCTAGTTTAGGAGTTATAGCCATTTTAAGATTTTGAATTTTTTTTTTCTGGTGCATAATATGACCCCCGCAGACGCCTAGTTTAGGAGTTATAGCCATTTTAAGATTTAGAAGTTTTTTTTTTCTGGTGCATATTATGACCCCCGGAGACGCCTAGTTTAGGAGTTATAGCCATTTTAAGATTTTGAATTTTTTTTTTCTGGTGCATATTATGACCCCCGGAGACGCCTAGTTTAGGAGTTATAGCCATTTTAAGATTTTGAATTTTTTTTTTCTGGTGCATAATATGACCCCCGCAGACGCCTAGTTTAGGAGTTATAGCCATTTTAAGATTTTGAATTTTTTTTTTCTGGTGCATAATATGACCCCCGCAGACGCCTAGTTTAGGAGTTATAGCCATTTTAAGATTTAGAAGTTTTTTTTTTCTGGTGCATAATATGACCCCCGGAGACGCCTAGTTTAGGAGTTATAGCCATTTTAAGATTTTGAATTTTTTTTTTCTGGTGCATATTATGACCCCCGGAGACGCCTAGTTTAGGAGTTATAGCCATTTTAAGATTTTGAATTTTTTTTTTCTGGTGCATAATATGACCCCCGCAGACGCCTAGTTTAGGAGTTATAGCCATTTTAAGATTTAGAATTTTTTTTTTCTGGTGCATAATATGACCCCCGCAGACGCCTAGTTTAGGAGTTATAGCCATTTTAAGATTTAGAAGTTTTTTTTTTCTGGTGCATATTATGACCCCCGGAGACGCCTAGTTTAGGAGTTATAGCCATTTTAAGATTTTGAATTTTTTTTTTCTGGTGCATATTATGACCCCCGGAGACGCCTAGTTTAGGAGTTATAGCCATTTTAAGATTTTGAATTTTTTTTTTCTGGTGCATAATATGACCCCCGCAGACGCCTAGTTTAGGAGTTATAGCCATTTTAAGATTTAGAATTTTTTTTTTCTGGTGCATAATATGACCCCCGCAGACGCCTAGTTTAGGAGTTATAGCCATTTTAAGATTTAGAATTTTTTTTTTCTGGTGCATAATATGACCCCCGCAGACGCCTAGTTTAGGAGTTATAGCCATTTTAAGATTTAGAAGTTTTTCTTTTCTGGTGCATATTATGACCCCCGGAGACGCCTAGTTTAGGAGTTATAGCCATTTTAAGATTTTGAATTTTTTTTTTGTGGTGCATATTATGACCCCCGGAGACGCCTAGTTTAGGAGTTATAGCCATTTTAAGATTTAGAAGTTTTTTTTTTCTGGTGCATATTATAACCCCCGGAGACGCCTAGTTTAGGAGTTATAGCTATTTTAAGATTTAGAATTTTTTTTTTCTGGTGCATAATATGACCCCCGCAGACGCCTAGTTTAGGAGTTATAGCCATTTTAAGATTTAGAAGTTTTTTTTTTCTGGTGCATATTATGACCCCCGGAGACGCCTAGTTTAGGAGTTATAGCCATTTTAAGATTTTGAATTTTTTTTTTCTGGTGCATATTATGACCCCCGGAGACGCCTAGTTTAGGAGTTATAGCCATTTTAAGATTTAGAAGTTTTTTTTTTCTGGTGCATATTATGACCCCCGGAGACGCCTAGTTTAGGAGTTATAGCCATTTTAAGATTTTGAATTTTTTTTTTCTGGTGCATAATATGACCCCCGCAGACGCCTAGTTTAAGAGTTATAGCCATTTTAAGATTTTGAATTTTTTTTTCTGGTGCATAATATGACCCCCGCAGACGCCTAGTTTAGGAGTTATAGCCATTTTAAGATTTTGAATTTTTTTTTTCTGGTGCATAATATGACCCCCGCAGACGCCTAGTTTAGGAGTTATAGCCATTTTATGATTTAGAATTTTTTTTTTCTGGTGCATAATATGACCCCCGCAGACGCCTAGTTTAGGAGTTATAGCCATTTTAAGATTTAGAAGTTTTTTTTTTCTGGTGCATATTATGACCCCCGGAGACGCCTAGTTTAGGAGTTATAGCCATTTTAAGATTTTGATTTTTTTTTTTCTGGTGCATATTATGACCCCCGGAGACGCCTAGTTTAGGAGTTATAGCCATTTTAAGATTTAGAAGTTTTTTTTTTCTGGTGCATATTATGACCCCCGGAGACGCCTAGTTTAGGAGTTATAGCTATTTTAAGATTTTGAATTTTTTTTTTCTGGTGCATAATATGACCCCCGCAGACGCCTAGTTTAAGAGTTATAGCCATTTTAAGATTTTGAATTTTTTTTTCTGGTGCATAATATGACCCCCGCAGACGCCTAGTTTAAGAGTTATAGCCATTTTAAGATTTTGAATTTTCTTTTTTCTGGTGCATAATATGACCCCCGCAGACGCCTAGTTTAGGAGTTATAGCCATTTTAAGATTTAGAATTTTTTTTTTCTGGTGCATAATATGACCCCCGCAGACGCCTAGTTTAAGAGTTATAGCCATTTTAAGATTTTGAATTTTCTTTTTTCTGGTGCATAATATGACCCCCGCAGACGCCTAGTTTAGGAGTTATAGCCATTTTAAGATTTAGAATTTTTTTTTTCTGGTGCATAATATGACCCCCGCAGACGCCTAGTTTAGGAGTTATAGCCATTTTAAGATTTTGAATTTTTTTTTTCTGGTGCATAATATGACCCCCGCAGACGCCTAGTTTAGGAGTAATAGCCATTTTAAGATTTTGAATTTTCTTTTTTCTGGTGCATAATATGACCCCCGCAGACGCCTAGTTTAGGAGTTATAGCCATTTTAAGATTTAGAAGTTTTTTTTTTCTGGTGCATATTATGACCCCCGGAGACGCCTAGTTTAGGAGTTATAGCCATTTTAAGATTTTGAATTTTTTTTTTCTGGTGCATATTATGACCCCCGGAGACGCCTAGTTTAGGAGTTATAGCCATTTTAAGATTTTGAATTTTTTTTTCTGGTGCATAATATGACCCCCGCAGACGCCTAGTTTAGGAGTTATAGCCATTTTAAGATTTAGAAGTTTTTTTTTTCTGGTGCATATTATGACCCCCGGAGACGCCTAGTTTAGGAGTTATAGCCATTTTAAGATTTTGAATTTTTTTTTTCTGGTGCATAATATGACCCCCGCAGACGCCTAGTTTAAGAGTTATAGCCATTTTAAGATTTCGAATTTTTTTTTCTGGTGCATAATATGACCCCCGCAGACGCCTAGTTTAAGAGTTATAGCCATTTTAAGATTTTGAATTTTTTTTTTTCTGGTGCATATTATGACCCCCGCAGACTCCTAGTTTAGGAGTTATAGCCATTTTAAGATTTTGAATTTTTTTTTTCTGGTGCATAATATGACCCCCGCAGACGCCTAGTTTAGGAGTTATAGCCATTTTAAGATTTCGAATTTTTTTTTCTGGTGCATAATATGACCCCCGCAGACGCCTAGTTTAGGAGTTATAGCCATTTTAAGATTTTGAATTTTTTTTTTCTGGTGCATATTATGACCCCCGGAGACGCCTAGTTTAGGAGTTATAGCCATTTTAAGATTTTGAATTTTTTTTTTCTGGTGCATAATATGACCCCCGCAGACGCCTAGTTTAGGAGTTATAGCCATTTTAAGATTTTGAATTTTTTTTTTCTGGTGCATAATATGACCCCCGCAGACGCCTAGTTTAGGAGTTATAGCCATTTTAAGATTTAGAAGTTTTTTTTTTCTGGTGCATATTATGACCCCCGGAGACGCCTAGTTTAGGAGTTATAGCCATTTTAAGATTTTGAATTTTTTTTTTCTGGTGCATATTATGACCCCCGGAGACGCCTAGTTTAGGAGTTATAGCCATTTTAAGATTTTGAATTTTTTTTTTCTGGTGCATAATATGACCCCCGCAGACGCCTAGTTTAGGAGTTATAGCCATTTTAAGATTTAGAATTTTTTTTTTCTGGTGCATAATATGACCCCCGCAGACGCCTAGTTTAGGAGTTATAGCCATTTTAAGATTTAGAAGTTTTTTTTTTCTGGTGCATAATATGACCCCCGGAGACGCCTAGTTTAGGAGTTATAGCCATTTTAAGATTTAGAATTTTTTTTTTCTGGTGCATATTATGACCCCCGGAGACGCCTAGTTTAGGAGTTATAGCCATTTTAAGATTTTGAATTTTTTTTTTCTGGTGCATAATATGACCCCCGCAGACGCCTAGTTCAGGAGTTATAGCCATTTTAAGATTTAGAATTTTTTTTTTCTGGTGCATAATATGACCCCCGCAGACGCCTAGTTTAGGAGTTATAGCCATTTTAAGATTTAGAATTTTTTTTTTCTGGTGCATAATATGACCCCCGCAGACGCCTAGTTTAGGAGTTATAGCCATTTTAAGATTTAGAAGTTTTTCTTTTCTGGTGCATATTATGACCCCCGGAGACGCCTAGTTTAGGAGTTATAGCCATTTTAAGATTTTGAATTTTTTTTTTGTGGTGCATATTATGACCCCCGGAGACGCCTAGTTTAGGAGTTATAGCCATTTTAAGATTTAGAAGTTTTTTTTTTTCTGGTGCATATTATGACCCCCGGAGACGCCTAGTTTAGGAGTTATAGCCATTTTAAGATTTAGAATTTTTTTTTTCTGGTGCATAATATGACCCCCGCAGACGCCTAGTTTAGGAGTTATAGCCATTTTAAGATTTAGAAGTTTTTTTTTTCTGGTGCATATTATGACCCCCGGAGACGCCTAGTTTAGGAGTTATAGCCATTTTAAGATTTAGAATTTTTTTTTTCTGGTGCATATTATGACCCCCGGAGACGCCTAGTTTAGGAGTTATAGCCATTTTTAAGATTTAGAAGTTTTTTTTTTCTGGTGCATATTATGACCCCCGGAGACGCCTAGTTTAGGAGTTATAGCCATTTTAAGATTTTGAATTTTTTTTTTCTGGTGCATAATATGACCCCCGCAGACGCCTAGTTTAAGAGTTATAGCCATTTTAAGATTTTGAATTTTTTTTTCTGGTGCATAATATGACCCCCGCAGACGCCTAGTTTAGGAGTTATAGCCATTTTAAGATTTTTGAATTTTTTTTTTTCTGGTGCATAATATGACCCCCGCAGACGCCTAGTTTAGGAGTTATAGCCATTTTATGATTTAGAATTTTTTTTTTCTGGTGCATAATATGACCCCCGCAGACGCCTAGTTTAGGAGTTATAGCCATTTTAAGATTTAGAAGTTTTTTTTTTCTGGTGCATATTATGACCCCCGGAGACGCCTAGTTTAGGAGTTATAGCCATTTTAAGATTTTGATTTTTTTTTTCTGGTGCATATTATGACCCCCGGAGACGCCTAGTTTAGGAGTTATAAGCCATTTTAGATTTAGAAGTTTTTTTTTTCTGGTGCATATTATGACCCCCGGAGACGCCTAGTTTAGGAGTTATAGCCATTTTAAGATTTTGAATTTTTTTTTTTCTGGTGCTTAATATGACCCCCGCAGACGCCTAGTTTAAGAGTTATAGCCATTTTAAGATTTTGAATTTTTTTTTCTGGTGCATAATATGACCCCCGCAGACGCCTAGTTTAAGAGTTATAGCCATTTTAAGATTTTGAATTTTCTTTTTTCTGGTGCATAATATGACCCCCGCAGACGCCTAGTTTAGGAGTTATAGCCATTTTAAGATTTTGAATTTTTTTTTTTTCTGGTGCATATTATGACCCCCGCAGACTCCTAGTTTAGGAGTTATAGCCATTTTAAGATTTTGAATTTTTTTTTTCTGGTGCATAATATGACCCCCGCAGACGCCTAGTTTAGGAGTTATAGCCATTTTAAGATTTTGAATTTTCTTTTTTCTGGTGCATAATATGACCCCCGCAGACGCCTAGTTTAGGAGTTATAGCCATTTTAAGATTTAGAATTTTTTTTTTCTGGTGCATAATATGACCCCCGCAGACGCCTAGTTTAGGAGTTATAGCCATTTTAAGATTTTGAATTTTTTTTTTTCTGGTGCATAATATGACCCCCGGAGACGCCTAGTTTAGGAGTTATAGCCATTTTAAGATTTTGAATTTTTTTTTTCTGGTGCATATTATGACCCCCGGAGACGCCTAGTTTAGGAGTTATAGCCATTTTAAGATTTAGAAGTTTTTTTTTTCTGGTGCATATTATGACCCCGGAGACGCCTAGTTTAGGAGTTATAGCCATTTTAAGGATTTTGAATTTTTTTTTTCTGGTGCATATATGACCCCGCAGACGCCTAGTTTAAGAGTTATAGCCATTTTAAGATTTTGAATTTTTTTTTCTGGTGCATAATATGACCCCCGCAGACGCCTAGTTTTAAGAGTTATAGCCATTTTAAAGATTTTGAATTTTCTTTTTTCTGGTGCATAATATGACCCCCGCAGACGCTAGTTTAGGAGTTATAGCCATTTTAAGATTTTTTTTTTTTTCTGGTGCATATTATGACCCCCGCAGACTCCTAGTTTAGGAGTTATAGCCATTTTAAGATTTTGAATTTTTTTTTTCTGGTGCATAATATGACCCCCGCAGACGCCTAGTTTAGGAGTTATAGCCATTTTAAGATTTCGAATTTTTTTTTTCTGGTGCATAATATGACCCCCGCAGACGCCTAGTTTAGGAGTTATAGCCATTTTAAGATTTAGAAGTTTTTTTTTTCTGGTGCATATTATGACCCCCGGAGACGCCTAGTTTAGGAGTTATAGCCATTTTAAGATTTTGAATTTTTTTTTTCTGGTGCATATTATGACCCCCGGAGACGCCTAGTTTAGGAGTTATAGCCATTTTAAGATTTAGAATTTTTTTTTTCTGGTGCATAATATGACCCCCGCAGACCCCTAGTTTAGGAGTTATAGCCATTTTAAGATTTTGAATTTTTTTTTTCTGGTGCATATTATGACCCCCGGAGACGCCTAGTTTAGGAGTTATAGCCATTTTAAGATTTAGAAGTTTTTTTTTTCTGGTGCATATTATGACCCCCGGAGACGCCTAGTTTAGGAGTTATAGCCATTTTAAGATTTTGAATTTTTTTTTTCTGGTGCATAATATGACCCCCGCAGACGCCTGGTTTAGGAGTTATAGCCATTTTAAGATTTTGAATTTTTTTTTTCTGGTGCATAATATGACCCCCGGAGACGCCTAGTTTAGGAGTTATAGCCATTTTAAGATTTTGAATTTTTTTTTTCTGGTGCATATTATGACCCCCGGAGACGCCTAGTTTAGGAGTTATAGCCATTTTAAGATTTAGAATTTTTTTTTTCTGGTGCATAATATGACCCCCGCAGACGCCTAGTTTAGGAGTTATAGCCATTTTAAGATTTAGAATTTTTTTTTTCTGGTGCATAATATGACCCCCGCAGACGCCTAGTTTAGGAGTTATAGCCATTTTAAGATTTTGAATTTTTTTTTTCTGGTGCATATTATGACCCCCGGAGACGCCTAGTTTAGGAGTTATAGCCATTTTAAGATTTTGAATTTTTTTTTTCTGGTGCATATTATGACCCCCGGAGACGCCTAGTTTAGGAGTTATAGCCATTTTAAGATTTTGAATTTTTTTTTTCTGGTGCATATTATGACCCCCGCAGACTCCTAGTTTAGGAGTTATAGCCATTTTAAGATTTTGAATTTTTTTTTTCTGGTGCATAATATGACCCCCGCAGACGCCTAGTTTAAGAGTTATAGCCATTTTAAGATTTTGAATTTTCTTTTTTCTGGTGCATAATATGACCCCCGCAGACGCCTAGTTTAGGAGTTATAGCCATTTTAAGATTTTGAATTTTTTTTTTTCTGGTGCATATTATGACCCCCGCAGACGCCTAGTTTAGGAGTTATAGCCATTTTAAGATTTTGAATTTTTTTTTTCTGGTGCATAATATGACCCCCGCAGACGCCTAGTTTAGGAGTTACAGCCATTTTAAGATTTAGAAGTTTTTTTTTTCTGGTGCATATTATGACCCCCGGAGACGCCTAGTTTAGGAGTTATAGCCATTTTAAGATTTTGAATTTTTTTTTTCTGGTGCATAATATGACCCCCGCAGACGCCTAGTTTAAGAGTTATAGCCATTTTAAGATTTTGAATTTTCTTTTTTCTGGTGCATAATATGACCCCCGCAGACGCCTAGTTTAGGAGTTATAGCCATTTTAAGATTTTGAATTTTTTTTTTTCTGGTGCATATTATGACCCCCGCAGACGCCTAGTTTAGGAGTTATAGCCATTTTAAGATTTTGAATTTTTTTTTTCTGGTGCATAATATGACCCCCGCAGACGCCTAGTTTAGGAGTTATAGCCATTTTAAGATTTAGAATTTTTTTTTTCTGGTGCATAATATGACCCCCGCAGACGCCTAGTTTAGGAGTTATAGCCATTTTAAGATTTAGAAGTTTTTTTTTCTGGTGCATAATATGACCCCCGCAGACGCCTAGTTTAGGAGTTATAGCCATTTTAAGATTTAGAAGTTTTTTTTTTCTGGTGCATATTATGACCCCCGGAGACGCCTAGTTTAGGAGTTATAGCCATTTTAAGATTTTGAATTTTTTTTTTCTGGTGCATAATATGACCCCGCAGACGCCTAGTTTAAGAGTTATAGCCATTTTAAGATTTTGAATTTTCTTTTTTCTGGTGCATAATATGACCCCCGCAGACGCCTAGTTTAGGAGTTATAGCCATTTTAAGATTTTGAATTTTTTTTTTCTGGTGCATATTATGACCCCGGCAGACGCCTAGTTTAGGAGTTATAGCCATTTTAAGATTTTGAATTTTTTTTTTCTGGTGCATAATATGACCCCCGCAGACGCCTAGTTTAGGAGTTATAGCCATTTTAAGATTTAGAAGTTTTTTTTTTCTGGTGCATATTATGACCCCCGGAGACGCCTAGTTTAGGAGTTATAGCCATTTTAAGATTTTGAATTTTTTTTTTTCTGGTGCATAATATGACCCCCGCAGACGCCTAGTTTAAGAGTTATAGCCATTTTAAGATTTTGAATTTTCTTTTTTCTGGTGCATAATATGACCCCCGCAGACGCCTAGTTTAGGAGTTATAGCCATTTTAAGATTTTGAATTTTTTTTTTTCTGGTGCATATTATGACCCCCGCAGACGCCTAGTTTAGGAGTTATAGCCATTTTAAGATTTTGAATTTTTTTTTTCTGGTGCATAATATGACCCCCGCAGACGCCTAGTTTAGGAGTTATAGCCATTTTAAGATTTAGAAGTTTTTTTTTTCTGGTGCATATTATGACCCCCGGAGACGCCTAGTTTAGGAGTTATAGCCATTTTAAGATTTTGAATTTTTTTTTTCTGGTGCATAATATGACCCCCGCAGACGCCTAGTTTAAGAGTTATAGCCATTTTAAGATTTTGAATTTTCTTTTTTTCTGGTGCATAATATGACCCCCGCAGACGCCTAGTTTAGGAGTTATAGCCATTTTAAGATTTTGAATTTTTTTTTTTCTGGTGCATATTATGACCCCCGCAGACGCCTAGTTTAGGAGTTATAGCCATTTTAAGATTTAGAATTTTTTTTTTCTGGTGCATGATATGACCCCCGCAGACGCCTAGTTTAGGAGTTATAGCCATTTTAAGATTTAGAAGTTTTTTTTTTCTGGTGCATATTATGACACCCCGCAGACTCCTAGTTTAGGAGTTATAGCCATTTTAAGATTTTGAATTTTTTTTTTCTGGTGCATAATATGACCCCCGCAGACGCCTAGTTTAGGAGTTATAGCCATTTTAAGATTTTGAATTTTTTTTTCTGGTGCATAATATGACCCCCGCAGACGCCTAGTTTAGGAGTTATAGCCATTTTAAGATTTAGAAGTTTTTTTTTTCTGGTGCATATTATGACCCCCGGAGACGCCTAGTTTAGGAGTTATAGCCATTTTAAGATTTTGAATTTTTTTTTTCTGGTGCATAATATGACCCCCGCAGACGCCTAGTTTAGGAGTTATAGCCATTTTAAGATTTTGAATTTTTTTTTTCTGGTGCATAATATGACCCCCGCAGACGCCTAGTTTAGGAGTTATAGCCATTTTAAGATTTAGAAGTTTTTTTTTCTGGTGCATATTATGACCCCCGGAGACGCCTAGTTTAGGAGTTATAGCCATTTTAAGATTTTGAATTTTTTTTTTCTGGTGCATAATATGACCCCCGGCAGACGCCTAGTTTAGGAGTTATAGCCATTTTAAGATTTTGAATTTTTTTTTTCTGGTGCATAATATGACCCCCGCAGACGCCTAGTTTAGGAGTTATAGCCATTTTAAGATTTAGAAGTTTTTTTTTTCTGGTGCATATTATGACCCCCGGAGACGCCTAGTTTAGGAGTTATAGCCATTTTAAGATTTTGAATTTTTTTTTTCTGGTGCATAATATGACCCCCGCAGACGCCTAGTTTAGGAGTTATAGCCATTTTAAGATTTAGAAGTTTTTTTTTCTGGTGCATAATATGACCCCCGCAGACGCCTAGTTTAGGAGTTATAGCCATTTTAAGATTTAGAAGTTTTTTTTTTCTGGTGCATATTATGACCCCCGGAGACGCCTAGTTTAGGAGTTATAGCCATTTTAAGATTTTGAATTTTTTTTTTCTGGTGCATAATATGACCCCCGCAGACGCCTAGTTTAAGAGTTATAGCCATTTTAAGATTTTGAATTTTCTTTTTTCTGGTGCATAATATGACCCCCGCAGACGCCTAGTTTAGGAGTTATAGCCATTTTAAGATTTTGAATTTTTTTTTTTCTGGTGCATATTATGACCCCCCGCAGACGCCTAGTTTAGGAGTTATAGCCATTTTAAGATTTTGAATTTTTTTTTTCTGGTGCATAATATGACCCCCGCAGACGCCTAGTTTAGGAGTTATAGCCATTTTAAGATTTAGAAGTTTTTTTTTTCTGGTGCATATTATGACCCCCGGAGACGCCTAGTTTAGGAGTTATAGCCATTTTAAGATTTTGAATTTTTTTTTTCTGGTGCATAATATGACCCCCGCAGACGCCTAGTTTAAGAGTTATAGCCATTTTAAGATTTTGAATTTTCTTTTTTCTGGTGCATAATATGACCCCCGCAGACGCCTAGTTTAGGAGTTATAGCCATTTTAAGATTTTGAATTTTTTTTTTTCTGGTGCATATTATGACCCCCGCAGACGCCTAGTTTAGGAGTTATAGCCATTTTAAGATTTTGAATTTTTTTTTTCTGGTGCATAATATGACCCCCGCAGACGCCTAGTTTAGGAGTTATAGCCATTTTAAGATTTAGAAGTTTTTTTTTCTGGTGCATATTATGACCCCCGGAGACGCCTAGTTTAGGAGTTATAGCCATTTTAAGATTTTGAATTTTTTTTTTCTGGTGCATAATATGACCCCCGCAGACGCCTAGTTTAAGAGTTATAGCCATTTTAAGATTTTGAATTTTCTTTTTTCTGGTGCATAATATGACCCCCGCAGACGCCTAGTTTAGGAGTTATAGCCATTTTAAGATTTTGAATTTTTTTTTTTCTGGTGCATATTATGACCCCCGCAGACGCCTAGTTTAGGAGTTATAGCCATTTTAAGATTTTGAATTTTTTTTTTCTGGTGCATAATATGACCCCCGCAGACGCCTAGTTTAGGAGTTATAGCCATTTTAAGATTTAGAATTTTTTTTTTCTGGTGCATAATATGACCCCCGCAGACGCCTAGTTTAGGAGTTATAGCCATTTTAAGATTTAGAAGTTTTTTTTTTCTGGTGCATAATATGACCCCCGCAGACGCCTAGTTTAGGAGTTATAGCCATTTTAAGATTTAGAAGTTTTTTTTTTCTGGTGCATATTATGACCCCCGGAGACGCCTAGTTTAGGAGTTATAGCCATTTTAAGATTTTGAATTTTTTTTTTTCTGGTGCATAATATGACCCCCGCAGACGCCTAGTTTAAGAGTTATAGCCATTTTAAGATTTTGAATTTTCTTTTTTTCTGGTGCATAATATGACCCCCGCAGACGCCTAGTTTAGGAGTTATAGCCATTTTAAGATTTTGAATTTTTTTTTTCCTGGTGCATATTATGACCCCGCAGACGCCTAGTTTAGGAGTTATAGCCATTTTAAGATTTTGAATTTTTTTTTTCTGGTGCATAATATGACCCCCGCAGACGCCTAGTTTAGGAGTTATAGCCATTTTAAGATTTAGAAGTTTTTTTTTTCTGGTGCATATTATGACCCCCGGAGACGCCTAGTTTAGGAGTTATAGCCATTTTAAGATTTTGAATTTTTTTTTTCTGGTGCATAATATGACCCCCGCAGACGCCTAGTTTAAGAGTTATAGCCATTTTAAGATTTTGAATTTTCTTTTTTCTGGTGCATAATATGACCCCCGCAGACGCCTAGTTTAGGAGTTATAGCCATTTTAAGATTTTGAATTTTTTTTTTTCTGGTGCATATTATGACCCCCGCAGACGCCTAGTTTAGGAGTTATAGCCATTTTAAGATTTTGAATTTTTTTTTTCTGGTGCATAATATGACCCCCGCAGACGCCTAGTTTAGGAGTTATAGCCATTTTAAGATTTAGAAGTTTTTTTTTTCTGGTGCATATTATGACCCCCGGAGACGCCTAGTTTAGGAGTTATAGCCATTTTAAGATTTTGAATTTTTTTTTTCTGGTGCATAATATGACCCCCGCAGACGCCTAGTTTAAGAGTTATAGCCATTTTAAGATTTTGAATTTTCTTTTTTCTGGTGCATAATATGACCCCCGCAGACGCCTAGTTTAGGAGTTATAGCCATTTTAAGATTTTGAATTTTTTTTTTCTGGTGCATATTATGACCCCCGCAGACGCCTAGTTTAGGAGTTATAGCCATTTTAAGATTTTGAATTTTTTTTTTCTGGTGCATAATATGACCCCCGCAGACGCCTAGTTTAGGAGTTATAGCCATTTTAAGATTTAGAATTTTTTTTTTCTGGTGCATAATATGACCCCCGCAGACGCCTAGTTTAGGAGTTATAGCCATTTTAAGATTTAGAAGTTTTTTTTTTCTGGTGCATATTATGACCCCCGCAGACGCCTAGTTTAGGAGTTATAGCCATTTTAAGATTTTGAATTTTTTTTTTCTGGTGCATAATATGACCCCCGCAGACGCCTAGTTTAGGAGTTATAGCCATTTTAAGATTTAGAATTTTTTTTTTCTGGTGCATAATATGACCCCCGCAGACGCCTAGTTTAGGAGTTATAGCCATTTTAAGATTTAGAAGTTTTTTTTTTCTGGTGCATAATATGACCCCCGCAGACGCCTAGTTTAGGAGTTATAGCCATTTTAAGATTTAGAAGTTTTTTTTTTCTGGTGCATATTATGACCCCCGGAGACGCCTAGTTTAGGAGTTATAGCCATTTTAAGATTTTGAATTTTTTTTTTCTGGTGCATAATATGACCCCCGCAGACGCCTAGTTTAAGTGTTATAGCCATTTTAAGATTTTGAATTTTCTTTTTTCTGGTGCATAATATGACCCCCGCAGACGCCAGTTTAGGAGTTATAGCCATTTTAAGATTTTAAATTTTTTTTTTTCTGGTGCATATATGACCCCCGCAGACGCCTAGTTTAGGAGTTATAGCCATTTTAAGATTTTGAATTTTTTTTTTCTGGTGCATAATATGACCCCCGCAGACGCCTAGTTTAGGAGTTATATCCATTTTAAGATTTAGAATTTTTTTTTTCTGGTGCATAATATGACCCCCGCAGACGCCTAGTTTAGGAGTTATAGCATTTTAAGATTTAGAAGTTTTTTTTTTCTGGTGCATATTATGACCCCCGGAGACGCCTTGTTTAGGAGTTATAGCCATTTTAAGATTTTGAATTTTTTTTTTCTGGTGCATAATATGACCCCCGCAGACGCCTAGTTTAAGAGTTATAGCCATTTTAAGATTTTGAATTTTCTTTTTTCTGGTGCATAATATGACCCCCGCAGACGCCTAGTTTAGGAGTTATAGCCATTTTAAGATTTTGAATTTTTTTTTTCTGGTGCATATTATGACCCCCGCAGACGCCTAGTTTAGGAGTTATAGCCATTTTAAGATTTTGAATTTTTTTTTTCTGGTGCATAATATGACCCCCGCAGACGCCTAGTTTAGGAGTTATAGCCATTTTAAGATTTAGAATTTTTTTTTTCTGGTGCATAATATGACCCCCGCAGACGCCTAGTTTAGGAGTTATAGCCATTTTAAGATTTAGAAGTTTTTTTTTTCTGGTGCATATTATGACCCCCGGAGACGCCTAGTTTAGGAGTTATAGCCATTTTAAGATTTAGAATTTTTTTTTTCTGGTGCATAATATGACCCCGCAGACGCCTAGTTTAGGAGTTATAGCCATTTTAAGATTTAGAAGTTTTTTTTTTCTGGTGCATAATATGACCCCCGCAGACGCCTAGTTTAGGAGTTATAGCCATTTTAAGATTTAGAAGTTTTTTTTTTCTGGTGCATATTATGACCCCCGGAAGACGCCTAGTTTAGGAGTTATAGCCATTTTAAGATTTTGAATTTTTTTTTTCTGGTGCATAATATGACCCCCGCAGACGCCTAGTTTAGGAGTTATAGCCATTTTAAGATTTAGAATTTTTTTTTCTGGTGCATAATATGACCCCCGCAGACGCCTAGTTTAGGAGTTATAGCCATTGTAAGATTTAGAATTTTTTTTTTCTGGTGCATAATATGACCCCCGCAGACGCCTAGTTTAGGAGTTATAGCCATTTTAAGATTTAGAATTTTTTTTTCTGGTGCATAATATGACCCCCGCAGACGCCTAGTTTAGGAGTTATAGCCATTTTAAGATTTAGAAGTTTTTTTTTCTGGTGCATATTATGACCCCCGGAGACGCCTAGTTTAGGAGTTATAGCCATTTTAAGATTTGAATTTTTTTTTTCTGGTGCATAATATGACCCCCGCAGACGCCTAGTTTAAGAGTTATAGCCATTTTAAGATTTTGAATTTTCTTTTTTCTGGTGCATAATATGACCCCCGCAGACGCCTAGTTTAGGAGTTATAGCCATTTTAAGATTTTGAATTTTTTTTTTTCTGGTGCATATTATGACCCCCGCAGACGCCTAGTTTAGGAGTTATAGCCATTTTAAGATTTTGAATTTTTTTTTTCTGGTGCATAATATGACCCCCGCAGACGCCTAGTTTAGGAGTTATAGCCATTTTAAGATTTTGAATTTTTTTTTTCTGGTTTTTAATATGACCCCCGCAGACGCCTAGTTTAAGAGTTATAGCCATTTTAAGATTTAGAAGTTTTTTTTTTCTGGTGCATATTATGACCCCCGGAGACGCCTAGTTTAGGAGTTATAGCCATTTTAAGATTTTGAATTTTTTTTTTCTGGTGCATAATATGACCCCCGCAGACGCCTAGTTTAAGAGTTATAGCCATTTTAAGATTTTGAATTTTCTTTTTTCTGGTGCATAATATGACCCCCGCAGACGCCTAGTTTAGGAGTTATAGCCATTTTAAGATTTTGAATTTTTTTTTTCTGGTGCATATTATGACCCCCGCAGACGCCTAGTTTAGGAGTTATAGCCATTTTAAGATTTTGAATTTTTTTTTTTCTGGTGCATATTATGACCCCCGCAGACGCCTAGTTTAGGAGTTATAGCCATTTTAAGATTTTGAATTTTTTTTTTCTGGTGCATAATATGACCCCCGCAGACGCCTAGTTTAGGAGTTATAGCCATTTTAAGATTTAGAATTTTTTTTTTCTGGTGCATATTATGACCCCCGGAGACGCCTAGTTTAGGAGTTATAGCCATTTTAAGATTTTGAATTTTTTGTTTCTGGTGCATAATATGACCCCCGCAGACGCCTAGTTTAAGAGTTATAGCCATTTTAAGATTTTGAATTTTCTTTTTTCTGGTGCATAATATGACCCCCGCAGACGCCTAGTTTAGGAGTTATAGCCATTTTAAGATTTTGAATTTCTTTTTTTCTGGTGCATATTATGACCCCCGCAGACGCCTAGTTTAGGAGTTATAGCCATTTTAAGATTTTGAATTTTTTTTTTTCTGGTGCATATTATGACCCCCGCAGACGCCTAGTTTAGGAGTTATAGCCATTTTAAGATTTTGAATTTTTTTTTTTCTGGTGCATAATATGACCCCCGCAGACGCCTAGTTTAGGAGTTATAGCCATTTTAAGATTTAGAATTTTTTTTTTCTGGTGCATATTATGACCCCCGGAGACGCCTAGTTTAGGAGTTATAGCCATTTTAAGATTTTGAATTTTTTTTTTCTGGTGCATAATATGACCCCCGCAGACGCCTAGTTTAAGAGTTATAGCCATTTTAAGATTTTGAATTTTCTTTTTTCTGGTGCATAATATGACCCCCGCAGACGCCTAGTTTAGGAGTTATAGCCATTTTAAGATTTTGAATTTTTTTTTTCTGGTGCATATTATGACCCCCGCAGACGCCTAGTTTAGGAGTTATAGCCATTTTAAGATTTTGAATTTTTTTTTTCTGGTGCATAATATGACCCCCGCAGACGCCTAGTTTAGGAGTTATAGCCATTTTAAGATTTAGAATTTTTTTTTCTGGTGCATAATAAGACCCCCGCAGACGCCTAGTTTAGGAGTTATAGCCATTTTAAGATTTAGAATTTTTTTTTTCTGGTGCATAATATGACCCCCGCAGACGCCTAGTTTAGGAGTTATAGCCATTTTAAGATTTAGAAGTTTTTTTTTTCTGGTGCATATTATGACCCCCGGAGACGCCTAGTTTAGGAGTTATAGCCATTTTAAGATTTGAATTTTTTTTTTCTGGTGCATAATATGACCCCCGCAGACGCCTAGTTTAAGAGTTATAGCCATTTTAAGATTTTGAATTTTCTTTTTTCTGGTGCATAATATGACCCCCGCAGACGCCTAGTTTAGGAGTTATAGCCATTTTAAGATTTTGAATTTTTTTTTCTGGTGCATATTATGACCCCCGCAGACGCCTAGTTTAGGAGTTATAGCCATTTTAAGATTTTGAATTTTTTTTTTCTGGTGCATAATATGACCCCCGCAGACGCCTAGTTTAGGAGTTATAGCCATTTTAAGATTTAGAATTTTTTTTTTTCTGGTGAATATTATGACCCCCGGAGACGCCTAGTTTAGGAGTTATAGCCATTTTAAGATTTTGAATTTTTTTTTTCTGGTGCATAATATGACCCCCGCAGACGCCTAGTTTAAGAGTTATAGCCATTTTAAGATTTTGAATTTTCTTTTTTCTGGTGCATAATATGACCCCCGCAGACGCCTAGTTTAGGAGTTATAGCCATTTTAAGATTTTGAATTTTTTTTTTCTGGTGCATATTATGACCCCCGCAGACGCCTAGTTTAGGAGTTATAGCCATTTTAAGATTTTGAATTTTCTTTTTTCTGGTGCATAATATGACCCCCGCAGACGCCTAGTTTAGGAGTTATAGCCATTTTAAGATTTAGAAGTTTTTTTTTCTGGTGCATAATATGACCCCCGCAGACGCCTAGTTTAGGAGTTATAGCCATTTTAAGATTTAGAAGTTTTTTTTTTCTGGTGCATATTATGACCCCCGGAGACGCCTGGTTTAGGAGTTATAGCCATTTTAAGATTTTGAATTTTTTTTTCTGGTGCATAATATGACCCCCGCAGACGCCTAGTTTAAGAGTTATAGCCATTTTAAGATTTTGAATTTTCTTTTTTCTGGTGCATAATATGACCCCCGCAGACGCCTAGTTTAGGAGTTATAGCCATTTTAAGATTTTGAATTTTTTTTTTCTGGTGCATATTATGACCCCCGCAGACGCCTAGTTTAGGAGTTATAGCCATTTTAAGATTTTGAATTTTTTTTTTCTGGTGCATAATATGACCCCCGCAGACGCCTAGTTTAGGAGTTATAGCCATTTTAAGATTTAGAAGTTTTTTTTTCTGGTGCATAATATGACCCCCGCAGACGCCTAGTTTAGGAGTTATAGCCATTTTAAGATTTAGAAGTTTTTTTTTTCTGGTGCATATTATGACCCCCGGAGACGCCTAGTTTAGGAGTTATAGCCATTTTAAGATTTAGAATTTTTTTTTTCTGGTGCATAATATGACCCCCGCAGACGCCTAGTTTAGGAGTTATAGCCATTTTAAGATTTTGAATTTTTTTTTTCTGGTGCATAATATGACCCCCGCAGACGCCTAGTTTAAGAGTTATAGCCATTTTAAGATTTTGAATTTTTTTTTTTCTGGTGCATATTATGACCCCCGCAGACGCCTAGTTTAGGAGTTATAGCCATTTTAAGATTTTGAATTTTTTTTTTCTGGTGCATAATATGACCCCCGCAGACGCCTAGTTTAGGAGTTATAGCCATTTTAAGATTTAGAATTTTTTTTTTCTGGTGCATAATATGACCCCCGCAGACGCCTAGTTTAGGAGTTATAGCCATTGTAAGATTTAGAATTTTTTTTTTCTGGTGCATAATATGACCCCCGCAGACGCCTAGTTTAGGAGTTATAGCCATTTTAAGATTTAGAAGTTTTTTTTTTCTGGTGCATAATATGACCCCCGCAGACGCCTAGTTTAAGAGTTATAGCCATTTTAAGATTTTGAATTTTTTTTTTCTGGTGCATAATATGACCCCCGCAGACGCCTAGTTTAAGAGTTATAGCCATTTTAAGATTTTGAATTTTCTTTTTTCTGGTGCATAATATGACCCCCGCAGACGCCTAGTTTAGGAGTTATAGCCATTTTAAGATTTTGAATTTTTTTTTTCTGGTGCATATTATGACCCCCGCAGACGCCTAGTTTAGGAGTTATAGCCATTTTAAGATTTTGAATTTTTTTTTTCTGGTGCATAATATGACCCCCGCAGACGCCTAGTTTAGGAGTTATAGCCATTTTAAGATTTAGAAGTTTTTTTTTCTGGTGCATAATATGACCCCCGCAGACGCCTAGTTTAGGAGTTATAGCCATTTTAAGATTTAGAAGTTTTTTTTTCTGGTGCATATTATGACCCCCGGAGACGCCTAGTTTAGGAGTTATAGCCATTTTAAGATTTTGAATTTTTTTTTTCTGGTGCATATATGACCCCCGCAGACGCCTAGTTTAGGAGTTATAGCCATTTTAAAATTTTGAATTTTTTTTTTCTGGTGCATAATATGACCCCCGCAGACGCCTAGTTTAAGAGTTATAGCCATTTTAAGATTTTGAATTTTTTTTTTTCTGGTGCATATTATGACCCCCGCAGACGCCTAGTTTAGGAGTTATAGCCATTTTAAGATTTTGAATTTTTTTTTTCTGGTGCATAATATGACCCCCGCAGACGCCTAGTTTAGGAGTTATAGCCATTTTAAGATTTAGAATTTTTTTTTCTGGTGCATAATATGACCCCCGCAGACGCCTAGTTTAGGAGTTATAGCCATTGTAAGATTTAGAATTTTTTTTTTCTGGTGCATAATATGACCCCCGCAGACGCCTAGTTTAGGAGTTATAGCCATTTTAAGATTTAGAAGTTTTTTTTTTCTGGTGCATAATATGACCCCCGCAGACGCCTAGTTTAAGAGTTATAGCCATTTTAAGATTTTGAATTTTTTTTTTTCTGGTGCATATTATGACCCCCGCAGACGCCTAGTTTAGGAGTTATAGCCATTTTAAGATTTTGAATTTTTTTTTTTCTGGTGCATATTATGACCCCCGCAGACGCCTAGTTTAGGAGTTATAACCATTTTAAGATTTGATTTTTTTTTTTCTGGTGCATAATATGACCCCCGCAGACGCCTAGTTTAGGAGTTATAGCCATTTTAAGATTTAGAAGTTTTTTTTTTCTGGTGCATATTATGACCCCCGGAGACGCCTAGTTTAGGAGTTATAGCCATTTTAAGATTTTGAATTTTTTTTTTCTGGTGCATAATATGACCCCCGCAGACGCCTAGTTTAAGAGTTATAGCCATTTTAAGATTTTGAATTTTTTTTTTTCTGGTGCATATTATGACCCCCGCAGACGCCTAGTTTAGGAGTTATAGCCATTTTAAGATTTTGAATTTTTTTTTTCTGGTGCATAATATGACCCCCGCAGACGCCTAGTTTAGGAGTTGTAGCCATTTTAAGATTTAGAATTTTTTTTTTCTGGTGCATAATATGACCCCCGCAGACGCCTAGTTTAGGAGTTATAGCCATTTTAAGATTTAGAATTTTTTTTTTCTGGTGCATAATATGACCCCCGCAGACGCCTAGTTTAGGAGTTACAGCCATTTTAAGATTTAGAAGTTTTTTTTTTCTGGTGCATATTATGACCCCCGGAGACGCCTAGTTTAGGAGTTATAGCCATTTTAAGATTTTGAATTTTTTTTTTCTGGTGCATAATATGACCCCCGCAGACGCCTAGTTTAAGAGTTATAGCCATTTTAAGATTTGAATTTTCTTTTTTCTGGTGCATAATATGACCCCCGCAGACGCCTAGTTTAGGAGTTATAGCCATTTTAAGATTTTGAATTTTTTTTTTCTGGTGCATATTATGACCCCCCGGAGACGCCTAGTTTAGGAGTTATAGCCATTTTAAGATTTTGAATTTTTTTTTTCTGGTGCATAATATGACCCCCGCAGACGCCTAGTTTAAGAGTTATAGCCATTTTAAGATTTTGAATTTTCTTTTTTCTGGTGCATAATATGACCCCCGCAGACGCCTAGTTTAGGAGTTATAGCCATTTTAAGATTTTGAATTTTTTTTTTTCTGGTGCATATTATGACCCCCGCAGACGCCTAGTTTAGGAGTTATAGCCATTTTAAGATTTGAATTTTTTTTTTCTGGTGCATAATATGACCCCCGCAGACGCCTAGTTTAGGAGTTGTAGCCATTTTAAGATTTAGAATTTTTTTTTTCTGGTGCATATTATGACCCCCGAGACGCCTAGTTTAGGAGTTATAGCCATTTTAAGATTTTGAATTTTTTTTTTCTGGTGCATAATATGACCCCCGCAGACGCCTAGTTTAAGAGTTATAGCCATTTTAAGATTTTGAATTTTCTTTTTTCTGGTGCATAATATGACCCCCGCAGACGCCTAGTTTAGGAGTTATAGCCATTTTAAGATTTTGAATTTTTTTTTTTCTGGTGCATATTATGACCCCCGCAGACGCCTAGTTTAGGAGTTATAGCCATTTTAAGATTTTGAATTTTTTTTTTCTGGTGCATAATATGACCCCCGCAGACGCCTAGTTTAGGAGTTATAGCCATTTTAAGATTTAGAAGTTTTTTTTTTCTGGTGCATAATATGACCCCCGCAGACGCCTAGTTTAGGAGTTATAGCCATTTTAAGATTTAGAAGTTTTTTTTTTCTGGTGCATATTATGACCCCCGGAGACGCCTAGTTTAGGAGTTATAGCCATTTTAAGATTTTGAATTTTTTTTTCTGGTGCATAATATGACCCCCGCAGACGCCTAGTTTAAGAGTTATAGCCATTTTAAGATTTTGAATTTTTTTTTTCTGGTGCATATTATGACCCCCGCAGACGCCTAGTTTAGGAGTTATAGCCATTTTAAGATTTTGAATTTTTTTTTTCTGGTGCATAATATGACCCCCGCAGACGCCTAGTTTAGGAGTTATAGCCATTTTAAGATTTAGAATTTTTTTTTTCTGGTGCATAATATGACCCCCGCAGACGCCTAGTTTAGGAGTTATAGCCATTTTAAGATTTAGAAGTTTTTTTTTTCTGGTGCATATTATGACCCCCGCAGACGCCTAGTTTAGGAGTTATAGCCATTTTAAGATTTTGAATTTTTTTTTTTCTGGTGCATAATATGACCCCCGCAGACGCCTAGTTTAGGAGTTATAGCCATTTTAAGATTTAGAATTTTTTTTTTCCTGGTGCATAATATGACCCCCGCAGACGCCTAGTTTAGGAGTTATAGCCATTTTAAGATTTTGAATTTTTTTTTTTCTGGTGCATATTATGACCCCCGCAGACGCCTAGTTTAGGAGTTATAGCCATTTTAAGATTTTGAATTTTTTTTTTCTGGTGCATAATATGACCCCCGCAGACGCCTAGTTTAGGAGTTATAGCCATTTTAAGATTTTGAATTTTTTTTTCTGGTGCATAATATGACCCCCGCAGACGCCTAGTTTAAGAGTTATAGCCATTTTAAGATTTTTAATTTTTTTTTTTCTGGTGCATATTATGACCCCCGCAGACGCCTAGTTTAGGAGTTATAGCCATTTTAAGATTTTGAATTTTTTTTTTCTGGTGCATAATATGACCCCCGCAGACGCCTAGTTTAGGAGTTATAGCCATTTTAAGATTTAGAATTTTTTTTTTCTGGTGCATAATATGACCCCCGCAGACGCCTAGTTTAGGAGTTATAGCCATTTTAAGATTTAGAATTTTTTTTTTCTGGTGCATAATATGACCCCCGCAGACGCCTAGTTTAGGAGTTATAGCCATTTTAAGATTTAGAAGTTTTTTTTTTCTGGTGCATAATATGACCCCCGCAGACGCCTAGTTTAAGAGTTATAGCCATTTTAAGATTTTGATTTTTTTTTTTCTGGTGCATATTATGACCCCCGCAGACGCCTAGTTTAGGAGTTATAGCCATTTTAAGATTTTGAATTTTTTTTTTCTGGTGCATATTATGACCCCCGCAGACGCCTAGTTTAGGAGTTATAGCCATTTTAAGATTTTGAATTTTTTTTTTCTGGTGCATAATATGACCCCCGCAGACGCCTAGTTTAGGAGTTATAGCCATTTTAAGATTTGAATTTTTTTTTTTCTGGTGCATAATATGACCCCCGCAGACGCCTAGTTTAGGAGTTATAGCCATTTTAAGATTTAGAAGTTTTTTTTTTCTGGTGCATATTATGACCCCCGGAGACGCCTAGTTTAGGAGTTATAGCCATTTTAAGATTTTGAATTTTTTTTTTCTGGTGCATAATATGACCCCCGCAGACGCCTAGTTTAAGAGTTATAGCCATTTTAAGATTTTGAATTTTCTTTTTTCTGGTGCATAATATGACCCCCGCAGACGCCTAGTTTAGGAGTTATAGCCATTTTAAGATTTTGAATTTTTTTTTTTCTGGTGCATATTATGACCCCCGCAGACGCCTAGTTTAGGAGTTATAGCCATTTTAAGATTTTGAATTTTTTTTTTCTGGTGCATAATATGACCCCCGCAGACGCCTAGTTTAGGAGTTATAGCCATTTTAAGATTTAGAATTTTTTTTTTCTGGTGCATAATATGACCCCCGCAGACGCCTAGGTTAGGAGTTATAGCCATTTTAAGATTTAGAAGTTTTTTTTTTCTGGTGCATATTATGACCCCCGGAGACGCCTAGTTTAGGAGTTATAGCCATTTTAAGATTTAGAAGTTTTTTTTTTCTGGTGCATATTATGACACCCGCAGACTCCTAGTTTAGTAGTTATAGCCATTTTAAGATTTTGAATTTTCTTTTTTCTGGTGCATAATATGACCCCCGCAGACGCCTAGTTTAGGAGTTATAGCCATTTTAAGATTTAGAAAGTTTTTTTTTCTGGTGCATAATATGACCCCCGCAGACGCCTAGTTTAGGAGTTATAGCCATTTTAAGATTTAGAAGTTTTTTTTTTCTGGTGCATATTATGACCCCCGGAGACGCCTAGTTTAGGAGTTATAGCCATTTTAAGATTTTGAATTTTTTTTTCTGGTGCATAATATGACCCCCGCAGACGCCTAGTTTAAGAGTTATAGCCATTTTAAGATTTTGAATTTTCTTTTTTCTGGTGCATAATATGACCCCCGCAGACGCCTAGTTTAGGAGTTATAGCCATTTTAAGATTTTGAATTTTTTTTTTTCTGGTGCATATTATGACCCCCGCAGACGCCTAGTTTAGGAGTTATAGCCATTTTAAGATTTTGAATTTTTTTTTTCTGGTGCATAATATGACCCCCGCAGACGCCTAGTTTAGGAGTTATAGCCATTTTAAGATTTAGAATTTTTTTTTTCTGGTGCATAATATGACCCCCGCAGACGCCTAGTTTAGGAGTTATAGCCATTTTAAGATTTAGAAGTTTTTTTTTTCTGGTGCATATTATGACCCCCGGAGACGCCTAGTTTAGGAGTTATAGCCATTTTAAGATTTTGAATTTTTTTTTTCTGGTGCATAATATGACCCCCGCAGACGCCTAGTTTAAGAGTTATAGCCATTTTAAGATTTTGAATTTTCTTTTTTCTGGTGCATAATATGACCCCCGCAGACGCCTAGTTTAGGAGTTATAGCCATTTTAAGATTTTGAATTTTTTTTTTTCTGGTGCATAATATGACCCCCGCAGACGCCTAGTTTAGGAGTTATAGCCATTTTAAGATTTTGAATTTTTTTTTTTCTGGTGCATAATATGACCCCCGCAGACGCCTAGTTTAGGAGTTATAGCCATTTTAAGATTTAGAATTTTTTTTTTCTGGTGCATAATATGACCCCCGCAGACGCCTAGTTTAGGAGTTATAGCCATTTTAAGATTTAGAATTTTTTTTTTCTGGTGCATATTATGACCCCCGCAGACGCCTAGTTTAGGAGTTATAGCCATTTTAAGATTTTGAATTTTTTTTTTCTGGTGCATAATATGACCCCCGCAGACGCCTAGTTTAGAGTTATAGCCATTTTAAGATTTTGAATTTTCTTTTTTCTGGTGCATAATATGACCCCCGCAGACGCCTAGTTTAGGAGTTATAGCCATTTTAAGATTTTGAATTTTTTTTTTTCTGGTGCATATTATGACCCCCGCAGACGCCTAGTTTAGGAGTTATAGCCATTTTAAGATTTTGAATTTTTTTTTTCTGGTGCATATTATGACCCCCGCAGACGCCTAGTTTAGGAGTTATAGCCATTTTAAGATTTTGAATTTTTTTTTTCTGGTGCATAATATGACCCCCGCAGACGCCTAGTTTAGGAGTTATAGCCATTTTAAGATTTTGAATTTTTTTTTCTGGTGCATATTATGACCCCCGAGACGCCTAGTTTAGGAGTTATAGCCATTTTAAGATTTTGAATTTTTTGTTTCTGGTGCATAATATGACCCCCGCAGACGCCTAGTTTAAGAGTTATAGCCATTTTAAGATTTTGAATTTTCTTTTTTCTGGTGCATAATATGACCCCCGCAGACGCCTAGTTTAGGAGTTATAGCCATTTTAAGATTTTGAATTTTTTTTTTCTGGTGCATATTATGACCCCCGCAGACGCCTAGTTTAGGAGTTATAGCCATTTTAAGATTTTGAATTTTTTTTTTTCTGGTGCATATTATGACCCCCGCAGACGCCTAGTTTAGGAGTTATAGCCATTTTAAGATTTTGAATTTTTTTTTCTGGTGCATAATATGACCCCCGCAGACGCCTAGTTTAGGAGTTATAGCCATTTTAAGATTTAGAATTTTTTTTTTCTGGTGCATATTATGACCCCCCGGAGACGCCTAGTTTAGGAGTTATAGCCATTTTAAGATTTTGAATTTTTTTTTTCTGGTGCATAATATGACCCCCGCAGACGCCTAGTTTAAGAGTTATAGCCATTTTAAGATTTTGAATTTTCTTTTTCTGGTGCATTATATGACCCCCGCAGACGCCTAGTTTAGGAGTTATAGCCATTTTAAGATTTTTGAATTTTTTTTTTCTGGTGCATATTATGACCCCGCAGACGCCTAGTTTAGGAGTTATAGCCATTTTAAGATTTTGAATTTTTTTTTTCTGGTGCATAATATGACCCCCGCAGACGCCTAGTTTAGGAGTTATAGCCATTTTAAGATTTAGAATTTTTTTTTTCTGGTGCATAATAAGACCCCCGCAGACGCCTAGTTTAGGAGTTATAGCCATTTTAAGATTTAGAATTTTTTTTTTCTGGTGCATAATATGACCCCCGCAGACGCCTAGTTTAAGAGTTATAGCCATTTTAAGATTTTGAATTTTCTTTTT